>CM038678.1:343292900-343860481 GCA_021605205.1 Aegilops longissima
CCGGAAACGAGGGGCGGGACCAAGGAGTGAGGGCAGGAGTCCCCTTGGCGCCTGAACAGCAAGTAGGGAGGTGAGCACCAGGCGGATCCACCGTTCTCGTCTGCGAGCCCGGCCCAGCGCATACCCCCAACCGCCGTTAGCCTTCGAGAACTAAGGGGTGAGGGCTACGTGACCGATTAGGCTCTGAGTCGCGATGCTCGGAGTCCCCTTGGCAGCTCAAGCGGCATGCATACCTTGACTCCGCTTTCGGGGAGTGGCGTCTGACGAACCAGGCCGAGGGGCTGGCTGGAGTGGCGTCGCGTCTGGCGTGACCAGGCCCAGCCCGTGCCAACCCCCTCGCGCTCGCTCGAGGCGTTGCGACCAGGCAGACAACGAGCTCTGGGCTCCTTGAGGTTGATCGACCGGAGGCCACCCTCGGTTGTTTATCACCAGCGCGAGCATAAGCGCTTCCGCATGCGTCTGGGCATAACCGCTCCTCGGCGTGTCGTGAGCAGCAGCGGGCATGGTGCTTCCTTTGGAGCGTGGGAGGGGCTCCCCTCGGGAGGAGCCAGGCGTGCCTGGCCCACCACGACCGCGTGGCTGGCACGGTGAGGGCTAGGCGAGGTGTGTTGGGCACCCGTGAGCCAGCCCAGGACTCACGAGCCCTACCTCAAAGGCGGGTTCGCTGGCTCTTAGCCTTGTCTTCGGTGTGTTCCTGCAAATTTGGCGGATCTGCGGTGCTCTCGTCTTGGTCCGGTTCTCGGGCTGGTCTCTACCGTCGTTGGCAAGCCAGGTCGCGATGCCATGGACAAGACCAGAGTGAGGGCGGAGAGCGGTAGGAGTCCTGGTCGCGATGCTCGAGCACCCCCTTTAACAGCAAAGCTAGGTTAGATGGCGCAACTCTCGTCCTCGGGTCCCGGTTCTCGGGCTGGTCTCGGCCGTCGCCCGGCAAGCCGATTCGCGATGCCATGGACAAGACCCGGAGGTGAGGGCGAAGCCGTGTAGAGCCTGAGTCGCGATGCTCGGGCACCCCCCTTTAGCAGCAAGCTAGGTCGAACGCAACAACTCTACATCCTCGGGTCCGGCTCTCGGGCTGGTCTCGGCCGTCGGCCGGCAAGCCAGTCGCGATGCCATGGACAAGACCAGAGGGTGAGGGCGGAGAGCGGTAGGAGCCACTGGTCGCGATGCTCGAGCACCCCCTTTAGCATAAGCTAGATTGGATAAGCGAAACTCTCGTCCTCGGGTCCCGGCTCTCGGGCTGGTCTCTACCGCCCGGCAAGCAGTCGTGATTCCATGGACAAGACCCGGAGGGTGAGGGCGGAGAGCGGTAGGAGCCACTGGTCGCGATGCTCGAGCACCCCCCTTTAGCGTGCAAAATTGGGTCGAGGCGCAACAACGTCCTCGGGTCCGGCTCTCGGGCTGGTCTCGGCCGTCGGCAAGCAAGCCAGGTCGCGATGCCATGGACAAGACAAGAGGGTGAGGGTCGGAGAGCGGTAGGAGCCCTGAGTCGCGATGCTCGGGCACCCCCTTTAGCATAAGCTGGATTGGATGGCGAAACTCTCGTCCTCGGCTCCGGCTCTCGGGCTGGTCTCTACCGTCGGCTGGCAAGCCGGTCGCGATGCCATGGACAAGACCCGAGGGTGAGGGCGGAGAGCGGTAGGAGCCTGAGTCGCGATGCTCGAGGCAACCCCCTTAGCGTGCAAGATTTCGCCACCCAGGAGAAGGCACCAAATAACAAGCATGGTGGAGCAGTGCATAATCCTAAGAACACGCATGAAGGATGCATGCCCTTTGGGGCTGGCCCGCGGCTTAGGGATGATGCAGCCGAGGCGCCCCCCAGGATAAGCTAAAGACATGAAATAAAAGGGGTACATGCATGAGGGCGGACCCACGCGGCCTAGGAATAATCTTACGACCTGAAGGCGCTCCCAGCCAGAAATAAAACTTAAAGATGTCACTGGTGATGTTGGGGATGAAGGGTTGTTGATGTAGCAGACTCCGTGAGCTGCGGGGCCGATCCTCCACGAGACCCCAGGCCGGGGGGCCTCGGGAGGCTCGGGCGCTTCATGACTCCTCATGGGCCGTCTCCATCTCCGCCCGGGGCTGCGGCGTGCACCTGCGCGCCTCGATGCGGCTATATCTCCCACGTGTCGAGGCACGACTTAGAGCATAACCGCATTGAAAGCAATGTCGCAAGTGAGGTAATCTTCACACAACCCATGTAATACATAAGGAAAGAGATACATAGTTGGCTTCGATAGCCACTTCACATAATACATAAATAAACATCCATCATTGAGTACACTCAAGGTCCGACTACGGAACCAAAATAAAGAAGATACCCCAAATGCTACACAGATCCCGATCGTCCCAAGCTGAGCACCACTCACGATCATCGGGAAAAGACACATAATAACGACCACGTTCCTCGTCGAACTCCACTTGAGCTCGGTTGCGTCACCTGCCTTGGCATCGTCGGCACACTGCAACTGTTTTGGTAGAATCTGTGAGTCACGGGGACTCAGCAATCTCACACCAGCGAGATCAAGACTATTTAAGCTTATAGGAAGGACAGAGTTGTAAGGTGGAGCTGCAGACAGCGACTAGCATATATGGTGGCTACATCGCAAAGAGAGGCGAGAAGAGGAGCAAAGCACGGTCGTGAAGCTAGTAGCGATCAAGAAGTGATCTGAACTACTTACGTCAAACATAACTCCAACACCGTGTTCACTTCCGGACTCCACGAGAAGAGACCATCACGTTACACCTTGATTGATGTGTATTTTAATTGAGGTCAACTTGGGTTTTCTACAACGGACATTAACAAATTCCCATCTGCCTCATAACATGCAGACACGGCTTTGAAAGATAATACCTGCAGGGGTGTCCCAACAGCCCATTATAAGCTCTCACGGTCAGCGAAGGATATTCCTTCTACCGGGAAGACCCGATCAATCTCGGAATCCCGGACTACAAGACATTTCGACAGCAATAAAACAAGACCAGCAAAGCCACCCGATTGTGCCGACAAATCCCGATAGGAGCTGCACATATCTCGTTCTCGAGGCACATCCGGATGAGCAGTCCATACAACTAACACAGACCTCAAGTTTCCTTGAGGGGCGCTGCAGGGCTCTAGTTCGGGCCAGCACTCGAAGGAGCACTGGTCGGGGGGTTAAAATAAAGATGACCCTCGGGCTCATGAAAACCGGGGAAAAAGGCTTAGGTGGCAAATGGTAAAACCAAAGTTGGGCCTTCTTTGGGCGAGTCTTATTCAAAGCGAACTGTCAAGGGGTCCCATAAATCACCCAACCGTGTAAGGAGCGCGAAATCAAGGAACATAACACGGTATGGCGGAAACTAGGGTGGCAAGAGTGGAACAAAACACCGGGCATAAGGCCGAGCCTTCCACCCTTTACCAAGTATATAGATGCATTAATTATAGCAGATATATATTGTGATATCCCCAACAAGTAAACATGTTCCAACAGGAACAACATCTCCATGTTCAACAAGGAACAAACTTCTTCTTCGCAACTATCAGCGCTATAAGAGGGCTGAGCAAAGCGGTAACATAGCCAATCAACGGTTTGCTAGGAAAGGATGGTTAGGGGCTGACATGGCAATATGGGTGGCATGATATAGCAAGTGGTAGGCATCGCAGCATAGGCATAGCAAAAGAGCGAGCAACTAGCATAGCAAAGATAGAAGTGATTTCGAGGGTATGGTCATCTTGCACGCAATGTTCTCGAGTTGTCGAAAGCTTGATCCTCGTAAGCGTTCTCAACAGGTTCCTCGTTCACGTACTTGTCTCGGCTCTACCCAAAGCAAGAACACAAACAAAGGAACCACAATAAATCACGGTGCAATGCACAAGCAACATGATGCAAAACATGGCATGATATGCGAGATGTGATATGCAATGCGTATGCGCGCTCCGGAAGGAAAATGATGAACCAGGCATCAACAGCAAACCAAGTATGCCACTGGAAAGATGAGATGATTTCGGTTGAAATCGATATAAAGATCACCGGAATCGGATGCACGGTTTGCAAATGACAAGCAAAACAAGAATGGCACAAATCTGCCATTAACAGCATGATGCCACTTAGCAAGCAACAAGAAATTAAGCTACTGCACCCAAACGTATCAACAAAGTATATGGCAGTGATCTACACAAGATGCTTGACAAAAGATGAACACTGAGCTACGGCTAGTTCACATCATAACAGGTTCAAACAAGCATGGCAAAAGTGCACAAAATATCAAATTTGGACATGGCAAAAACAGCATCGGTAGCAATGTTCAGAGCAACAAAACTACATGCTACAGGAACTTAAAATAGCAAAACAAGGCATGGCATGAATCTACTCAAAGCATAG
Organism: Aegilops longissima; assembly: GCA_021605205.1. NCBI lineage: Eukaryota > Viridiplantae > Streptophyta > Magnoliopsida > Poales > Poaceae > Aegilops > Aegilops longissima. The sequence goes on from CM038678.1 coordinate 343,297,262, forward strand.
AACAAAAGTCCCTTACTGACCATAAGCCAAAAGGATCAGAAAATATAGTAACACCCATGTCAATATCAAAGTTTAGTTAACAGATTCAGCAACATGGCATGTCAAAAACTGATAACAAGTAGGCATGTTTAAGAGCTCAATGCACTCACTACAGAGCCTTACATGATAAACTAAGCATACATACATCAAGAAGACATGGCATAGAAGATATACATGGCAAGAACAATATCATAGCATACATGGATCAACCACAACAACCTTGGCAAAATTGAATAACATGTAAACAATCTGCCAGGAAACATTTGATAGCAAAAGTAGAGCTCGATTGACTCAAGCTATGGCACTCCATAATTGCAAACAAAGGCATGGATGGATAGAGAATAACCATATGTTCAAAACATCCTTACTTAAGTATCTCAAAATATGCATGGATCTCTCGGTAGCATCAAGTTAACATGGCATCAAAATATCGACAAAAGCAGTGAAATCAGCAACATCAGGAAGCCTACTTTGCATGCTTGTGCTAGTCACCACATAGATCAAAAAATACATGGCATACACCCTGGAAAGATGGCATGGCATATTACAAAACACATGTAGGACTCAAATTCATAGGGTGCACACATCAATCATAGCAAAAATAACAAAAGTGCATGTTACATTAAGAAAGCGAAACTAACATCACATAGCCCTCTTCCAACAGCATTTCGGGCATCAAGATGAGCTCAAATGAAAATGATGCAATGAGATGAAATGATCTACTCTTGAGGCGAACATTTTGACATATTACACGCATGAAAGCGGAGCTACGGATGCAAAGTTATGATGCGTTGAAAATGCCACAAATTAATCAACGAGAATAAACTTAGACGAATTTGAGGGAAAAAGTCAACCTCGGGTTCCCGATCTAGATCAGACCCGGAACAAGCGGGCGGCGGCTCGCCTCAGGCGCCCGTGGGAGGCGGCGGTCGGGCGATGGGCTTGGGGGCCCGACCGAGGCTCGGCGGGCGGGCAGTGGCCAGCAGGGTGGCGAGGAGGCCACGTGGCGGCTTAGGGCTGGGCGAGCCTTGGCCTGTGAGCGTGTCCGTATGTGAGGAAGAAGGAGGCTAGGGTTTGATCCGGATTTGGAATGGGGGGTGTATATATAGGCATAGAGGAGCTAGGAGAGTCCAAATGAGGTGTAGTTTCGCCCACGATCGTGATCGAACGACGGAGAGCATGGAAGTGACTTAGATGGGTTATTGGGCTGTTTTGAAAGGGTGTTGGGCTGCAACTTAAAAGAGGCCTTTGCGAGAGTGCGGTTAACCGTTGGAGTACCAAACGAGCTCCAAATGACCGAAACTTGACGGTGGTCTACCAGTGGTATACCAAGGCCACTTGACAAACCTCGGTCCATTCCGAGAAAGTTTAGTACCGCTCACGGAAAAAGCGTAAAAGGGGCGCCGGGGAGATAGGAGTGCGGGATTGCAAAGCGGACAACGGGAAAATGCTCGGAATCATGAGGCGAACACGTATGCAAATCGATGCACATGATGACATGATAAAAAATGCATGACATGGACAAAATGCAAAATGAAGAAAAACCCAACCACGGAGGAATATCATATCACAATGCGAAAATGGCAAGAGTTGGAGTTACAAATATGGAAAGTTACTTCCGGGTGTTACAACACTCCACCACTACAAGAGGATCTCGTCCGAGATCTAGGACTGAAAGAACTCCGGATATTCGGAGCGGAGGTGATCCTCGCGCTCGGTGGCTTCTCGGTCGGAATGGTGTGACCACTTCACTTTCAGGAATTTGATTGACTTGTTGCGAGTCTTGCGCTCGGTTTCTTCAAGAATAGCAGCAGGTGCTCATGATAAGAGATCTTCTTGAAGGTCAATTTCTTGAAGTTGATAGTGCGTTCAGGAGTCTTGAAGCACTTGCGAAGCTGTGACACGTGAAACACATCGTGCACATTCGCGAAGTTGGATGGAAGCTCAAGTTGAGGCGAGATCGCCTCTTTTGCCAATGATCTTGAAAGGACCCACGTATCTAGGGGCAAGCTTCCCTTTGATACCGAGCGGCGAGTGCCTTTCATTGGAGAGACGGAGGTAGACATGGTCTCCGATTTCAAAAGCCACATCCGGTGCTTATCATCATAATAGTTCTTACGGCGCGATTATGCGGCTTTGAGATTTTCACGAATGACTTTGCACATTTCTTACATACGTGATCAAGTCATTGCCAAGAAGTTGGCGTTCACCTGTCTCAAACCAATTGAGAGAATACGGCACTTTACGCCATAGAGAATTTCGAATGGGGCCTTGCCGAACTCGCTTGGAAGCTGTTGTTGTAGGAGAACTTCGGCATATGGAAGACAATCTTCCCACTTCATACGAAAGAAATGACACAAGCCCGAGCATATCTTCAAGGATTTGATTAACTCGCTCAACTTGGCCACTTGTTTGAGGATGGAAAGCTGTCTTTGAAGCGAATGTTGGTGCCCATGGCCTTCGAAAAGAATCCCAAAACTTGGAGGTAAAGATGCTGCCACGTCAGAAGAGATCACTTGTGGAATGCCGTGCAAGGAGACAATCACGGAGGTGTATAGCTCGCCAACGAGCTGCTGTGATAGATTCTTTGATAGGAAGAAAATGAGCCACTTTAGTAAGCTTGTCAATGACAACGAAGATAGCATCATTTCCACGCTTGGACTTAGGAAAACCAGTCACGAAGTCCATCTCAATATGATCAAACTTCCATTCGGGAATAGCAAGAGGTTGGAGGAGACCAGCTGGTCTTTGGTGTTCTACTTTCACTCTTCTGCAGACATCACACTCATTCACGAATTGAGGAATTTCTCGCTTCATTCGAGTCCACCAATATGACTGCTTGAGGTCATGGTACATCTTCGTACTTCGAGGATGAATGGATAGAAGCGAATTGTGAGCCTCGTTCATAATGACTTTTCTCAGATCACCCTTAGGAACCACAATCCGGTCCTCAAAGAAAAGAGTATCTTTGTCATCAATGTGGAAGCACTTGTACTTGGAAATGCCCTTGTCGATACCACGTTTCACCTTTTTCACCATGGTATCCAGGAGTTGAGCCTCACGAATCTGATCTTCCAAAGTAGGAGAGACTATGAGGTTGGCAAGAAAGCCTTGAGGAACAACTTGAAGATTCAGCTTGCGGAAAGCTTCACAGAGATCCGGTTGGAAGGGCTTGAGGATTAGACTGTTGCAGTAAGCCTTCCTGCTCAAAGCATCTGCAATGACATTGGCCTTGCCCGGAGTATATTCAATACTTGGGTTGTACTCTTGAATCATTTCGACCCATCGAGTCTGCATGAGGTTGAGGTTGGGTTGAGTGAAGATATACTTGAGACTCTTGTGATCGGTGAAAATGTCCACTTTCCTTCCCAACAAGAGATGTCTCCATGTTATCAATGCATGGACAAGCTGCCGCCAACTCAAGATCGTGAGTGGGGTAGTTCTTTTCGTTAGGCTTTAGGTGGCGAGAGGTATAAGCCACAACTCTCTTCTCTTGCATTAACACAGCACGAGACCTTGAAGAAAGCATCACGAGAAAACTTGAATGGCTTGGATTCATCGGGAGGAGTCAAGGCAGGGAGCTGTGACGAGTTTCTCTTTGAGAGTATTGAAAGCAACATCACACTCGGGAGACCGGACATACTTCACATGCTTACGGAGGAGGTTGGAAAGAGGCTTTGCAATCTTGGAGAAGTTCTCAACGAATCTTGACAATAGCTTGCAAGACCAAGAAAACTCATGGAGCTGCTTGACATTACGAGGAGGTTCCCAATTCACAATTGCGGACACCTTCTCGGGATTAACAGCGATGCCCTTGGCGGAGATGATATGACCAAGATAAAGCACTTCATCAAGCCAAAATTCACATTTGGAGAACTTCAGCATAGAATTGATGCTCTCTGAGCTTGTCTAGCACCAATCGCAAATGTTTGGCATGATCCTTCTTATTCTTGGAGAAGACCAAAATATCATCAAGATAGACCAAGGCGAATTCATTGGTGTAGGAGTTGAATATGAAGTTCATCATCCGAGAGAATGTTGGAGGAGCATTGACAAGGCGAAAGACATGACAGTATATTCATAAGAACCAAAGCTTGTTCGAATGCTGTCTTGGGAATATCTTGTTCACGAATCGAATCGATGATAACCCATACGAAGGTCAAGCTTGGAGAACACTTTAGCACCTTTGAGTTGCTCGAAAAGCTCATTGATGTTGGGAAGTGGATACTTGTTCTTGATAGTCTTCTTATTCAATGGGCGATGTCGGCGCAAAAGTCGGTCCGTGCCATCCTTCTTCCGGACAAAAGAACACCACAACCCCAAGGAGATGAACTCGGTCTGATCAAACCCAGACGCTCTTGTTCATCGAGCTGCTTCTTCAATTCCTTCAGCTCATCAGGTCCAAGCTTGTATGGGCGCTTGCAAGCGGGTTCGATGCGGGCTCAAGATCGATAACGAACTCAAGCGGCGATGAGGAGGCATACCGGAAGCTCTTTTGGAAAGACATCTTGGTACTCACAAGCGATTGGAATCGAGAGATAGCATCAATTCTCCCTTCTCATTGAGAGAAAACAACCGAATGGTTTCATCACGACGGCATAGATGATCACATCATTAGAAGAGTGAGTCAATTGAATTTCACAGCAGCACAATCAAGCTGAGCTTTGTGCTGATAAAGCCGATCCATCCGAGAATAAGATCAATATCCGAGTCACCAAGGACAATTGGTTTAGCAAAATCTATAATCGCCCATCTTGATACCGACATTGGAACCAAAACTAGAAGTCATCTCCTTAGCCGGAGAAACAATAGACAGAGGTATCGGCAAAACTTGAGTAACCAAATCATGCATAGCCACAAAAGGTCTTGAGATGAAAGAATGCGATGCACCAATATCAAATAAGACTTTTGCAGGAATATCATTAACTGAGAGATTACCCATTATCACATCAGAAGATTCCTCCGCTTGAGCTGCATTCATCATATTCACCTTTGCAGACTTGGGATTATGCTTGACCACTGCATTCTGGAAGATTTCACGGGGGGAGGAGGCGGAAGGCGCCTCTGGTTGAAGCACTTGTTAGCATAGTGACCTTCTGCGACACTTGTTGCAAGTCACCTCAGAGAGCGGACGGTGGTAAGGAGCACTTGACCTTGGAGCTTGAGAATTAGACTTGTTCTGATAGCTTGGGTTGGGTGGGTGGGAAGATCCACGGCCACCTGAGTTCTTCTGCTAATAAGGCTGACGGAACGGAGGAGGAGGAAGGTAGAACTTCTGCTGCTTAGCTGCCACTTGAGAGGAAGAAGAAGACTGAACTGCATCCCTGATTCTCTTCTTAGAAGCCTCACATTTGAGCTGGGCAGCTTCTTGCTTCAGTGCCATGTTGTAGAATTCATCATACTTTTATGGCTCAAAAAGCACAAGAGCTAATTGCAGATCTTCTCTCAGACCACCTCTGAATTGATAGATCATACTCTTTTCATCAGGGACGTCTTGCTTAGCAAAGCGAGTTTACAACTGGATATTGTATTGATACACAGACATGTTGCCTTGCTTGAGATTGCGGAACTCCTCACGCTTGCTCTCAACAACACTTTTCGGAATGTGGTGAGCTCTGAAATCTCGGCGGAACTCATCCCAGGTAATGACACGACCTCCTCTGGAATCTTTGTATTCTTTGGTACCACTCAGCAGCTTGGTCCTTGAGTTGAAACGATGCAAACTTGACAAAGTCCTCAGGTCTGACATTGCTACATTCAAAATGCTTGCAGATGTCCACAAGCCAATCGTCAGCGTCTGTGGCCTCGACACAGAAACTGAAAGACTTCGGCTGATTAGCGAGGAACCGGTGAGGGTAGCAAAATCGGCTGATTGTTGCCTTGACCTTGATTTCCTTGATTGCCTTGCCCTTGAGTGCGCTCTTGCAAGAGCTGCAAAATCATCGAGCATTGGCATTGGTGGCTGCCATGATAGCTTGCCGGGCCTCCGGAGGCGGAGGTGGAGGTGGAGGTTCGACCGATTCCCATCATCACGATCCGGATTCGACGCGTTGGCGGAGCCATCTGAAGAGGGTGACATCCGTTAGTCCTTGATAGACAAATAGCCAAGTTGAATCAACGGATAGAAATTACAACACATATAGTCTTCACAATAAACATTCGAACAAGGATGAACGAATGAATTCCAAAAGCTAATCATCACACGTCCATTAAGGTGAGAAGCCACTTGATTAAGGGTTGATAAAAAAAATTAACAAGGTAAGACTGGAACAAATAAGTGGTAACGATTACCCAATCACGAACCAAATATCTGCGGGAAGAAATGCTAGGAGCTACTTGAATCCCACCTATAAACTCCCGAAACTTTCTGGTTATGCAATCTGGTGTTGGGGATACAGGGACACAAAATATATCACCCAAACTAACAATACCTAGATCCATTGTATCCATCCGTCAACACATAACCAAGAAATCTCGAAATCGTGTACCTCGACCTTGAAAAGCATCCGTTATACAAGTCATGGCAATACTCGAGCTCGCCCGATCTTTGGGTTATCGGGGTTATCTCACCAACAAGCTGCACAAAAGAGATTTCGATGTCGGCAAAACTCAGGTATTCGAGAATCTGCAGCGATAAAATTGTGGCGACAACACCTCGGAGCTCAACTCCCGGGACACGCCACAACCCCTAAATGTCGGGAGGCACCAAGAACAATGTTCTCGTCACAAAACCATCGAGCGATCCCAAGATACCAGCGTGATCCTAAAATTTTTTAGTGAAATTTGAGGAAAGGAGAGTCAAAACTCTCGTCGAGATACCTCACCGAGCGACGAAGGGACTGGGGAGTAAAAAGAATCCTACTCTCCGATATATATAATCCTAAGACTCAAAACATTTTCCTTCTAGACTCAACAACGCCAAAAACAATCAAGTAGGGGCTCCTAAGTCGGGAAGGCTCGATTACCAACTTATAGCGCCCTCGATGCGGCTATATCTCCCGTGTCGAGGCACGACTTAGAGGCATAACCGCATTGAAAGCAATGTCGCAAGTGAGGTAATCTTCACACAACCCATGTAATACATAAGGAAAGAGATACATAGTTGGCTTACAATCGCCACTTCACACAATACATAAATAAACATCCATCATTGAGTACACTCAAGGTCCGACTACGGAACCAAAATAAAAGAAGATACCCCAAATGCTACACAGATCCCGATCGTCCCAACTGGGCACCACTACTGATCATCGGGAAAAGACACATAGTAATGACCACGTTCCTCGTCGAACTCCCACTTGAGCTCGGTTCGTCACCTGCCGGCATCGTCGGCACTGCAACTGTTTGGTAGAATCTGTGAGTCACGGGACTCAGCAATCTCACACCAGAGATCAAGACTATTTAAGCTTATAGGAAGGACAGAGTTGTAAGGTGGAGCTGCAGCAGCGACTAGCATATATGGTGGCTACATCGCAAAAGAGAGCGAGAAGAGGAGCAAAGCACGGTCGTGAAGCTAGTAGCGATCAAGAAGTGATCTGAACTACTTCGTCAAACATAACTCCAACACCGTGTTCACTTCCGGACTCCGCGAGAAGAGACCATCACGGTTACACCTTGATTGATGTGTATTTTAATTGAGGTCAACTTCGGGTTTTCTACAACGGACATTAACAAATTCCCATCTGCCTCATAACCGCGGGCACGGCTTTGAAAGATAATACCTGCGGGGTGTCCCAACAGCCCATTATAAGCTCTCACGGTCAACGAAGGATATTCCTTCTACCGGAAGACCCGATCAATCTCGGAATCCGGACTACAAGACATTTCAACAGCAATAAAACAAGACCAGCAAAGCCACCCGATTGTGCCGACAAATCCCGATAGGAGCTGCACATATCTCGTTCTCGAGGCACATCCGGATGAGCAGTCCATACAACTAAAACCAGACCTCAAGTTTCCTTGAGGCGTTACACAGGGCTCTAGTTCGGTCCAGCACTCGAAGGAGCACTGGTCGGGGGGTTAAAATAAAGATGACCCTCGGGCTCGCGAAAACCGGGGAAAAAGGCTTAGGTGGCAAATGGTAAAACCAAAGTTGGGCCTTGCTGGGACGAGTCTTATTCAAAGCGAACTGTCAAGGGGTCCCATAAATCACCCAACCATGTAAGGAGCGCGAAATCAAGGAACATAACACGGTATGGCGGAAACTAGGGTGGCAAGAGTGGAACAAAACACCAGGCATAAGGCCGAGCCTTCCACCCTTTACCAAGTATATAGATGTATTAATTATAGCAGATATATATTGTGATATCCCCAACAAGTAAACATGTTTCAAAGAGGAACAACATCTCCATGTTCCAGAGAGGAACAAACTTCCGCTTCACCTGCAACTATCAACGCTATAAGAGGGGCTAAGCAAAGCGGTAACATAGCCAATCAACGGTTTGCTAGGAAAGGATGGTTAGGGGCTGACATGGCAATATGGGTGGCATGATATAGCAAGTGGTAGGCATCGCAGCATAGGCATAGCAAAAGAGCGAGCAACTAGCATAGCAAAGATAGAAGTGATTTCGAGGGTATGGTCATCTTGCCTGCAATGTTCTCAGAGTTGTCGAAAGCTTGATCCTCGTAAGCGTTCTCAACAGGTTCCTCGTTCATGTACTCATCTCCCGGCTCTACCCAAAGCAAGAACACAAACAAAGGAACCACAATAAATCACGGTGCAATGCACAAGCAACATGATGCAATATATGGCATGATATGCGAGATGTGATATGCAATGCTTATGCGCGCTCCGGAAGGTAAATGATGACCCAGGCATCAACTTGGCAAACCAAGTATGCCACTGGAAAGATGAGATGATTTCGGTTGAAATCGATATAAAGATCACCGGAATCAGATGCACGGTTTGCAAATGACAAGCAAAACAAGAATGGCACAAATCTGCCATTAAAAGCATGATGCCACTTAGCAAGCAACAAGAAATTAAGCTACTGCACCCAAAAGTATCAAAAAAGTATATGACAGTGATCTACACAAGATTCTTGACAAAATATGAACACTGAGCTACGGCTAGTTCACATCATAACAGGTTCAAACAAGCATGGCAAAAGTGCACAAAATATCAGGCTGGACATGGCAAAAACAGCATCAGGTAGCAATGTTCAGAGCAACAAAACTACATGCTACAGGAACTTAAAATAGCAAAACATGGCATGACATGAATCTACTCAAAGCATAGAACAAAAGTCCCTTACTAACCATAAGCCAAAAAGGATCAGAAAATATAGTAACACTCATGTCAATATCGCAAGTTTCGTTAACAGATTCAGCAACATGGCATGTCAAAACCTGATAACAAGTAGGCATGTTTAAGAGCTCGATGCACTCACTACAGAGCCTTACATGATAAACAAAGCATACATACATCAAGAAGACATGGCATAGAAGATATACATGGCAAGAACAATATCATAGCATACATGGATCAACCACAACAACCTTGGCAAAATTGAATAACATGTAAACAATCTGCCAGGAAACATTTGATAGCAAAAGTAGAGCTCGATTGACTCAAGCTATGGCACTCCATAATTGCAAACAAAGGCATGGATGGATAGAGCATAACCATATGTTCAAAACATCCTTACTTAAGTATCTCAAAATATGCATAGATCTCTCGGTAGCATCAAGTTAACATGGCATCAAAATATCAGCAAAACAGAGCTGAAATCAGCAACATCAGGAAGCCTACTTTGCATGCTTGTGCTAGCCACCACATAGATCACAAAAATACATGGCATACACCCCTGGAAAGATGGCATGGCATATTACAAAACACATGTAGGACTCAAATTCATAGGGTGCACACATCAATCATAGCAAAAATAACAAAAGTGCATGTTACATTAAGAAACGAAACTAACATCACATAGCCCTCTTCCAACAGCATTTCGGGCATCAAGATGAGCTCAAATGAAAATGATGCAATGAGATGAAATGATCTACTCCTCGAGGTGAACATTTTGACATATTACACGCACGAAACGGAGCTACGGATGCAAAGTTATGATGCGTTGAAGATGCCACAAATTAATCAACGAGACAAAACTTAGACGAATTTGAGGGGGGAAAAGTCTACCCTCGGGTTCCCGATCTAGATCGGGCCCGGAACCGAAGCGGCGGCGGCACGGCTCGCCGGAGGAGGAGATGCTTGGGCGGTGCCGGCGAAGGAAGGGAGGCGGCGAGGGACCGGGCCGACCGGCGAGAGTGCGGCGCGCGGTGGCGTGGCGGCGGCCGGCGGGTCGCCAGTGCTGGGCGGCGGAGGCGCCGGTTCGGCGGCGCTGGCCGGGGGGCCGGCGGGCGGGCGGGCGGCGGCGGCGCGGCGGGCGCGGCTGGGCTCCCAGGGGCGGCGGCCGGTGGGCTTGGGGCCCGACCAGGCTCAGGCGGGCGGCCTGGCCTTGGGTGGCGAGGAGGCCACGTGGCGGCTTGGGACTGGCGCACGGCGGCGCTGACGTGTCCGGCGCGGGGCGATGGACGCGTCCGGCCAAGAAGGAAGAAGGAGGCTAGGGTTTGATCCGGATTTGGAATGGGGTGTATATATAGGTATAGAGGAGCTAGGAGAGTCCAAATGAGGTGCGGTTTTCGCACCACGATCGTGATCGAGCGACGGAGAGCATGGAAGTGACTTAGATGGGTTATTGGGCTGTTTTGAAAGGGTGTTGGGCTGCAACTTAAAAGAGGCCTTTGCGAGTCGGGTTAACCGTTGGAGTACCAAACGAGCTCCAAATGACCCGAAACTTGACCGGTGGTCTACGGGTGGTATACCAAGGCCACTTGACAAACCTCGGTCCATTCCGAGAAAGTTTAGTACCGCTCACGGAAAAAGCGTAAAAGGGGCGCCGGGGAGATAGGAGTGCGGATTGCAAAACGGACAACGGAAAAATGCTCGGAATCATGAGGCGAACACGTATGCAAATGCGATGCACATGATGACATGATAAAAATGCATGACATGGACAAAATGCAAAATGAAGAAAAACCCAACCACGGAGGGAATATCATACCACAATGCCGAAAATGGCAAGAGTTGGAGTTACAAATATGGAAAGTTACTTCCGGGGTGTTACAGTGCCTGACCTCTTGAGCCTCCAGGATGGTCCTCATGAGACGCTGGTGCGCAGCAGCCGCGTTTGGCAGGCCATAAGGCATGCGTACGTAGCTGTGGGGTGGACCCTCGCAACGTCCCACTCGCGAGGGCCAGAGGCGCTCTTGAGATGTGGCTCGGTTGAGCCCTCGTATGTCGATCTGACGCCAAGCCCACCATCCTCGCCTGGATGGGGGCCTAACGGTAGGCGGTGGCTGCCCCTCATGACCCTTGACTCCTGTAACTCCTGAATGGCCTTGCGATGAACTCTTGAGGTTCGGTCCTCCTGGTCTTGCTCCGCTTGCGGGGAACATGCTTGGCTCACGCCTCACGTGGTGCCCAAGCGCCTCCCTCGAGACCTTGGCGAGGTCGGCGGCCCTCCAGGGGAGAGCCCCCGAGCCCTGCCTGAGGAGGGCGCTGGGCACTCTTTCCTATGCGATGGAAGGAGGCTCCCCCTGGCCTGGTGCGGGCCCTGAGGGGCTTGTCTCTTGAGGAGCCGGGCCGGTCGATGTCTTCTTCTTCTTGGGTGCTACCTCGGGAGGCATCATGCTGCCGTGGTCTGGGTCTTCCAGTGATGCAGCCTGAAAAGCTCGCTCCAGGGAGCACACTACATCTCTCTCTTCACAAGGAACCGTGATGACCCCGCCGCTTCCTGGCATCTTGAGGATGTTGTAGCCATGGTGGGTTACGGCCATGAACTTGGCCAGCGCCGGGTACCCGAGGATGGCGTTGTACGGCAGGCGAATGTGGGCGACGTCGAAGTCGATGAGCTCGGTGTGGTAGTTGTCGCGGGCCCCAAAGGTGACGGGAAGGCGAACCTGCCCGATCGGGACCGTGGAGCCGTCGGTGACTCCAGAGAAAGGCTTGGTTGGCTGAAGCTGACTGTAGGGCACTTGAAGATTGTTGAATGTCTCCACGGACAGGACGTTGAGCCCTGCTCCGCCGTCGATGAGGGTCTTGGTGACCAGAACATTGCTGATGATTGGGGAGCAAAGCATCGGAAGAACTCCGGCTGTGGCTGCGCACTTGAGCTGATCCCCTGAGCTGAACATGATGGCGCACGCCGACCACCTGAGAGGGCGCGTGGACTCGAGCTTGGGGAGGACTGCATTCACTTCACGGGCGAACTGCTTGAAGATGCGGTGAGAGGCTGGGGATTGAGCTCCGCTCAGGATGCAGGCGATCGCACGCGCTTCCTGGAAGCCCCCAGCCCCCTCGTCCTGATGACGGTCTTCGATTCTCCTTGGCGGTGGCGGCAGCGGAGGGAGGCCTGCGTTCCCTTGCGGACGATCCTCACGAGGCTGATCCCTCCAGCCCCCCTCGCGAGGTGGGTCTTGCCAGCGGTCCTCGCGAGGTTGGTCGCGCCACCCTTGGCGCGGGCCGCGGTCTTCCCAGCATCCTGCATTCCTTCCTCCTCCTCGGACATAGCCTCGGTCGCTGCGCTCGGGGCGTCTTCCGACCCTTCCTTCGCGCACGGCCCAGAGCTCTTGACATTCATTGGTGTTGTGAGTGTGGAGGTCGTGGTACACGCAGTACCGGCTGCCCTTGGAGGACTCGGGCTGATCTCTGCCTCGCTTGGTGTCTGGTTCGGCTGCGAGCACGGCAGCCCCCTTGCGCTTCACGTCCTTGGCCTTGGACTTCTTCTCTTCGGGATCCGCGGCAGGCAGCTCGAGGAGGGAGAGGCGCCCCTCCTCAGCCCTGGCGCACTTGGTCGCCAAGTTGAACAGCTCCAGGGAGGTGCACAAATCTTCATGCATCGCCAGCTCCTCCTTCATCTTGACGTCGCGCACGCCGTCGGAGAAGGCAGAGATGATGGCCTCCTCCGTTACCCTGGGGATCTTGAGGCATGCTTTGTTGAAGCGCTGGATGTACTTTTGCAGGGTTTCCCCTGGCTGCTGCTTGATCCGGCGCATGTCGCTCACGGCGGGTGGCCGGTCGCGAGTACCTTGGAAGTTGGCGATGAAGCGGGTGCGCATCTCGGCCCAGGAAGAGATCGTGCCTGGGGCCAGATTCAGGAGCCAGGTGCGAGCTCCGTCCTTGAGCGCCATGGGAAACCAGTTCGCCATGACCTTTTCATCTCTGTTGGCAGCCTTGATGCCCAGCTCGTAGAGCTGGAGGAACTCCGTAGGGTCAGCCGCGGGGGGCCTCGGACGGCAGAGAGCTTGGTCTTGCAGGCCACCCTGCATCGCGGCTGGGGGTGGCGCAGGGTCTTGTCGCGCTGGAGCGGGGAGCGCTCGGGCAGCTTCTTGCGGGCGAGGAACTTCTTGGCAGCTCTGCTCTTGCCGCGCCGGCGCCTGGCGGAACGGGTTCCGCCCAGGGGCTGCGCGCCTTGGTGCCAGGGCACCGTCTTGAGGAGGAGGTGGCTGAGGTGCCCCGGGAGCTTCATCGCCCGCGCGGGGCGGGGTGCGGTGCAGGGAGACGGACGGCGCGGGGTCGCCTCCCGCAGCGCGGACGAGCTCAGCGACGTGGTCGAGCCATTCTTCGTAGACGTCGTCGACGGGGTGGTAGCGCAGGAGTTCGTTGGCCGCGATGAGTGCAGCTCGGGCCTCCATGGCCGCGCGGGGCGCGCGCGATGAAGAACCAGCGGGGGTGAGCGAAGGCGTGACGGTGCGGCCGTCCCGCCTCATGGACGGGTGCTGGGACGACGCTTGCTGCTCGTTCCCCGCCGGGCCGGTGACGGCGTTGACAGCAGGTGACGGGGAACGATGAGGATGCCCGCCGACGGGGGCCGTCTGGGCGACATGGGAGGTGAGGGCGGCCCGGCGCTCGGCACGAGCCCGACGAGCGTCAGACATGGTTGCGGCGGTCGGGGGAGAACGAGGCGACGAAAGGCAGATTCCGGCGCTCCCCTACCTGGTGCGCCAAATGTCGGATTTCGGGTTCCGTCAGACCCTTAAGGTTCGAACTCTGGGGTGCGCGCGGAGATCCAACCCTCCACCGTCTCGTACCTCACCGAATCGCGGGGACCTAAACTACTAACAAGAACAGCACAAGAGATGCAAGATTTATACTGGTTCAGGCCACCATCATGGTGTAATACCCTACTCCAGTGTGTGGTGTGTGGATTGCCTCTTGGGCTGATTAGGAACAGTACAGGGAAGAACAGCCTCGCGAGGGTCTGTTCTTGGTGGGAGTGATGAACTGCTAAGTGGTATCCCGTCGCTCTAGCTTGAGGATCGGGTCTCTCTCTCTCTTGGTGCTTCCCCACCTATCCGATCGTCCCTCGTGTCTCCTCGATCTCATCCTCCCTCTACTCTGAGTGTGGCTACTCCTATTTATAGGCGAAGGCCCTGGGCCTCTCCCAAATATTGAGCGGGAAGGGCGCCAACAATTGGCCATTTTGAAGGGGAACAGCGGGTACACTTATCCTGACTAAAGTTGGTCCTCGCCTGCCAAAGGCTCTGGTGATAACGCCTGCTTGGGCTCCACGATGACTGCATTGCAGCCGTTGGGGCTGGTCTTGGTCTTGTTGCACCGAAACGGATGCCTTTGCTTGATGCTCTCGCCTGTGCTTGCTCCCTTTGCACCAAAGAGGAAAGGAGGATGCTTTGCTTGGCGGGCGCCTCGATGGCGCCCTTGGTCGCCATGGCTTGCGTCCACGGGCACCTCGCGAGTACCCTGCCTTGAACTCTCTGCCCTCCTCATGAGCCAGCTGACGAGGCCGTGCCTGAGGAAGCTCTTGGTCGTCCGCCCCGCGAGGCTTGGCCCCTCGCGAGGGTCTTGAGCTTGTGTAGATGAAGATGGGCTGTCCCGGGCCTCCTTTGAGCCACGCCGCAGGCCGCAGGCAGGCAAGTCTGGGGACCCCCGTTCCCAGAACACTGACAATCATCTTTCAAAATGGAATTAGGAGTCATAGGAAGCAAAGTAATATGTTTATCCTTATGAACAAGAGTATACTGATTGTTTCTACCATGGTGGACAGAATTTTTATCGAATTGCCATGGTCTACCAAGTAATAAGGAACATGCTTGCATGGTTACCACATCACAATCAAGAAAATCAGCATATGTAGTGATACTAAAATGCACACGAACAGTATGTGTTACCTTAACCTTGTCGCTGTTGTTGAACCATTGGATGTAGTAAGGATGCAGATGTGGTCTTGTGGTGAGAGAGGGCTTCTCCACCATCTCCATGCTAGCCGAATTGTTGCAGCTCCCTCCATCTATGATGACGCGGACAAAACGTTCCTTCACAACTCCCTTTGTATGGAACAAATTATGCCTCTGAATTTACTCAGCTTGTGTGACATGCACACTCAAAACACGTTGAGCAACTAAATATTCATACCTGTCAGCATCTTCAGGAGCCATGTATTGTGTCTCATGTTCAGAATCATCTCCACCGTGTTCTTCACGTGTAATAAGAGCAAAAGTCTCCTCATCATAGTCACTAGAGGACTCATACCTACCATCCTCAGTAGCAATCATCACACGCTGAGATTTGCATTCTCTGGAATAATGACCTCTTCCCTTACAACAATGACAAAAAATATCACTTGTGTGCCTCTTGATGCCATGGAAGAAGAAGAGCTCTGTGCAGGCATGACAGGTGTGCTCTTGGCAGATAGTGGTGGTTGTGTATGCTTTCTTGTATCACAATTGGAAGTGGCACCTAATGGAGATGATGGTGTAGTGGAAGTAGAAGATGCACGTGGTGTCCATGATGAAGGTCGACCTGCAGAAAAGTTAGTTCGCACCAATGCATGTCGATCCTGCACTTCACGTTCAGCTTTACAAGCAAGATGGAATAAACGAGTGATATTATTATACTCCTTATACTCTAGAATGGTTTGAATCTCTCTATTTAATCCATGCATAAAACGTGCAAGCATAGCTTCATTCTCCTCAACAATACCACATCTAATCCTGCCAGTTTGTAATTCTTGATAATATTCTTCTACAGAATTTTTCCTTGTCTTAAATGCTACAATTTTTAAAGCAATTCACGTTGATAATATGGTGGAACCCAACGAGTATGCATAGCTGAAAGCACAAGTGCTTCCTGGGTGATTTTGGTAATTAATGTCAACATATCTCCTGTTGGACTAACAATTTTACCTAGTATGTTCCAGATAAGTTCAACAATGAAGTGGCATGGATTAAAGAATGTGGAACCCCTTCAAGATGCTAAGGACAAAGGATTGGCTCAAGCTTCAAGCATAAGACTCTTCATTTTATATTTTAGTGATCCAAGATCACATTGAGTCTATAGGAAAAGCCAGTACTATCAAGGAGGGATGAGGTGTTGCTTAATGAGGTTCTTGCTTCATAGTGCATAGTGATATGCTCTAGAGCCCTCAACTACTTTCTCACATCCACATATGTCCTATACCAAAAGTGTCACATCCTAGCTAGTCCATGCATTAGAGTGTTGCATCAAGTCTACTTTCAACAGAAACTTGAATTGGGGAAGACAGAACCCCCAGCACCCCCTCTGAAATCAACTAGGGTTTACTAAAAATAATTTCAATGAACCTGAAATGCCCTTCTAAAATGTTCACCCTCTTTGTCTTGGGTTAGAACCTCTGGCAAAATTGGTGCACAATTTTCTAGGTCAACAGAAGGTCATTGAATTAAATCATATGTAATTTGCTTTTGGACATTTAAATGCTAGTAAATATTTTAAATGTTCAAATAATTCTGTATTTAAGTGAGGGCTGTTAGGAATAATCCCAACAGAGCCCACAATTATTTTCAGGATTTTAGTAAGTGCCTAAGTATTTTTAATAAAGCCCTAAAGTTACAGAAAATTAGAAAAACAAAACAAAACAGGAAAGAGAGAAAGAGAAAGGCTTACCTGGCGCCACCCAGCAGGCCCACCTGCCGGCCCAGCCCAGCCACCGCTCCAGCGAGCTGCTTGGCTTGGCCAGGCAGGCAAGCAGCTGATCGACAGTGAGCACGGCATGCGTGCCACGCAGCTGCCCGCCGCCTCGCCGCTCCCCTCGTCGAGCTGTCGACGTGGGACGAACCCTCTCTCTCTCTCCCTGACCTCGTAGACACTTGCTCTTCCCTCTGGCTCGGCTCTCTCGCCCTCCCCGACGTCGCCCGAGACTTCACCGTCGCCGCCGCTCGCCGCAGCCGCATCCAACGCCGTCCCCGCGCCCTCTCACCATGTCCGGACGGTTCATCGTCGTCGACTACGTCGACTAGCCAAGCCGCACGACGCCGGAGCCCCTACATCATCCCCGCCGCCGTCGTCTTCAACCTCGGGCCGCCCAGATCGTCGTCGCTGTTCCGACCGCACCGAGCCTTCCCCGAGCACGCTGACCATCCTTGCGGCTTCTCTGTGAGCTGCTGAACCTCCCCGTGCTTTATGTTTCGCCCCTAGAATACCGTAGACGCCGCGTCTCTTGTGCCCCAACGCGCCGCCGCCTGACCACATCGCCGGCGCTGCTCCGGTGACCATTTGGTCACGGGCTTGTGCCCGTCACACTCCTCGCGCCGCGTAGAGGCTGTAGGTGCTAGCGCCACACCGCCTAGGCCACTGCAGCCACGCGCACGAGCTGGCCCGAGCTTCGGCCTCCGCCAAACTCGTCGCCGGCGATGCTCCGGCCACTCCCCGGCCAAGCCATCACCACGGCTGGATGCGGGCGAGCACCAGCTGCCCGTAGCTGCTCTCCGCGTAGCAAATGGAGCCCTGTGGGTAAATCCCGCAGCACACCGCCGCTTCTGGCCTCGCCGGCGGCTAAACGTCGGCGGGTTTGACCCCGCTGACATAGTTGACTAGGTGGGGCCCCTCTGCTAACTAATCTAGTTTAGGTTTAATCAAAATTAGTTAGCCTAATTAGCTACTGACATGCAGGACCCACTGGTCAGGTTGACCTGGACGCCCCCGTTGACCCCTGACGTCACTCTGACGCACTGCTGACGCAATAATTAATTTCTGGTTTTATTTGTATTCAGGCAATTCCAGAAATTGTTGCAAACTTCAAAAAATCATAGAAATTAATCTGTAACTCCAAATGCAAAGTTTTATATATTAATTTTGATCAGAAAAATTCAATCTATCCATTGGTAATGGTTTCATGCATGACAGAACAAGTTAATCTTGATGTTTAAGCAGAATAAGATAATGCACCTTTATGGCTATGTTAAATGAGCTAACATTTGAATCTTTGATTCAAATGAGTTCATCCCTTTCTGTTCTAGCTTGCATTAGGACAACACACATTCATATTGCCATGTCATAGCATACATCATATTGTTGCATATTGTCATGTGTTGTTTATGTTCGGTGTGTCTTTCGTGATAGGTTCTGCCTCCGAGGATAACCCCGAATATCCGTCTGAAGGGTAGTATCCTACTACCACTACATCAGGCAAGCAACCCATTGATCATTCCGATACAAAACCATGTTCTCGCTTCTGTTCTTGTTTACTGCATTAAGACAACGCGATTCAAACTGTTGTGTGTTGCGGTAGTTGAACCCACTTCCTTTGCATGACCTGTCATTGCCACAGTAACTAGATGAAATCCACTAGTATGTGTAGGAGTTGATTGAGCCATGTTTGTGATTCCTACCATGCTATGCTTGCTATGCTTAGAGTTGTGTCAGGTCTGGCTCATCGGGATGATGAACTGGAGTGAAAGGTTGTGTCGGGTTCAAGAGTGAAAGTGTTGAACCCGATTTGGTAAAGGTATCGATGAGAGGCCATGCAAGAGTACATGGTGGGTTGTTTCATTGAAGCCGTCCCTAAGAACTGAGATCTCTGTGTGTGATTTAAGACTTAGCTACTACCACGCTTTGGGCCCGAAACCAATGGATCCTCTCGACTTATTAACCAGTCTTGTCCTCTGTCCGGGAGTTGAAAAGTAGTTTCTGGTGTTTGTAGCATGCTGGGGGCCGCACGCAGCGCTGACCTTAGGGGTGGGCTGTGTTGCGGTAGGCACGTGGCCCGGTGTACCGATTCGCCCGTTTGGTGTCTCGGGAACCCTGCACACATCGTTCGGGGCCGTTAGTGGAAACCTCGGCCGGACTCCCTGCGGATGGAACCCGAATAGGCGATAAACCTGGACTAGGGACTCGTGTGTTTAGTCAGGTCATGGCCGACACCCTCGCTGGGCTTCCGCTTGAAGGTTGCCAAGTACATGTCGTGTAGCGGCGATAAGTGGTGAGAGCGTGTGTGAAGAAGTACACC
This sequence comes from Aegilops longissima, assembly GCA_021605205.1. Classification (NCBI taxonomy): domain Eukaryota; kingdom Viridiplantae; phylum Streptophyta; class Magnoliopsida; order Poales; family Poaceae; genus Aegilops; species Aegilops longissima. The sequence goes on from CM038678.1 coordinate 343,316,584, forward strand.
CCTGCAGGGTATAAACTATTCGAATAGCCGCTTCCGCGGTGAAGGTCTACTTGGTCACCTATACAGTTCATAGACAAGTAAATGGATACTACTAAAAGCCTCAAGATAAGTGTGAGTACCGCGGATGGCCCTCTCGTAGGTTGACGAGAGAGGATCCATGGTGGAGTATTGTGATGGTGATTAGTGGACTCGTGTGCGACAAATGCTTTTCAAGTGGTGTCACGTAGGATAGCTTAGCCAAGAGTCAAAGCTGGCTTGCTGCAATAACTCCACTACCTTCTTGAGAATGTGCATGTATAATAGGATTCTGTTGTAAGACTTGCTGAGTACCTCCGTACTCATGTTTGCTTAATTAATGTTTTCAGATGATAACACCGCCCCCTCCGTTGGGTTTTATGTAGACCTTGACGTCGACGAGTGATCTAGCCACCCAGGTGGTGATCCAAGGCTTGTGAAGGGCCACTGTAGATAGAAGGGATTCATCAAGCTTTCTTTCTTTTTAGAGTCTGTACTCAGACTAGTTTGCTTCCGCATTTGCTTGTATGTTTGTATGACTTGAGTGTTTGGTCATGTGACCCCTATCTGTATGGATATGTTATGTATGGCTCCTCGGAGCCTCTTAAATAAAGTACTTTGAGTTGTAGAGTTTTGTTGTGATGCCATGTTGTATGTACTCATATCGGGCATATTGTGTATATGATTGAAATGCTTGGTATGAGTGGGATCCGACAATCTAGTTGTTTATCCTTGGCAGCCTCTCATATGGGCAAATGTAGTCTAGTGCTTCCTAAGCGATAGTAGTCCGCTACAGCCCGGTTCACCGGAGTCCCGCTAGCCCAGCACTACTGCTTTGGACACTTGACTGGCCGGCATGTGTTTCACTTTGTTCCTATGTCTGTCCCTTCGGGGAAATGTCACGCGGTGATATCCGGAGTCCTTCCTACCCTGCTACAGCCTGGGTTACCGAAGTCCTGTTAGGCCAGTGCTACAGCCCGGATTCATATGTTGATGACCGACATGCTCGATGTGCTACATGTATGCCTGTCCCCATGGGTTAGCGCCGCTTTGGGTTCACGACTAGCCATGTCGGCCCGAGTTCTCTGTCATGTGGATGCTAGCGACACTATCATATACGTGAGCCAAAAGGCGCAAACGGTCCCGGACCATGGTAAGGCGACACCCGTGGGAATACCGTGCGTGAGGCCGCAAAGTGATATGAGGTGTTACCGGCTAGGTCAATGTGACTTGGAATCGGGGTCCTGACAGCGTTGGCATCAGAGCCGGACTGCCTGTAGGTTCGCTAAGCCAAACTGGTCGATGTCGAGTCTAGAAATGCTTTAGTTATATGTAGGGGAATTGTTTGTGGGAGGGACGTAAGGCTCTTTTACTCCTTTACCTTATGCCCTCTGAGCTGAGTCATCCTCTTCTCATTCTACGTGGGTATAGGACTAGGCTCTCTTCTCTCTATCAGGTTCACGTGTTACTAATCCGTAGTAACTTATAGGATTGTTAGTTACAGCCTCAGTTCAGTTTCTACTACTTTTAGTATGTTATCAGTTGAACCAGAACCTTGATATGATGTTGTTGAGTGGTTTTGCAATATGATTTTGAATGTCTCAAATCTGTTCTTGAGCATTTACAGATGTTATGCTGTCCGATTTTCCCTAGAAATTCTAATGTCTTTGCATTGTGGCTGTGCTTTCAGATGGCCACTCGTGCTCAAAACCAAGTGGTTCGTCTGACCAGGTGCATCCATGTGCCCGGTCATACGGCTATGTTAGTCCGGGTTATGATTGAGACGGGTTACCGTTGATATCCCGAATACACCGTCGAGGAGCAATTCCGAGACTTTAATCAAAGCCAATACCTCTGCACTGTCAGGATATTTCCTTCTTATCCTGTATCGACTGAGCCTCTTCACCACTCCTATGGACTCGGGGTCACTATTGAGATGGCTGTGCAGGATGCAGCATACTCTATGATGACCATCATGCGAGTCAGGATTGGCCTGCTTCGAAACACCAATTTCCGTTATATGCCAGCTTCGCTCCCAGGGATGCAAGGGTATCTTCAGGCCATCTATGCTGATTCCACTCAGGAGGACTCGCTAACCCGCACCACTGCTGAGATGCTCGAGGATAAGGACCGAGAGAATCGGGCCTTGAGAATGGAGCTTTTCAACACCGTGCGATCATTGGGCCACTTTGACTCGGTTTGCACCGTTTGTGCAAGCTGGATGTATGGATATGAGGGATCAGATCTGTGAGATCTGCTCTGCGGACATGATGGATTGGCGTGATGTGGGAGGCATCACCCCACCCCGTGGTCCCCGCAGGCCACCGTTTGTTGGTCCAAGACCTCATCCTAGCCCCTATGGTCCACAAGCTCCTCAGGACCGTCTGTTTCCGGATAATCATGTTGAGCTTCCAGGCTATGGAGGTGACTTCTATGAGGACTACTACGGAGCTGTCTGAGTTAGTAGTAGTATCTCTAGTATTGTAATAGTTGTATTTCCACCATCCTGCGTGACCTGTGGAATATGACTTAGTGTGTAACAATTCCGGAAGTGTAGAAAAATAATGTATAGGAGTTTGGGAATGCTTCCGATGAGATGTAACACCTTTCACTGTAGTTGTACTCTAGCCGGGCTTGTACTAAACTATGAATGGTGTGTATGAACGTTGGTATATATATGGCAGTTTCTATATTACCATGTCATACGGATGAACATCTCTGCATTCCGTGTTATCCATTACATTCCGCACTTCCTTGCCAAAATTTTCCATCCTTGTTTAAACCGTTGTTTTGTTTCTTAGGATGGTCAACACCCGCAACAACCCTGCTGCTCCGGAGCAGGGAGAAGCCAGCGCAGCTAGGAATGTAAATCTGCTCAACCGCCTTCTCTGGCCGAAGTTATGATGGAGGTAGAACGCAACAAGCGTGAGACCAATCGCTTGCTGGAGCGGATTGAGCAGAATATCGCACGCCAGCCAAGGAATGACCTGGTGTCACTCAATGATTTTTTCAAGCTGTATCCACCGAAATTCAAACATTCCGTTGAGCCTCTCGATGCGGATGACTGGCTTCGCAGCATCACCCACAAGCTACGTTCTGCCAACATGGCTGAAGCTGATAAGGTTATCTTTGCTGCCTATCACCTCGAAGGCCCTGCTAGCCTTTGGTGGGAGAATTTCGAGGCTATGCGCCCGGTTGGCCAAATCACTACCTGGGCTGAGTTCAGTGCGGCTTTCCGTGAGCATCACATTCCGTAAGGTCTCATGGATCACAAGCGGGAAGAGTTCTGCAACTTCACCCAGGGTAGACTGACTGTGGATGCTTACAGTCGCGAGTTTGGAAATCTAGCACGTTATGCTCCTGAAGAGGTATCTACCGACGCCAAGAAGCAAGCAAGGTTCCACAAGGGACTTAGCCCCGAGCTTCACCGTGATCTTCATCTGCACGAGTGCACCTCCTTCCAGAAGTTAGTCAACAAGGCTATCAGTGCTGAAACTAGACAGTCTGACTTTGAAGCTTCACGCAAGCACTCCCGTGACTTTGGTTCTTCATCCGGCTCTGGATCTCAGAAGCGCCGGTTCTGGATTCCAAGCACCACTCTGCCACCCAGATTCACTCCGAGGCCATCCTTTGAGGCGCCTCGCCCCAACCAGGAGTTTGCACCGCCCAAGGCCTATGGTGGCCCCGCTGCTAATGCTGCTCCACGTCCCAGTGTGATAACCTGTTTCAAGTGTGGAGAGACGGGTCACTACATCCGTGACTGTCCCCAAAACAACCCCAGTCAGATCGGAAAAGTTTGTTGGCCGTGGTAAGCCAGCAGGAAAGGTGCTCTACGCCAAACCAGCTGCCACTGCTCGTGGACACGTCAACTACGTTTCAGCTGAGGAAACCCATAAGGATCCCAACGTCGTTCTCGGTACGCTCCTTGTTAATTGCCATCCGGCAACTGTTCTTTTTGATACTGGAGCATCTCATTCATTTATTTCTGAGAGCTATGCTCGATTGCACAACACCACGTTTAGTGACATGCACACCTCCATGGAAATTCAAACTCCTGGTTCTAGATGGCAAACCTCTAGAATAAGTCATGGGAATGAAATCCTTGTCGACAGATTAGTCTTCCTTGCTTCACTAATAGCTCTCAAGTCCTCGGACATAAACATCATCTTGGGTATGGATGTCAGCCCATTACGCTAAGATTGATTTCTCTACTAGAACTGTTCAACTCACCCATCCTTCGGGCAAGATAGTTAATGTTTCAACCCGAGTGGCTAAGCGTCAGCTATACTCCTTAAATGACAACCCCCTTCCAGACCTCGAAGATATTCCGGTAGTCCGTGATTTTCCAGATGTCTTTCCAGAAGAACTGCCAGGTGTTCCACCTGACAGGGATGTCGAGTTCGTGATAGATCTTGTTCCAGGAACCGTCCCAATCTCTAGAAGACCTTATAAGATGGCACCCCTAGAACTAGCCGAGCTTAAGAAACAACTCGATGAGTCCTTGCAAAAGGGTTTCATCCATCCTAGTTCATCCCCATGGGCTTGCCCCGTCCTCTTCGTCAAGAAGAAGGATGGAACAGATCGGATGGTTGTAGATTACCGACCTGTCAATTTGGTCACTATCAAGAACAAGTATCCGCTCCCCAGGATCAACGACCTGTATGATCAGATCGCTGAATCCTCAGTCTTTTCCAAGATGTATTTGAGGTTGGGCTACCATCAAATCAAAATCAAGAACGGGGACATTCCCAAAACTGCCTTTGTTACTCGATATGGCCAATACGAGTACACCGTCATGTCCTTCGGGTTAACCAATGCTCCAGCCACCTTCTCTCGGTTAATGAACTCGATCTTCATGGAGTATTTGGATAAATTCGTCGTGGTATACCTCGATGATATACTCATCTACTCCAAGAATGAGGAAGAACATGCCGAATATCTAAGGCTAGTATTGATGAAACTTCGAGAGCATCGCCTTTATGCCAAATTCTCTAAGTGCGAATTTTGGTTGCCAGAAGTGACCTATCTGGGCCATGTAATCTCTGGTAAGGGCATTGTTGTCAATCCCGAGCGAGTTCAAGCCGTCCTTGACTGGACTCCACCTGAATCGGTCAAGCAAGTTCGGAATTTCCTCGGTTTAGCAAGCTATTGCCGCCGCTTCGTCGAGAATGTCTCCAAGGTTGCTAAGCCTCTAACCAAACTCCTCAAGAAAGATAAAAAGTTCGAGTGGACCCCACAATGCGAGTTCAGCTTTCAGGAACTGAAAAGACGCCTGACATCTGCTCCCGTACTTGTACCACCAGATTTTTCTAAGGACTTTATTATCTATTGCGACGCCTCGCGACAAGGACTAGGTTGCATACTCATGCAAGATTGTCATGTGATTGCCTACGCTTCTCGACAGTTGCGTCCACATGAGGATAACTATCCCACGCACGATCTAGAGCTTGCAGCAGTGGTCCATGCACTCAAAACCTGGCGACATTACCTTCTTGGTAATCGTTACGAAATTTACACTGATCACCAAAGTCTGAAATACATCTTCACCCAACCGGATCTGAATCTCAGGCAAAGACATTGGGTCGAGTTGATTACAGATTACGACTTAGGAATATCTTACACCCCAGGCAAAGCCAATGTCATGGCTGATGCACTAAGTCGTAAGTCTTATTGTAACAACCTGATGTTACAACAAAGTCAACCGCTTCTCCATGAGGAATTTCGTAAGATTAACCTTCACATTGTTCCTCGAGGATTCCTTTCCATCCTGGTGGCGAAACCTACCCTTACGGATCAGATCATCAAGGCACAGAAGGTAGACCCGGGAATCTCCCGTATCAAGAGAAACATCAAGAAAGGAGTCGCAGATTGTTTCTCCATTGATGAACAAGGTGTCGTGTTCTTTGGAGACCGTCTAGTGGTTCCCAAGGTACGCAACCTGAGGCGATTGATCCTTAAGGAAGCTCATGAATCCCCTCTCACCATTCATCCCGGTACTACTAAAATGTATCAAGACCTACGCCAGAGGTTTTGGTGGACTAGGATGAAGAGAGAAATCGCTCAATTCATTGCTAATTGCGACGTCTGTCATCGAGTTAAAGCAGAGCATCAACGGCCTGCTGGCACCCTTCAACCTTTGGCTATTCCTGAATGGAAATGGGATAAAATCGGTATGGATTTCATTACTGGGTTTCCCATGACCAAGAGAGGGAATAATGCTATCTTTGTTGTCTTCGATCGTCTTTCCAAAGTAGCCCACTTCCTACCCGTTCGTGAGAGTATAACCGCTAGCCAGCTAGCTGATTTGTACATCTCTCGAATAGTGTCTCTTCATGGTGTTCCATTGGAGATTAACTCAGACCGTGGAAGTCTCTTCACCTCTCGATTTTGGGAAAGTTTCCAAAATGCTATGGGAACTCGTCTCTCCTTTAGCACCGCCTTCCATCCTCAATCAAGTGGTCAAGTAGAACGAGTCAATCAAATTCTGGAGGATATGCTTCGAGCTTCTGTCATCTCTTTTGGCATGAATTGGGGGAAATGCCTTCCATTCGCTGAGTTCGCTTATAACAATAGTTATCAAGCTAGCTTGGGCAAAGCTCCTTTCGAAGTTCTCTATGGACGAAAATGTCGAACGCCTCTTAACTGGTCAGAAACCGGGGAGAGACAACTCTTTGGCCCGGATATGATCCAGGAAGCAGAAGAGCAGGTTCGCGTTATTCGTGAGAAATTGAAAACAGCCCAATCTCGTGAAAAGAGCCAATATGACCGCAAGCATAATCCTATGTCTTATTAAGTTAGCGAGAAGGCTTACCTTCGGGTTACTCCTTTGAAGGGAACCCATCGATTCGGTATCAAAGGCAAGTTGGCTCCTCGTTACATTGGACCCTTTCACATTCTTGCCAAACGAGGAGAAGTTGCCTACCAACTGGAACTACCTCTGCATCTTTCCAGAGTCCATGATGTCTTCCACGTTTCTCAACTCAGGCGTCGCTTCTCGGATCCTATCCGTGGAGTGGACCACGAAACGCTTGATCTCCAAGATAACCTCACCTATCGAGAATATCCCGTTCGCATCCTTGATCAAGCCGAGCGCACCACTCGACGCTAGAATATCAAGTTTCTCAAGGTTCAATGGTCAAACCACTCCGAGCAAGAAGCTACCTGGGAAAGGGAGGATCGTCTTCGACTTGAGTACCCCACCTTCTTTCCGACGGATCCAAAATCTCGGGACGAGATTATTTTGAGTAGGGGTGAGTTGTCACATCCTAGCTAGTCCATGCATTAGAGTGTTGCATCCTGTCTACTTTCAACAGAAACTTGAATTGGGAAGATGTAACCCCAAAGACCCCTCTGAAATCAACTAGGGTTTACTAAAATAATTTCAATGAACCTGAAATGCCCTTCTAAAATGTTCACCCTCTTTGTCTTGGGTTAGAACCTCCGCAAAATTGGTGCACAATTTTCTAGGTCAATGAAGGTCATTGAATTAAATCATATGTAATTTGCTTTTGGACATTTAAATGCTAGTAAATAATTTAAATGTTCAAATAATTCTGTATTTAAGTGAGGGCTGCTAGGAATAATCCCAACAGAGCCCACAATTATTTTCAGGATTTTAGTAAGTGCCTAAGTATTTTTAATAAAGCCCTAAAGTTACAGAAAATTAGAAAAACAAAACAAAACAGGAAAGAGAGAAAGAGAAAGGCTTACTCCGCGCCACCCAAAGAGGCCCACTGCCGCCCAGCCCAGCCACCGCTCCAGCGAGCTGCTTGGCTTGGCCAGGCAGGCAAGCAGCTGATCGACAGTGAGCACAGCATGCGTGCCACGCAGCTGCCCGCCGCCTCGCCGCTCCCCTCGTCGAGCTGTCGACGTGGGACGAACCCTCTCTCTCTCTCCCTGACCTCGTAGACACTCGCTCTTCCCTCTGGCTCGGCTCTCTCGCCCTCCCCGACGTCGCCCGAGACTTCACCGTCGCCGCTCGCCGCAGCCGCATCCAACGCCGTCCCCGCGCCCTCTCACCGTTTCCGGACGGTTCATCGTCGTCGACTACGTCGACTAGCCAAGCCGCACGACGCCGGAGCCCCTACACCATCCCCGCCGCCGTCGTCTTCAACCTCGGGCCGTCCAGATCGTCGTCGCTGTTCCGACCGCACCGAGCCTTCCCCGAGCACGCTGACCATCCTTGCGGCTTCTCTGTGAGCTGCTGAACCTCCCCGTGCTTTCTGTTTCGCCCCTAGAATACCGTAGACGCCGCGTCTCTTGTGCCCCAACGTGCCGCCACCTGACCACGTCGCCGGCGCTGCTCCGGTGACCATTTGGTCACGGGCTTGTGCCCGTCACACTCCTCGCACCGCGTAGTGGCTGTAGGTGCTAGCGCCACACCGCCTAGGCCACTGCAGCCACGCGCACGAGCTGGCACGAGCTTCGGCCTCCGCCAAACTTGTCGTCGGCGATGCTCCGGCCACTCACCACGGCTGGATGCGGGCGAGCACCGGCTGCCCGTAGCTGCTCTCCACATAGCAAATGGAGCCTGTGGCAATCTCCATGCACGCCCGCGCACCTCCTCGCCGCGGGCTAAACGTCGGCGGGTTTGACCTCGCTGACATAGTTGACTAGGTGGGGCCCCTCTGCTAACTAATCTAGTTTAGGTTTAATCAAAATTAGTTAGCCTAATTAGCTACTGACATGCGGGACCCACTGGTCAGGTTGACCTGGATGCCCCCGTTGACCCCCGACGTCACTCTGACGCACTGCTGACGCAATAATTAATTTCTGGTTTTATTTGTATTCAGGAAATTCCAGAAATTGTTGCAAACTTCAAAAAATCATAGAAATTAATCTGTAACTCCAAATGCAAAGTTTTATATATATTTTTTGATCAGAAAAATTCAATCTATCCATTGGTATTGGTTTCATGCATGACAGAACAAGGTAACCTTTCTGTTTAAGCAGAATAAGATAATGCACCTTTGTGGCTATGTTAAATGAGCTAACATTGGAATCTTTGATTCAAATGAGTTCATCCCTTTCTGTTCTAGCTTGCATTAGGCCAACACACATTCGTATTGCCATTTCATAGCATACATCATATTGTTGCATATTGTCATGTGTTGTTTATGTTCGGTGTGTCTTTCGTGATAGGTTTTGCCTCCGAGGATAACCCCGAATATCCGTCTGAAGGGCAGTATCCTACTACCACTACATCAGGCAAGCAACCCATTTATCATTTCGATACAAACCCATGTTCTCGCTTCTGCTCTTGTTTACTGCATTAAGATAATGCGATTTAAACTGTTGTGTGTTGCGGTAGTTGAACCCACTTCATTTGCATGACCTGTCATTGCCACAGTAACTAGATGAAACCCACTAGTATGTGTAGGAGTTGATTGAGCCACGTTTGTGATTCCTACCATGCTATGATTGCTATGCTTAGAGTTGTGTCAGGTCTGGCTCATCGGGATGATGAACAGGACTGAAAGGTTGTGTCGGGTTCAAGAGTGAAAGTGTTGAACACGATTTGGTAAAGGTATCGATGAGAGGCCATGTAGGAGTACATGGTGGGTTGTTTCATTGAAGCCGTCCCTAAGAACTGAGATCTCTGTGTGTGATTTAAGACTTAGCTACTACCACGCATTGGGCCCGAAACCAATGGACCCTCTCGACTTATTAACCACTCTTGTCCTCTGTCCGGGAGTTGCAAAGTAGTTTCTGGTGTTTGTAGCATGCTGGGGGCCGCACGTAGCACTGACCTTAAGGGTGGGCTGTGTTGCGGTAGGCACGTGGCCCGGTGTACCGATTCGACCGTTTGGTGTCTTGGGAACCCTGCACACATCGTTCGGGGCCGTTAGTGGAAACCTCGGCCGGACTCCGTGCGGATGGAACCCGAATAGGCGATAAACCTGGACTAGGGACTCGTGTGTTTAGTCAGGTCGTGGCCGACACCCTCGCTGGGCTTCCGCTTGAAGGTTGCCGAGTACATGTCATGTAGCGGCGATAAGTGGTGAGAGTGTGTGTGAAGAAGTACACCCCTGCAGGGTATAAACTATTCGAATAGCCGCGTCCGCGGTAAAGGACTACTTGGTCACCTATACAGTTCATAGACAAGTAAATGGATACTACTAAAAGCCTCAAGATAAGTGTGAGTACCGCAGATGGCCCTCTCGTAGGTTGACGAGAGAGGATCCACGGTGGAGTATTGTGATGGTGATTAGTGGACACGTGTGCGACAAATGCTTTTCAAGTGGTGTCACGTAGGATAGCTTAGCCAAGAGTCAAAGCTGGCTTGCTGCAATAACTCCACTACCTTCTTGAGAATGTGCGTGTATAATAGGATTCTGTTGTAAGACTTGCTGAGTACCTCCGTACTCATGTTTGCTTAATTAATGTTTTCAGACGACAACACCGCCTCCTCCGGTGGGTTTTATGTAGACCTTGACGTCGACGAGTGAGCTAGCCACCCAGGTGGTGATCCAAGGCTTGTGTAGGGCCACTGTAGATAGAAGGGCTCATCAAGCTTTCTTTCTTTTTAGAGTCTGTACTCAGACTAGTTTGCTTCTGCATGTGCTTGTATGTTTGTATGACTTGAGTGTTTGGTCATGTGACACCTATCTGTATGGCTCCACGGAGCCTCTTAAATAAAGTACTTTGAGTTGTAGAGTTTTGTTGTGATGCCATGTTGTATGTACTCATATCGGGCATATTGTGTGTATGATTGAAATGCTTGGTATGAGTGGGATCCGACAATCTAGTTGTTTATCCTTGGCAGCCTCTCATATGGGGAAATGTAGTCTAGTGCTTGCTAAGCGATAGTAGTCCGCTACAGCCCGGTTCACCGGAGTCCTGCTAGCCCAAAGACTACTGCTTTGGACACTTGATCGGCGGCATGTGTTTCACTTCGTTCCTATGTCCGTCCCCTTCGAAATGTCACGCGGTGATATCCGGAGTCCTGCCTAGCCTGCTACAGCCCGGGTTACCGGAGTCCTGTTAGCCCAGTGCTACAGCCCGGATTCATACGTTAATCACCGACATGCTCGATGTGATACATGTATGCCTGTCCCCATGGGTTAGCGCCGCTTTGGGTTCACGACTAGCCATGTCGGCCCGGGTTCTGTGTCATCTGGATGCTAGCTACACTATCATATACGTGAGCCAAAAGGCGCAAACGGTCCCGGGCCATGGTAAGGCGACACCCGTGGGAATACTGTGCGTGAGGCCGCAAAGTGATATGAGGTGTTACCGGCTAGGTCAATGTGACTTGGAATCGGGGTCCTGACGAAAAGTCTAACTCGGCCCCGCCGATTCTTTCTATCCGGCGCCACAGAGTTCAGATGTCATAGCCACTTCCACAAACCCTAGGCAAATAGGTCTCACCGATAGGGATCTCGGTCTCACCGAGATGGGATTGTAATCTCTCTGTGTATGTCCATTACCAAAATCGGTCTCACCGTGTTTGAGTAATTGGTACTACCGAGATTACAATGCAAACTTTCTGGTTAGCTTATTACCAAAATCGGTCTCACCGAGTTTGTGTAATCGGTCTTACCGAGTTTGCCTGACCAACTCTCTGGTTAGCTTATTACCAAAATCGGTCCTACCGAGTTTGTGTAATCGGTCTCACCGAGATTACATTATGCCCTAACCCTAACCATATCGGTCCTACCGACTTGCATGTCGGTCCCACCAAAAATCCTAACGGTCACTAGATTTGCCGAATCGGTCTGACCGAGTTTATCAATTCGGTCCCACCGAGTTTGGCAAGTTGTGTGTAACGGTTAGATTTTGTGTCGAGGCTATATATACCCCTCCACCCACTCTTCATTCGTGGAGAGGGCCATCAGAACGAACCTACACTTCCAATACACATTTTCTGAGAGAGAACCACCGACTCATGTGTTGAGACCAAGATATTCCATTCGTACCATATGAATCTATATCTCTAGCCTTCCCCAAGTTGCTTTCCACTCAAATCTTCTTTCCACCAAATCCAAATCCTGTGAGAGAGAGTTGAGTGTTGGGGAGACTATCATTTGAAGTACAAGAGCAAGGAGTTCATCATCAACACACCATTTGTTACTTCTTGGAGAGTGGTGTCTCCTAGGTTGGCTAGGAGTCACTTGGGAGCCTCTGACAAGATTGTGGAGTTGAACCAAGGAGTTTGTAAGGGCAAGGAGATCGCATACTTCGTGAAGATCTACCGCTAGTAAGGCAAGTCCTCCGTGGGCGACGACCATGGTGGGATAGGCAAGGTTGCTTCTTCGTGGACCCTTCGTGGGTGGAGCCCTCCATGGACTCGCGCAACCGTTACCCTTTGTGGGTTGAAGTCTCCATCAACGTGGATGTACGATAGCACCACCTATCGGAACCACGACAAAAACATCCGTGTCTCCAATAGCGTTTGAATCCTCCAAACCCTTCCCTTTACATTCTCGCAAGTTGCATACTTTAATTTCCGCTGCTCATATACTCTTTGCATGCTTATTTGTTATGTATTGTGATTGTTAAACTTGTGCCAAAACTCCACTTGAACTTAAAGAAGTTAAAAACTGCAACTTTTGGTACTTAGTGTCTAATCACCCCCCTCTAGACACCTCTTCACGATCCTTTCAATTGGTATCAGATCTTTAGTCTCCATTGCCTTGGTTTAATCACCATTGGAGGAAGATGGATATGTCTACTTTGGGAAGTCTTAGACATAGAGTGCCTATTCTTGATGGAGAGTATTTTCATGAGTGGAAAAATGAGATGCTTGAGATTTTCAATGAATATCATTTGAACAAGTACATTGCTAGCCCTTTTGCACCTCATATTGATCCTTTGCATCCCACACCTTAAGAGGACCTTGACATGGTTCACAATCTTAGGACCATCAATCTTATCATAAGAGGATTGCCCAAAAACTTGATTCCTAGTTTGCCTACTCTTGATTGCGCCTGTTCCATATGGAGATTTCTTGAGGAACGATTTCCAGATTATTCCTTGAAAAATTTAGACGAAATCCTCCATAAGTCTATTGTCTTGAGTACATGACCGGAGATAAATACATGTTCCGTGAGCTTGCTGAAAACGATGACGCTCGAAAATATGTCTCTTTTGGTGATAATTCAAAGGGTAAGGTGATTGGCCTTGGTAAGGTGGCCATCTCACATGATAGCTCCATACAAAATTTCATGCTCGTTGAATCTCTTGGCTACAACTTACTTTCAGTATCTAGACTTGCTGATTTCGGTTTCAATGTCCTATTCACTGAAGTAGATTGCCAAATGTTTCGTTGAGATAATTATAAAATGGTCTTTACCGGTGTATGTAGAGGTGATCTATACATTGTTGATTTCACTAAAAAGGCTCAACCTAGAACTTGCTTTATTGCTAAATCTTCTAAAGGTTGGTTATGGCATAGACGATTAGGTCATGTTGGCATGCGAAACCTTGACAAGCTTATTAAAGGAAATCATATCCTTGGCGTTAACGATGTCATATTTGATAAGGATAGACTTTGCAGCGCTTGTCAGGCAGGTAAACAGGTTGGAGGGAGGCATCCCATGAAGACCATCATGACCACAAGGAGGCCACTCGAGCTACTTCACATGGATCTTTTTGGTCCCAATGCCTACAAGAGTCTCGGTGGTAACTCATTTGGTCTAGTCATAGTTGATGATTTTTCAAGATTTACGTGGGTGTTATTTCTTGATGACAAATCGCAGGTCCAAAAGATCTTCAAAAACTTCGCTAGGAAGCCCCAAAATCAATTTGAAGTGAAGATCAAGAAGGTTCGAAGCGACAACGGAACGGAGTTCAAGAACGCAAATGTGGATACCTTTCTTGAAGAAGGTATTTCACACGAATTCTCGGCTACATACACACCTCAACAAAATGGAGTTGTTGAGAGGAAGAACCGGACGCTCATCGAAATGGCGAGAACGATGCTTGATGAGTACAAGACGCCGAAGCACTTTTGGGAAGAAGCGGTTGAGATAGCTTGTCATGCAACAAATCGCTTGTATCTTCACAAGCTACTCGGCAAGACAGCATATGAGCTCCTCACCGCTAAAAAACCTCAAGTTGGATAATTTCGAGTATTCGGCTCAAAGTGCTACATTCTTGATAAGCATCGTCGTTCTAAATTTGCTCCTAAGTCTCATGAAGGTTTCCTACTTGGTTATGGCTCAAACTCTCACACATACCATGTCTACAACAATATCACCCGAAAGGTTGAAGAAACGGTAGATGTGAAGTTTGATGAATCTAACGGCTCGCAAGTAGAGCAATTACCAATTGATGTAGGAGAAAAAGATCCCTCGGAAGAAATCCAAGACTTGTCTATTGGCAAGATTCGTCCAACGGAGGTGAAGGAGAGTACCTCGTCTATCCAAGTGGAAGCTTCTACCTCACGACAAGGTGAACCAAGAGTTGATATGGAAGCATCCACAAGTGGGACACACCAAGATGAAGAAAACGAGGAAGTGCACCAAGACGAACGCCAACAACCTCCTTCTCCACCACGTGAAGAGAACGACAACGCCAACAATGAAGAAGGCCAAGAAGAAGAACAAGATGAAGAAGATGTTCAACCAAGACCCAAGCAAAAGCTTTCGCGAGTTCGAGCAAGAATTGCTAAATACCATCCCGTCGAGCAAATCTACAAAGATATCCAAACCGGGAGAATCACTCGCTCTAAAACTCATTTAGCTAAATTTTCTGAACACTACTCATTCATCTCTAGCATTGAAGCTATGAAGGTTGAAGAAGCATTGGAAGATCCGGACTGGATAAATGCTATGCATGAAGAGCTACACAACTTTGAGAGAAATCAAGTGTGGACATTGGTTGAGAATCTCGACAACAACCACAACATCATCGGTACCAAATGGGTGTTTCGCAACAAGCAAGATGAATATGGACAAGTAGTTCGCAAAAAAGCACGTCTCGTCGCCCAAGGCTACACACAAGTCGAAGGTATGGACTATGGTGAGACATATGCTCCTGTTGCTAGACTTGAGTCCATTCGCATCTTACTTGCTTATGTTCATCACCATGATATCACCTTGTACCAAATGGACATTAAAAGTGCTTTTCTAAATGGTGAAATTGAGGAGGAAGTTTATGTTAAGCAACCTCCCGGCTTTGTCAATCCTAAGAAACCTGATCATGTCTACAAACTTCACAAATCCCTTTATGGTCTTAAACAAGCTCCTAGAGCATGGTATAAATGCTTGACCAAGTTCCTTATTGAAAAAGGGTTTGAAATTGGAAAAATTGATTCTACCCTTTTTACTAGAAGTGTCAATGGAGAACTATTTGTATGCCAAATTTATGTCAATTATATTATATTTGGTTCTACTAACCCTCATTTTAGTGAAAAGTTTGGGAAGCTAATGTCGAAGAAGTTTGAGATGTCTATGATGATTGAACTCAAATTCTTTCTTGGTTTGCAAATCAAGCAAACTAAGGAAGGTACCTTTGTCTCTCAAACGAAGTACACCAAGGACTTATTCAAGAAGTTCAATTTGCAACAATGCAAAGGTATGACTACACCCATGCCTACTAGTGGACATCTTGATTTGACCAAAGATGGTGAACCGGTTGATCAAAAGGTTTATTGCTCTATGATTGGTTCATTGTTATATCTATGTGCATCACGTCCCGATATCATGCTAAGTGTGTGCATGTGTGCACGATATCAAGCAGCTCCTATGGAATGTCATCTTAAGGCCGTGAAAAGGATAGTGAGATACTTAATCCATACACCAAATTTTGGCATTTGGTATCCTAAGAGGTCTTCTTTCGATCTTGTTGGCTACTCTGACTCGTACTATGCCGGTGATAAGATTGATAGAAAGTCTACTTGAGGTACTTGTCAATTTCTTGGTAGATCTCTTGTATCTTGGTCTTCCAAGAAACAAAACTCCGTACCCTTATCCGCCACCGAAGCGGAATACATTGCCGCTGGTTCATGTTGTGCTCAACTACTTTGGATGACCCAAACTCTTAAAGATTATGGGATATATGTGAAACATGTTCCATTACTTTTTGACAATGAAAGTGCTATCAAGATTGCTCACAATCCCGTGCAACACTCTCGAACTAAGCATATTGAAGTTCGTCATCATTTCATTCGAGATCATGCTGCTAAGGGTGACATTAATCTTAAGCATGTTCGCACCGATAAGCAATTAGCGGATATATTCACGAAACCACTTGATGAGAAAGTGTTTTGCAGGTTCAGAGGTGAATTGAACATCATTGATGCTTCAAACTTGGAGTAGGAACTCAATTGGATACATGCAAGACTTGAGCTTATGACTAATCCTTGATATTTCTCTTATGATGATTATCTTATGTCCTGGATATATATGGATCTTGCATGTTATCTAACCCTTGTAGGTACTTGGATGAATCTAAATCTATGAGATCACAACTCACTCACATCTTGAGCAATCTCTACATCACCAAGTCTCTACACAATGGTGGTTGAAGACAAGGAAGCATGGAACCATTCAAACATATCCTTTGACAAATTCTATGTTGAGTTTGATGATTGTCATTTTGGATACACAAGTGCTCTTCCTTGCGAAAATTAACCCATGTAAGTAGATAAACTCAAATTCCAAGTGGTGCTCCCAACTCTTGATGAGCTATATCAACCTTGAGCAACCCTCACAAGTTCAGCTACATGATCACGATCAACACCACCACCCAAGGTATGTTATTCCATCTTAGAGAAGCTTTACTCCAAGTCTTGAGTCAAAGCAACTCGACAAGATGTGAATACATCAATATGGTTAAACGAAAAATGGCAACCCCATTTTGCGCTTAAACGATGAGTATGACCTATGATCAAGTGATCTCACTTGACTCCTAAGTCAATATACTCTAACATAGGTGACTTTGTCGCCGACCATATCTAGATGAAGTTTTCTTGTGTTCTTTTTTGTGCCCTGGCATTTGTCTCATGCATATTTGTTTCCCCTTTCAAAAAAAACCTTCATCTAGATTTATTTCTTTTCTATTTGTTTTGCATTCCCTGCATCCAATTCATTGCAAATCTTTCAGTTAATTCCTTGCAAATCCTTGTGAGATCTTACTTGTCTAGTGAGCTGAGGTGACAAGTGTTTTTCTCTGTGATGAACTCGGTCCCACCGGTTTCTTGTTCTCGGTCTAACGAAGTTTTTTGGTGCAACCGAAGCATACAACTTGTTGCCACCGATTTCACTACAGGAAAAACATTTTGCCATTTATTCCTGCATTACTCTTGATCCAGCTCCACTCAATGAATCTTGTCCTCTACAAGCATCACATTTACCTTAGTGCTTTGTGATGTGACTCAAGGACCACACCCATTCACAGCAAATTCCAGAAGGCCCTTCTTGGAAATTGATGTCAAAGGGGGAGAGAGAGATCACATCAAAGCTTAATCATATCTCTAGGGGGAGGGAATACTCAAGGAAAGAGTAATCTTCAAGGATCCCAGATGCTTGGTGTTCAAGAGGAGAGATGCCACATGTCTTCTTGAGGGGAAAGACATGTTCATATGTGCTTATTTGCATTAGCTCTGTTCATTTGTTTCTTTGAGCTCTAATTTTCTGTTCCCTATCTTCTCCTAGTATCCCATGCTAGATTCAGGGGGAGCAAGAAATCTAAGGGAAAGAAATTTCTTAAAGTCCTTGCACATCTTTACCTTTGGGGACATGTCAATATCTATTGGGGTACTTAGTACTCACTCTACATGTCATCCCAGTCTTGGTACTCTTGTGGTTTCTTTTGTTTTCTTTGGCTAGTAGGTGTATCTATGTTATCTAACCTTGTTTACGCAGGTTCATCCCATCCTAAATACAACTCAAGACCACAAGGTAAGTATATGCATCATAATCATGTGTATGAGGAATTCTTGCTGATGTACATATTGTTTGCAAGAAGGACTCATGAGCATGAAGGTACATTTCCCACATTCACATCTTTTGCTCTGATGAATATAGCCAAGATACATGTAACACATTGCCTACTCTGTCATGGTTATGCTCTCACATGCTTCTATATTCCATATTCACATGATTGCATACATGTAGGGGGAGCCTATGCATGTTACATGTCTTTCCAAAGCTTTACTTGCTATTCTCTATATCTTTATCTAAAGCTTTGATGTATGTTTCCATCAATTACCAAAAAGGGGGAGATTGAAAGCACAAGTGCTCCCTGGTTGATTTTGGTAATTAATGTCAACATATCTCTTGTTGAACTAAAGGATGTGGAACCCCTTCAAGATGCTAAGGACAAAGGATTGGCTCAAGCTTCAAGTACAAGACTCTTCATTTTATATTTTATGATCCAAGATCACATTGAGTCTATAGGAAAAGCCAATACTATCAAGGAGGGATGAAGTGTTGCTTAGTGAGGTTCTTGCTTCATAGTGCTTAGTGATATGCTCTAGAGCCCTCAACTACTTTCCCACATCCACCTATGTCCTATACCAAAAGTCTAACTCGGCCCCATTAATTCTTTCTATCCGGCGCCCCCGAGTTCAGATGTCATAGCCACTGCCACAAACCCTAGGCAAATCGGTCTCACCAATAGGGATCTCGGTCTCACTGAGATGGGATTGTAATCTCTCTGTGTATGTCCATTACCAAAATTGGTCTCACCGAGTTTGAGTAATTTGTACTACCGAGATTACAATGCAAACTTTCTGGTTAGCTTATTACCAAAATCGGTCTCACCGAATTTGTGTAATCGGTCCTACCGAGTTTGCCTGACCAACTTTCCTGTTAGCTTATTACCAAAATCGGTCCTACCGAGTTTGTGTAATTGGTCTCACCGAGATTATGTTATGCCCTAACCCTAACCATATCGGTCCTACCGAGTTGCATGTCGGTCCCACCGAAAATCCTAACGGTCACTAGATTTGCTGAATCGGTCTGACCGAGTTTATCAATTCGGTCCCACCGAGTTTGGCAAGTTGTGTGTAACGGTTATATTTTGTGTGGAGGCTATATATACCCCTCCACCCACTCTTCATTCGTGGAGAGAGCCATCAGAACAAACCTACACTTCCAATACACATTTTTTGAGAGAGAACCACCTACTCATGTGTTGAGACCAAGATATTCCATTCCAACCATATGAATCTTGATCTCTAGCCTTCCCCAAGTTGCTTTCCACTCAAATCTTCTTTCCACCAAATCCAAATCCTGTGAGAGAGAGTTGAGTGTTGGGGAGACTATCATTTGAAGCACAAGAGCAAGGAGTTCATCATCAACACACCATTTGTTACTTCTTGGAGAGTGGTGTCTCCTAGATTGGCTAGGTGTCACTTGGGAGCCTCCGACAAGATTGTGGAGTTGAACCAAGGAATTTGTAAATCGTGAATATCTACCGCTAGTGAGGCAAGTCCTTCGTGGGCGACGGCCAGGGTGGGATAGACAAGGTTGCTTCTTCGTGGACCCTTCATGGGTGGAGCCCTCCGTGCACTCGCGCAACCGTTATCCTTCGTGGGTTGAAGTCTCCATCAACGTGGATGTACGATAGCACCACCTATCGGAACCACGACAAAAACATCTGTGTCTCCAATTGCGTTTGAATCCTCCAAACCCTTCCCTTTACATTCTTGCAAGTTGCATGCTTTACTTTCCGCTGCTCATATACTCTTTGCATGCTTATTGGTTATGTATTGTGATTGTTAAACTTGTGCCAAAACTCCACTTGAACCTAAAGAAGTTAAAAACTGTAACTTTTGGTACTTAGTGTCTAATCACCGCCCCCTCTAGACACCTCTTCTCGATCCTTTTAATAGCAGTGTTCAAAGCAACCCAAGTAGCTGGAATAGGATATAATCTACCATGTTCAGACCACCAAACACATACAAAACTAGTGAAAGCACAAACAGCAGGAGCAACACGTCTTTCCTTGGGATATTGTAAACATGTAAAACGTTGTCCAGTTTCCAACTCCCAAGTAAGATATATATCAGGAACATATCTACCCTCGAATGGTGGAATATTAAATTTTAATTTAGGAAGATGGTCATGATCTCGTAACTGAGGTGGTGGTGCAGGCCTACCATTGCGATTATATCCTGAGGTCGACCTGCTAGTGGTTGCACTTAGTTTTGATTTTGATCAACCTCATCCTCGTAATAGTCCTCCACCTCTGCAGTTGTAGCAGGAGCTACAAAAGCATCAACGCAGTAGCAACGACACCAAAATTTTGTCCAGGCTCAAGGGGAACGCGTAGTGCTCGTCCCACTTGATTTGGAAGGCGACGTTGTTGTTGTTGTTGTTGTTGTTGTTGTTGTTGTTGTTGTTGTTGTTGTTGTTGTTGTTGTTGTTTTTGTAGAGGTGCTACAGGTGTAGCCGGCGGTGGTTGTGGAAGACGCGCAAGCAATTCATTAAACTTGTTATCGAGCTTTGTTTCAAACGTCTTCTCAATGCCATCTATCTTCTCCATGGCCTCTTCAAATATATTTAGCACATCTTGCACCTGTTCCCTCATCATTTGCTGAAATTTACCATGTAGCTATTTGTTCTTCATGTTCTCCCAATCAGTCTCATTAGCTTGTGATCCTATCATGGTTAGCAGCAATAGAAACACACAAGAATATGATCTTACAGACTACTAGGAAGTGGTGGTGGTGGTGGTGTGTCACAAATATGTCAAGCAAATCTCAAATTCTTACCAGTTCTTACCCAGTAGCAGGTGGTGATCAGCAACTGTTGTAGTCAAAACTCTCAAATCTTGGACAGAGCGATTACCAAGTGGTGTCAAACGCACGATGTAGATGTATGTGGAGCTGGGAAGGCTTATGATATGGTAGCAAAAATGTTCCTATGAAATACTTGGAAGTGGTGGTAAAACGCTCACACTATAGCAAATCTCAATATCTTACAAGTTCTTACCATGCAGCAGGTGGTGACCGGCAACCAGCGGTGTCAAGTAACTTCAAAGATTGAGTAAAGCGATTGCCAGGGAAAAGTGCATAAACACGGTGTAGAAATATGTGGAGCTTGGAAGGCTTAAGTATATGGTAGCAAAAGATTAGCAATAGTCAATTCAGAGATGCAAAGTTGAACAAATGCTCAACGACGGTACTTTGCTGGCCCTAGGCTAGACCGTGCTAGAGACGCGAGCCTAGAACACTAACAAAATCACGGCGCTGCACGTACACAAGGGAGGAGAACACTCTGAATTTTTCCCCCTTTTTCACTTTTTTGCACTTTTTTATCCTCTTATTTTTTTTGCTCTGCAACAAGTTTTTCGAAAAACTCTACAAATGGTCTAAAAACTGCCTAGCCAGAATTTTCCAGACTTCATCTTTTTAAACTGGGACTATTTTTCTACTGCATGTAGCACGAAAGTTGGGGAGTCTGACTTGGTCACGACTCGAAGTATGGCGTGATCTGGAAATGAAAAACAAAGGCACAACTATTAGAATCGGACTAGGATAACGATGATGCGGCGGCGACGACGATGATACGGCGGCGTGACAACTTGTGAACAGAACTCGAAACTCTGAAGGACTAGACACTAAGACCAGCAACAAGACACGACGATGCAACCGCAAATTCAACAATGCAAACCCTAAAAAGATTATGCAAAATCTCATATTGGTTCGGATATGATGAACTAACCATAAATTTTTTTGGCTTTTCCGTGGAATGTAGGTATGAAGAACATAATCGATCTGAACTACGAGAAACTGTAAAATCTCACCGGGAAACCTGGAAATCTGATACGACTTGATAGAGGCAAAGGTGTCCCGTCTTTCGATAATATGGTGGCTATTGTTTATGGTGGATTAGACTTTGACAATCTGACTACGAACGTGCGAGGACGTCGCGCCTTAGCAATCGCTAAACCAACTCCAAGAGGTTATTGACCACGCCAGAGCATGATCAACCTGACCATGAGGGTCTATTTCCTGCAAGCAAACGAAGAACAAGCAAGAAACTGAATTGCAATCTGGATATTGCGAATAAAAGAGGAAAGCTTTATTGATCAAGTGGGGTTTTGTGACACCTTGGTTTGGTCGTTGAACACAACGAAGTACGCGAAGTTGCAGCTATGGCGAACTTTTAATCTAAACAAAACCCAATGTCTAAACGATGCCCTAAGGGATTTATATATGGAGGAAGAGGGGGGGGGATTTCGTGGCCCTTGGGGAAGGGGTCCGAAACCAACCCTATCTCTTGTTTCCCCACACATACGGACTCTAAAAACAGCCTATACTTATAATAGGGTGACATGGGCCTGGCCCACTAATAAGGTGACATAGCGCCTATAATAGCCTCTGGACGAAATTTATGAAGTGGCATCTTGTATATTTCGTCCAAGTCTTCATATTCTCATGAACATCACTTGAAACTCCGTTCTTGTTTCCCTTGCGCATGCCATCATCTCCATGCTTGTTCTTGGTCCAACATTCATCCTTCTCCAAGCTAGGCCCTTCATTTATAAGCAAAACAAATGAATCCAATTTGGGCAACATCATATTCTCATGAACATTAGAATCATTACCAAGAAACGAAAGTACATGGTAATTTAATTGGCGTGCCCGAGCTCTAGTAATTGGTCCAGTATGTATAGTAGCAGGGGTTGTAGGTGTAACAATGGTATTGATGTCCTCATCATGAGAACCAACATGATGGATGATGTGTTTATCTACCATGCGCATAAGTTCTTTGCTTTGTTTTGTGCATGTGTACGATACTTGGACTTTGTGTCAACTTCCACTTCACGTGAGTTGAGCATTCGAGCTCTTG
This sequence comes from Aegilops longissima, assembly GCA_021605205.1. Lineage (NCBI taxonomy): Eukaryota > Viridiplantae > Streptophyta > Magnoliopsida > Poales > Poaceae > Aegilops > Aegilops longissima. Next base: position 343,339,347 of record CM038678.1, read on the forward strand.
AGAGGGAACCACCTTCTACCACGGCGATTGTACATCGCACTTGCTTGTGCTTCGGCATTGTGAAGGACGCACAAGGACATGCTTTGAAGGTGATATCCTTCTCTTTCGAGAAACCCAAAACCATGACCATGAATATTATGGATCATACTACTTGTGTTGCTTGCACCATGAGACTTATTGGTCATCTTGAACTACTTGATTGTGCACATGTTAGAGATCTTGCTTCGACTTTCCATTTATACATTTCCATGCCTCATGATATATATGCCTTGTGTGTTGCATCCGACTTGTTGAGTTGTTGCTCCTATCATATGGTTGGTTGAATAGATTAAATAGGTCAATCAAAAATCAATTTAGGAGTTGTGTTATGGATAAAGTCTCGTCATTCTTTCATAGAATGATACAAAGCAAGGCTGCAGGGTTTAGGTAAAAAATAAACATAGGTAAGGTAGGTATCCAATAAATATTTATCTATCGATAATTTTATGGTATATTCGGGCGTCCTTTGCTTAAAAAAAGAGTAACAAAAGGAATAAAAAATCTTCCTATTCCCGCTTCTTATATTCAGGACATCGTTCCCGTACTCTTTCTTTTTTAGGGAAAAAAGGGCTATAGTATCGTATTTTTAATGCTCTCTAATTCTACCAGAATTCCTATAAGAATTTGTTAGGAGTAAATTCCTTGAACTGATTGATCCATGGCCTTAGGGTGGAATCCCTTTTTTACTCTGTACCCTTGATTCCACTACGATTATTGATCAAGAGTAGAATAATCCCTTCATAGAAATAGGAGACATAATTTAGATGGATATAGTAAGTCTGGCTTGGGCTGCTTTAATGGTAGTCTTTACATTTTCTCTTTCACTAGTAGTATGGGGAAGGAGTGGACTCTAGGGGTACTACTAATTGATTAAGTAATCAAATTTTCGTATCAATTCTTTTCTTTAATGGATCATTTTGCATTAATCATTTTGTCAAACATTATTCTTTAATCTTTTTCTTTAGTTTTGTTTCACTCGTGTAAGAAACTCTTGTATTGTAAGTTGTATGAAAGGGCCATTATACCAATTCAGAATTTCTACTAGAAATGACGAATGGTTAAAAAAAATTATATACATAAGAAAATTAGACTTTCTTCTGTGGAACTATTCACAGCATATCACACATTTTCCATTTCCTTTTACTTTTTACTATAGTCTATTCTTAATATTATTTTCTTTCCTTCCATGGATTCTTTGGTCAAGAGTTGTCTTAGATTTTTATTTTGACCTGATTGAAATTAAGTGGGTGCAATGAAAAATAAATTGAAATAGACTACTTAACGATTTCAATCTACTAATCTATTCTATGTAGATTCAAAGATAATATAATCGAAAGAATCTAAAGTGTCGAGAAAAACTATATGTAGTTCTTTCTACCACACTTTAAGATTCCAACCAGATCCTTTCATTTAAGACTTGGATTATTTATTTAATACCTTTTTAATTTCTTCAATGATTAATTGGAATTCCAATTAATTATTTTGGCTGACTGTTTTTACATAAAATAATAAGTAAAAAAGAAGTAGTAACTAGAATGAATAGTGCAGTAGCAATAAACGCGGTAATATTGACTTCCATAACCTCTTTATTTTTTATTTTCACAATAACTCGGGATGTAATCCCATGGAGAGGAAAAAGCGGTACCTTGTAAATTCAAGGGTAGGGCTTGCATCCTGATAATACTGAATCAATTCAATATTATGGATATCGGATCTATCAAATCAATTCATGGATGAGAGTTATATTTCATGGATGAGAGTTACACAGTATAACATAGGAAGATCCTCTATCCACACTAAGACCAAAATGGGTTTTTTGATTGGATTAGGAATTCCCTGTTTTTTAATCCTTTTCTACTTTTCTTTTCTATATCTCTTACCCACGAGCTTTCTTAATCTTATACTTTCTTAATCTTATACAATTACCCTTCCTTTTTCTTATAGTTATACATACAATTATGTATGTATTATATGACCAACTTTCTATGGGTCACATAGACATCATAATCAGCAGTAGAAGTGAGATGGGGAAAAGAGGTCTGAAATAACAAGGGAATACGATTTATGTATGGATTCCGGTAAAATACCGGTATTCTATTTCATAAGAGTGGAATAGGAAATTGAGATGAGGATTGTATCATCACAAAAAAAGATAGGGTAATATAATATCCTAAATTCTACTAATCCACATATTGTATGTGTGTCTTTCTTTATCTTTATCGATTGGGATTAGTGAAAAAAATCCAATACGCCTTCCCTCCGTCTTTAAAGGGAGATGCAAAATAAAAAAGTGAAGTAAGGGTGCCGCGTGGGTATTTCATCTTGCTCCCTGCCCCTTTTTTCATGGAAAAAGGAAATATCAATTTCTCCATTCATTGAACCCTAGTTCGGGACTAACGGGGCTAGAACCCGCAGCTTCCGCCTTGACAGGGTGTCGGTGTACTAAAGTTTGGATCTTTAGCACCCCATACTTGTGCACGGGCAGTCGTAACCCCATGAGCGGCGAAGCACGAAGAGGGCGATTGGGGACCGATACAAGACAAAAAAGAACAGTCAAGACAGAGAACAAAGGACAAGCTGGCTCCCCGGCAAGGCCCTTGCCGGGGCGGCTTGCGAGACCCTGGCAAGATCCTTGCCGGGACGACTTACAGAGCACCACCCATGTGGTTGAGAGCTCTGAAACCATCGACAACGTTAAGGCCAGAATCCAAGGGCGCGCGCGTAGTGGCGTGCAAATCTTTGTGAAGGCCAGAAGACGAGACGCCGACAAGATCCTTGTCGAGGACGCCCACGAGGCCCCGGCAAGATCCTTGCCAAGGACATCAGCAAGACCGTGGCCAGACTCGGCTGCCCAGTCACCACTCCAGTGCGGGGGCTGACCTGTCAGCCTGGCAGGTGCCTGCATGGAGGCATGCCGATCTTCGTGAAGACCATCCCACCTCTCCGGCTGTAACATCCCAAATTTTCAATTTGGAATGTTATACATAGATCATCATTGCATATCATAAATTTTATTGCATTTTGTCTTGATCCTAGAAATTTCACGCAACTCAAGGACCCACTGAGAGAGTTGGAGATTTTGTTATTTTCATATTTGAGTTTTCTCAAATTTTGAAAATGGGATCATTTGATTTTATTTATTTTATCTTCAATTATTTCTATTATAAAAATATGAGAGAGGGAATGAAATGACTTTCCCAAAATAAAGAAATATCGATGGTTTAATAAAAAAATCAAATAAGATTTTATTTTGATGTTTATCGCTATTTTATTTGAATTTAGGAAAAATTGCACGTTTTCAAAGTTGCATTTTAGGGCCAAGAAAATGTTCATCTCGTCCTAAATATTTTATTTAGGCAGTGAAAATTTATTTTTGCATTTTTAGAATTTTTTTTCTAGAATTTTTCTTGTTTCGGCAGAAATCTGTTTTTTTATTTAAAAAAACGCGCAGCGCCCGACTGGGCCAAAGGCCCAGCCAGGCCAGCCCGCTCGCGCCGCCGTCTCCCGCTCCGGATCGGGACCAGAGTCCCGATCGCCGCCGCCGCCCGAGTCCAGGAGGGCCACGCCGCCATCGCCCCCTCCCGCAAACACCGCCGCCCCTTTTAAAGGCGAACTGGCCCCGAGCCCCAAGCGGCCCGCCGCCGCCACTCCACCGCCGCAGCCGCTTCGCCCGCCGCTTAAGCGCCGCCACCGCCGTCGGCTACCAACGCCAACGCCGCCGCCGCCCGCAATGCCGCGGACCCGCGGACCTCGCCGGAGCCCGAGCCGAGGTAGCCGCCCCGTCGCCCGGTTTTCTAAAGAAAACCGATCCGGTTTTTTTCTGAAAACCCTAGATTTTGTTTTTTTAGAATAGGTCGGTTTATTTTTTTCGGTTTATTTATTTAGCGAGCGTTCACTCATTCGTTCGTTTTAACGAACGATTTGTGCCGTTTAGTTTCAGTTAACGAATGTCCGTTCGTTAGCCTGTTCGTCCGTTTTTCTTTTTTCTTGGATTTTCCGCGATTATTTCTGATCGCGATTTCTGATCCGATTTTCGATCTAGTATAACTTCTCGCTCGTTTATCAGAATCAGGCGATTCAAGCGCCTAGAGTTTCGTCTCGAAACCCTCTTTCCGATTAATCAACTCAAACAAGTTTTTGCTTCTGTAAAATTTGACTTCGGTCCAGATTAGTAAATGAAGCTTGTTTCTTTTTCCGTTTGCTTTTCGTTGCTTCGTTTGTTTTGTTTCTTGTTGCAAACCGGAGTTCTTAAGTTGAACTTTCTGGTTAGATCTTTTATTTGAGTTTTACATGTGCATTAGATGAGTACTTATTGTATGCTTGTTTGTTTGCGATAGAGTACCCGGAGTGCGCCGCTTGTTACTTCGAATCGCTAGGTTTCATGGATCATCAGCAAGGCAAGTAACACTTTGATCATATCCCTTTCATACCCAGTTTTTATGCATTAGATCAATCCTCAAACATTGCATGACTAGGATCTAATTAAATTGTGGGTTTTGGAAAAGTATATGAGGTAGTACCTATTACCTGTTTTGTTATCAAACCCTTGGGAGTTACTTTTACGTTTGCTTATGTTGTTATGCTATGCTAGTAGACGTTGACTGGGTGAGTGTATCCATGATAGATGTGAGATTTCAATTAATGGTTTACTTAAGGTGGCAACCTTAATACACATCTGGGTGGGTTGAGGTACCTGGGTATTCCAGGATTGCCTGTTTCTTTTTGGACCACCACCCAGGCTCAAAGGGATCATGAGATTATTCATGCTAGAAACTTCCATGTGCAGCCACAAGCTACTATGGGCTCTAGCATAGTTGATTAAGTCGTGTGAACTCTTACAGTGGTAGACTAGCAGATGTATTGGGATGTAGGTGTAACGGTCTACCCGTTCGTAAGATGCTAGCGCTTCTAAAAGACTATGTCTCAGTCATCCTTTTCTCAAACACCATGTAGTGCGAGAATACTAACGGAGGAGATCGAGTCTTGTGGGGAAAAGTGCGCAAACCTCTGCAGAGTGTATAAAACTAATCTTGATTAGCCGTGTCCCCGGTTATGGGCATCTTGAGTATCTAGTACTTGGATTATCATGTGAATCTCATCATGTTACTTTAATTAATATTGTTGGGTTTTAATGATGATGCTTAATTGGGATTGAGAATGCTGTCAACCATTCTCAATGTTTAACAACCACCATGATAGTTAAATAAAATTTATTCCTTTGCAGTAGGGAAAAATTGGCTTTACGCAAAACTGTAACCATAGAACTTTCCACCAGCCATATATGGATGTAGTATAGCTTGTTTCTGTATATTTCTCTCTATGTGTTACATTGCCAGCATATTCCATGTGCTGACCCGTTTTCGGGCTGCAACGTTCATGTTGCAGACTTTTCAGACGACGAGTAAGGTGCCTTAGGTCGTGGTTCTATACTCAGTGATGCCGTTGGAGTTGATGGGCTCGCTTATCTTCCAAGCCTTCCGCTGTTATCGTTATTAGATGGCCTTAAGCCATATTTATTGTAATAAGTTCTCTTTTTAGACATTCGGTGTAATAAGTGTGTGATTGCTACTCTGTTATAAATCCTTCAAGTACTGTGTGTGTCAGCATTATTGATCCAGGGATGACACTGATGCACAGAGGTCAAACTGTTTGAGGTCTGATCGCTACACCTGCGCAGCAGCTGGCCAGCCAACATGGCACTGCATGACCATTAGCATGGACGCGTGTCAAGACGGGGCGGGGCAGCGACAGGCGAGGGAGTCCTGGATTATGGGGTCCTCGGGCATCCAGGCTATGTGACGTGGGCCACACTAATGGGCCCTGAAGATACGAGATAGAAGACTTTCCCCCGTGTGCGGATGGGACTCTTCTTTGCGTGTATGGCAAGCTTGGCGTTCGGATATGAAGATTCCTTTCTTTGTAAACCGACTCTATACAACCCTAGGCCCCTCTGGTGTCTATATAAACCGGAGGGTTTAGTCCGTAGAGGCAATTATAATCATACAGGCTAGACATCTAGGGTTTAGCCATAAAGATCTCGAGGTAGATCAACTCTTGTAACCCCTATATTCATCAAAGTCAATCAAGCAAGAAGTAGGGTATTACCTCCATTAAGAGGGCCTGAACCTGGGTAAACATCGTGTCCCTGTCACCTGTTACCTTTGATCCTTAGAAGCAAAATTGGGGACCCCCTACCTGAGATCCGCCGGTTTTGACACCGACATTGGTGCTTTCATTGAGAGTTCCACTGTGCGATCGTGGAAAGGCTCGATGGCTCCATCAATCATCTACAACAATGCTACCGTGAAGGATATTTTTCTCCCCGGCCAAATCTTTGTATCCGGCGGCTTCGCACTGCGGGCCAACTCGGTTGGCCACCTAGAGCAGATCGACAACTACGCCCCTGGTCACCAAATCAGTTTTGGAAATCTGAACTATGTCGATGATATCTGAGGAGACTTGATCTCCCAAGGGTTCTCGACCACAACCACCACTCTGGCCTTAGTTCCGGAGTGCGTCACCAGGTCCGGAGACGGGAGTCTAGAGCCCGCCAGACTCTCTGCGGCTATAGAGATCAACACTAGAGAATCGGAGGGGATAATGTCACCGGCAGTCATCGTAAAGCCGGACTCTTCTCCAGACACTAGCTCCGAACCCTCGAAGTCCGCGTCATGTCAGCTTGGCCAGGGAACTTTGGTCCCGCCCTACTCCACGGACTCTCGCTTCCCCGCTCAAACCTCGCTCTTAAACGAGGCTTTGGACTTAATGCGATCCCTCGCCATCACAGAGGAATCACTTCCGAATTGTGCCCAGCCTGGACTAGGTGCCGAAAGCAGGGAATTTTACTTCCCACCCACAACCCACTTCATAGCCACTGTCAAGGATTTACCCAACATGCTCGATTACGCCTCCGAAGACATTGACGGTATGGTCGATGATGCCAAAGAGGATCAGGCCCAAAACCCGCCATTCACTGGACGCTGGACGGCCACTTCCTCATACGACGTGTACATGGTGGACATGCCTAAAGAAGGCGACGGCGATGATGGGAAGGATCCAGTCGAGGACGAACCTCCTGAGATACCACCAAAGCGTCGATGTCAGCGGCGCCACTCTAAATCGCATCATGGAAAAGACAGCAATACCGGCACCGGAGACAATAATACTCTGGAGAACGCCGAAGACCAAGAAGCCCCCATCGAACCAACAGCTCAACAGGATGATCGGGAGGATGGGCAAGTCGACCCTGATGAGCTAGCAGGGAACAAGGACTCGGAGGATAGCAACTATCTACCACTCTTCGAGGACGACGTGAGCCTCGGCGATGAAGATTTCATCTTGCCAGAGGAACCCCTCGAACAAGAACACTTTAAGCGCCGACTAATAGCCACTGCAAGAAGCCGAAAAAAGAAGCAGCAGCAGCTTCAAGCTGATCATGATCTGCTCAATGACAGATGGACTAATGTCCTGGCAGCCAAAGAATACAGCCTCGAACCCCCAACCAAGAGTTACCTGAAGCGCAAGCTGCTACTCCAGTTCGACGATGAGGCACTGGAGCCCATACCACCAGCGCGTAATGCGGCTGACGGACCTGACCGACCACCACGTGGTCGGGACAGAACGACAACTCAAACAAAACACTAGCCCGTACCACCTCGCCGTAAAGGCAGAGAAACAACAGCTCGGGGATACACATATGACCTCCCACAGGACCTGGAAAATAGAGCCGGTCAGACCAGATCAATCTACGAATCAAGGGGGCGTGCCCCCGCGCAAAAAGACGGCTATCAAGCCTGGCGCAACAAGCATAGCAATGCCCAAGACTTCATTCGAGCTACGTCGTGACATGTCCCGATACAGAGGCGCTGCACACCCCCTATGCTTCACCGATGAGGTAGTGGAGCACGAGTTTCCAGAAGGGTTTAAACCCGTGAACATCGAATCTTACGATGGCATAACAGATCCCGCAGTATGGATCGAAGATTTTCTTCTCCACATTCACATGGCTCGCGGTGATGATCTACATGCCATCAAATAGCTCCCTCTAAAGCTTAAGGGACCAACTCGGCACTGGTTAAACAGCCTCCCAGAAAACTCCATCGAAAGCTGGGAAGCCTTGGAAGACGCCTTTAGAGATAACTTCCAAGGCACGTATATACGGCCTCCGGACGCCGATGACCTCAGTCACATAGTCCAGCAGCCCGGAGAGTCGGCCAGGAAATTCTGGACCAGGTTCCTAATCAAAAATAACTAGATTGCCGTTTGTCCAGTCGTCGAAGCCCTAGCGGCCTTTAAATACAGCATCCGCGATGAATGGCTCGCTCGACACCTCGGCCAAGAAAAGCCGAAGTCCATGGCAGCCCTCACAACACTCATGACCCGCTTTTGCGCGGGCTTAGATAGCTGGCTAGCTCGTAGCAATAATAGTACCAGCGACCCTGGCACTTCCGAAGTCAGAAACTGGCAACGGTAGGCCCCGACGCAACAAACACAAGCGTCAAAGCAACAACGACAATACCGAAGATACATCAGTCAACGCCGGATTCAGTGGCCGCAAGTCCGGTCAGCGGAAGAGGCCATTCAAAAGAAACAAAAGACGGTCCATCTAGCTTGGACCGAATACTCGATTGACCCTGCCAAATTCACGGCACCCCCGACAAGCCTGCCAATCATACCAACAGAAGTTGTTGGGTCTTTAAACAGGCCGGTAAATTAAATATCAAACATAATTGGAAAGGGATGCCCAGCGAGGACGATGACGAGGAGCCTCGTCCACCGAACACAGGGGTACAGAACAAATTTCCCCCTGAAATCAAAATGGTGAATATGATATACGTTACTCATATCCCCAAGATGGAGCGCAAGCGCGCACTAAGGGACGTCTATGCGATAGAGCCAATTGCCCCAAAAATTAACCCATGGCCAGCCTGTTTGATCACTTTCGATCGTGGAGACCATCCGACCACTATCCGTCATGGAGGCTCGTCCGCACTGGTCCTCGACCCAATTATTGATGGATTCCACCTTATGCGGGTCCTCATGGACTGCGGCAGCAACCTTAATCTGCTCTATCAGGATACAGTCTGCAAAATGGGTATTGATCTGTCAAGAATCAAGCCCACCAAAACTACCTTTAAAGGAGTAATACCTGGTGTAGAGGCCCGATGCACGGGCTCAATCACATTGGAGGTCGTCTTCGGTTCGCCGGACAACTTCCGAAGCGAAGACTTGAACTTCGACATCGTCCCCTTCCGTAGTGACTACCATGCAATGCTCGGACGAACCGTGTTCGCTCGCTTCAATGCGGTACCACACTATGCCTACCTTAAACTCAAAATGCCTGGACCACGCGATGTTATAACAGTCAATGGAAACATGGAACGCTCACTCCATGCGGAGGAGCACACCACGGCCCTGGCAGCAGAGGTACAAGGAGGACTTCTCAAGCCAACTATTACATCGGCGGCCAAGCCCCCGGACACTATCAAACGAGTCCGGACAACCCCGTAGCACGATAGTCCAGCTCGTTAGGAGCCCGATTAGCAATTTGGCCTCTGTCTCAGCCCCAACCGAATAGTGGCATATGTACCACGCGTACATCACTACGCGTTAAAGATACCATGGGCAAAGATGGAGGCATAATAAAGATAAAGTCCATAATACGGGTAGACCCTATCTGGACACTCATATCTCCTTTTTCTCTTATTTTTATTTTTCCAGGTTCCTTTTTGATGGTACCAAGGGCCCTTTCCTGGGCCCATCATGAAAACCCGATCGTCGATCCTTTCGAAGGATAATACACCAAGGAGAAAAGCAGCGTAGACGCGTGGAAGAGTATCTAAAGGGTCTTTAGAGATCACCTCGTTTGTTTTTAGGACCCGTATGCAGCTTTCCCTTGGTCTCGGCATGTAAAATAGCCTTGTTGCTTATCGCATTCCTTGTACAAATACGTTTTGACGTATCAATCAGACTATAATGGAAACAATTTCTAGCCCAACCTATACGGTATTGGCCCATTTCTTAAATATGCATTTTCCTGTTTTTCGTCCAATTGCCATGTACACCCTGGCACGAGTTAAATCGCCAGGGGCTCTATTGAGCCACATACATTTTTTAACTATAAAATAAAGTCCGAACACTTTTATAGTACAATTCGGCGTCCTGAATATAACATTATATGCATCGGCTCCGAATCATGCTTTTGGTCAATAGTTGGGTTGCCCGGCTCCTGTGGTTACTGCCTTACCTTCCGCTTGTTCGGCTAAGGTAGTAAAGGGAGAACTACTGCGATTGTGTTTTTTGGTTCATCCGGATAAACACCTCAGTAGGGAAAGCTGAAAACTGACTGTCATGATACGGCAAGAGCTGGTCAGCTATTCGGTGACTAAGTATAAATCTTTTGCGATTTTTTCCGCATCACACGACAGACCGGCCTTCACCCGGTCGGGCATATATAGCACCCAAGTTCGGATAATCGAATAACACTAGGGGCTGCGCCTACACCTTCATTATCAAACTCCTATGGCTAAGTGAGAGCGATAAAGCCATATAGTCCGATTGCCTGGTTCGCCACATTAACACCTCCTTCAAGGACCAAGTCGTTGGGTGAAGTGTGTTTAGATGCTATTCCCAACACCCTCGTACTACCTACGTAGGGGCTGAAGCCGACGACTGGCCAACTCTCAGATTCGTAAACGGCTGCACAGGAGGATTCTAAAGTACAACAAGCAACATATCATACATAAGCCTTGTTTCATAATACAATGATTGGACAACATGGATACATTCATTCAAAAATAATGTCCTTCGAACACTGGCCCTCTACAATGCGGGATCCTTCCAGGACGTCCTTGAAATACCGCTCCGGCGTGCGGTGCTCTTTTGCAGTGGGCGGTCCCTCAGTTGCAAGCTTCACGGCGTTCATATTCACCCACTACACCTTGACACGGGCGAAGGCCATCCGCACACCTTCGATACAGACCGACCGCTTCACGGCATCAAGCTAGGGGGAGGCACTGACCAGCCGCTTCACGAGCCCGAAGTAGCTACTGGGTATGGGTTCGGCAGGCCAAAGACAAATTATAAAATCCCTCATGGCCAATCCGGCCACCCTATGCAGTTCAGTCAGCTGCTTCAGCTGATCGCTGAGGGGCACGGGATGCTCTAGAGCAAGGTACTGCGACCAGGATAGCTTTTCCGTCGAGCTCCCCTCTTCGGCTCGGAAGAACTCCGCAGCATCGGCAACACTTCGGGGTAGGTCCGCAAACGCTCCTGGAGAACTCCAAATCCGGGTCTGTAAGATATACTTTCTTTTCACAAAATTGCTCTGCATGTTAAAGGCCTTACCCGCCGCAATCTGCTTTGCATCTTGGATCTCCCGGCATGCGCTTTGGGCTTTGGCCCGGGCCTCCTATGCACTTTGTAGGGCTTTAGCAAGTTTGGATTTTTGATCCGAAATCTTGCGCTCTAAGGACTCACATTTGCTTATAGCATCCTTGAGCTCTTGCTGGACCTCCTCCATGCTTGATTCATGTTTTAGACGGGCGGCTCGTTATTCCTCCACCTCTTTCTTGGCCTCGGACGCCAAACAGAGTTTCAGGGGCTATTATCTATACACGGGCATTCCTCCACTTTAGCTACAAGGCATTATATCACATACCTCAAAGCCTCTTAGAAGGCTAGTGTAGGCCTCATTTAATCTGCTTTTAACGGAATGAACCTTTTCAACCACCGTACCCTATGGGTACGGTGTTCCTCCACAATGGTGGCGCTTTGAAGCGCTCCACCAGAGTATCCGACGCCTCCGGATTGGTAGAGGTCGCCGATGGAATTGGCGCACACCCTTCTTTCGAAGGGGGCTGCTCACCTGATTCCAGAGCTGTACAGGTCTCCGAAATAATATTCAGTTGGGGGTCGAATTGGGCATGGCCCCCGTCACGAGTCTCCATGGGGGTCGATTCCCCCATGTTTCCGGCAACATAGGTATCACCCTCTAGTGCCACCTCGACGGCTTGCCGCACCTCTCCCTGACCCGGAAGCGTCCTCCGGGACAACACTTCGGCATTGTCCATAGCAGTGGGGGGAGGCCGGTGGAGGCGACTCGCTATCCATCATGTTCGGACCCAGCGAATTCCCCGAAGATGAGGATCGCTGGGGGAGAACACGAACCGGAATGCAGCACGTAATTCAGTATATTAAGATCTGAAGGTGGAAAACCGGATAAATATATAAGTACAAGTGCCTTTGGATACTTACGATCTGGCCAATGGCTTTGGCCTGGGGCACCACTCATTAGCATCCGATTCGGAGTCATTTGTAAGGGAGATTCTCCCTTTCTTGGACCCCTCCGCCTCTAGATCCATGGAAGCCCCCTTTTCTTCTTTCCCCCCTTAAGGGAAGAATTATTCTCTTCCTCAGCCTCTTCGTCTTTGTCAGGGGAGGAGTGAGTCTCGGTGTCTTCGAACACTACGTCCGAAGGACCGTTACGGCGGACGCCACTTTTGGCCTCCTTGCCCTTCTTCTTGGCCTTCTTTTCCGGCGCCTGATATGGCGCTGGAACCAGCATCCTCGCTAACAGAGGGATGGCTGGGTCTTTGGGTAGAGGAGCCGGACAGTGAATCTGCTCTGCCTTCTTCGTCCAGCCCTGTGGGAAGAATGGAAAGCTTAGTATGCCCCTTGGATTTACGAATAGTAAAGTTATTGTAAAACTTACGGGAGACGCTGCGTGAGTACAGTCGAGGCCGAGGTCATCCGTCGTTTTCGGCCACGTCTTTTGGGTCTTGAACAGCAGCTTCCACATGTCTTCACGATTCGTGTCGAAGAATCGCTGCAGGGTCCGGGGACCGGCCAGGTCAAACTCCCACATGTACTGAGTCTGGCGTTGGCAGGGGAGAATACGGCGAAAAAGCATTACCTGGATCACGCTGGCAAGACTGGTATTCTTGTCTACCATACTCTTGATGTGCTTCTGCAGCATCATCACCTCATCGGATGACGCCGAGTCCAGGCCCTTGTTGAGCCAGGATGTCAGCTGCAGTGGAAGCATGGACTTGCACTCAGGAGCGGCGGCCCATGTGGTGTCACGGGGTTCCTGACATAGAACCACTCCTGCTGCCATCCCTTCACGGTCTCAAACGAAGGTGCCTTTGGGCCAGGTAATGTTGGAGAGCTTGCTCACCATGGCGCCGCCGCACTCCGCGTGTTGACCATCCACCACTTTTGGCTTCACATAGAAGAACTTGATCCATAGGCCGAAGTGGGGAGGGATGCAGAGGAATGCCTCACACACGACGATGAACGCCGAAATGTTGAGCAAGGAATTCGGGGCTAGATCATGGAAATCTAGCCCATAGTAAAACATCAGGCCGCGGACGAAAGGACGGAGGGGAAACCCTAATCCGCGAAGGAAATGAGGGATGAATACTACCCTCTCATTGGGCTCCGGAGTAGGGACGATCTACTTCTTGGCCGGAAGCGGGTGGGCGATTTCCTTGGCTAAGTACCCCGCTTCCCGGAGCTCCTTGATGTTCTCCTACGTGACGGAGGAGGCCATCCACTTCCCCTGCGCTCCAGATCCGGACATGGCTAGAGTGTTTTCTGGGGACAGAAGGGATTGAAGCTTGGGCGCTGGAGCTCGAGGGCGGATGGGCTGAGGAAGAAGAAGGCGTGGGGTGAAAAAGTGGATCCTTATCTCCTTATAAAGGCAGTGAATATCAATCGTCCCCCCTACGAGCCTTAATCTCGCCTATACCCAAGGGGTCGTGCGGACGGCAAGGTTGGATTACCCAAGCCCGTATTGATGAGAATCCCGGAATGAGGGGACACGACCTCTGCTTTGACAAGACGTGTCACCGGAGGCTGCATCTTGAAACGCGAAACGAGAAGATTGAAAAACGATTCAAATAATGAAGAGGTCAAACGTAACGTGTCGCCAGCAAAACCGTCGGTAAAGACATATTGTGTTTTTTGATTAAGCATTATGCCCTTGTGGTAGTGGGTTGTAACTGTTAAACAGAACCGGATATAGTTCTTGTTGATCAACTACTTTGGAGTATTCAGAGGAGGAACCCGCCTTGCAATGCCGAAGACAGTCTGCGCGCCGGACACGTCGTCATTGAAGCTTGGTTCAGGGGCTACTGCGGGAGTCCTGGATTATGGGGTCCTCGGGCATCCGGGCTATATGACGTGGGCCGGACTAATGGTCCGGACTAATGGGCCGTGAAGATACAAGATATTAGACTTTCCCCCATGTACGGATGGGACTCTCCTTTGCGTGTATGGCAAGCTTGGCGTTCGGATATGAAGATTCCTTTCTCTGTAAACCGACTATGTACAACCCTAGGCCCCTCCGGTGTCTATATAAACCGGAGGGTTTAGTCCGTAGAGGAAATTATAATCATACATGTCAGACATCTAGGTTTAGCCATAACGATCTCGAGGTAGATCAACTCTTGTAACCCCTATGTTCATCAAAGTCAATCAAGCAGGAAGTAGGGTATTACCTCCACTAAGAGGGCCCGAACCTGGGTAAACATCGTGTCCCTGTCTCCTGTTACCTTCGATCCTTAGACGCACAGTTCGGGCCCCCCTACCCGAGATCCGCAGGTTTTGACACCGACAACGGGCACTCTCCCCGTCCCCGATAAAGCTAGAGGGCACGTAAGCGGAACATTTAATGCGTTTGTCCTTAGATGACCAAGATAAGCATGTGTACTATGGCGGTTTACATCTCCTGCATACACTATAGTTACTTTACACCTCATGTATGCCACTGTGGCAGCCCCTTGGTCATATAAAAGGAGGCCCACAGTGTACTGGAGGAGGATTCGGCTTTTTGGACCTCTCGGCCCAGCTTGCATGCGTAGCAACGAGCCAAAGCTCAAGAACACTCAATACACAATCAGTAGGACTAGAGTTTAATGCATCTCAGCGGCCCGAACCTGGGTAAAGACCCATGATGTTGATCACTAGATCCGCACTTTGCTTAGCCCATGTTCCCTGCCAAACCGTAGAAAGGATCCTCGTGGTCTCATAGGTGTCGTTTTCCCCGTCATAGGGCGGTGCTCTGACCAATTTAACTACAATCCCCGCGGGGTGTATTGCATACCCATTAGAACCATAAGAAGATTCGATTCTTCTTTCGTACTCTAAGAAATAGACGAATCATATACTACATAGCCACATATTATATCATACGTGGGTATAGTGAGAGTGACAAAACTAGTATGTCGTGATTTTTTATCACTAAAAACGGATAATAATCCAGCCTTCAATAAGAAAAACTCTTTTGTTTGTAAGAAAGACATGAGAGAGATATGGATTACAAAAAAAACCCTTTTTTCTTTATCTTTTATTTCTATAGATCAAACATTTTGTTTAATGAAAGAAAAAGAAAAGGATTAGTTCATATTCACGAAGCCCTAGATTTTTGGGTTGGGCCGAGCTGGATTTGAACCAGCATAGACATTGTCAACGAATTTACAGTCCGTCCCCATTAACCACTCGGGCATCGACCGAGGAAGAATTTATTCTAGGGTTTTTTCTAATCAATGATTAACCTCCTTTCATAATACTCGCTACCCCCTGGGGAAGTCGAATCCCTGCTGCCTCCTTGAAAGAGAGATGTCCTGAACCACTAGACGATAGGGGCATCACTAGACAATAGGGCCATATACAACCACTCGTGATTATACTATAATCATAGTATGAACAGTTTTTTGGAATTGTGAATATACTCGAATAGTATAAATAGATCTAAAGCAGAGAGTCTCCGCACTTAGCAGTCTGTATAAAAGGACTATTCTATTTCTCTAGATATGGTAGAGGGGCGTATCCAACCCTTTTTTATTCATTAGTTCCCGGCCCTAGAGGGCAAAATTGAGCAGTTTGTGAAGTCACTAGCCTTCCAAAAAAATAAGGTGCAAGGCTTCTCCCCACCCTGCAGAAAATAAAGAGAAAATGAAAGGGACTGTCTACCTCTCCCTTCCCTTTAAAAACCTGTTGTTTATCTCAGTTAATACGCAATTTTTGTAGCTCTGTTGGTGTGACACCCCAAAATTTTGACCTTGTTTTATTAATTAAAATTTTGCCAGGAAATTAAAACTTTTATTTTCTGGGCTCCTTTTAGATTTTTGAATTTTTTTTCTCTTGTTATTATGGAGTTTTCCCCAAAAAGAAAACCATTCAAATATGTTATTGGGCTTGTTTAACCTCTCAGGAATTTTTTTTTCTTTTATTAGTAGAACTAATTACATAATTAATTTGCTTGATCTTTATTTTCTTGAAAAATGGTTTTCCATGGTTATATGGCCATATTGAACTACAACCATTTGATAAATTCACATAAAACTCCAACCAAAATTTGGAGATGTCAGGTGATGTTTTTAAATCACTTTTATGCAAAAATATCTTTTATTCATGAAATATTTTAAGCTCTACCCCAATTTTCTTCTCTGGTCCAGTGGGCAATTTTGCACTACAACTCAGTTAAATACTTCTTTCTAGCCTCCACCAAAATTATGGGATGTTGGTAGTAGCATATGTTTCAACTTTATGCAAAAACCCAGTGATGTTATTTGAAAATTTTGAGTGAATCAACCTCATCTTCATTCTGGTCCAACATGATGGTTTGTACAGCATCCATATTCTTGGTTGCTCTTTGGCCCTTGATTCTTTCCCCTGCTTGTAGACCACCCTACAAAACCCCTAAGTCCAGGAGCATGCAACCATTGGAATATTTTTGGTCCATGAGATGATGCCATTTACCTCTTGTCCAGAATTGAAGTTTTGCAAAACTTGCACTAACAAGTTTGTGCTCTATACAAACTAACCTCACCACCCTCTTGTGCATCTAAAGAGACTAGGATCTGGAAGATTTGGCCACTCCAAGAAAAGCCTAGGTGTCTGTGGCATTTTGTCAAACACCTGGAGTGCATGGACAGGATTGGCATGAGTTTTTGTTTGCATTATGAACTTGGTCTCCTGACCTAACCACCTTGTCCCTTGATCTCCCCTCTATCAATAACCTAGTCATGTTGCTTTCCAACCTCGCCCAAGCACTCTGGAGTGCCATGGCATTTCGCTGAGCAGCTGGTGGGCGTGCACTGGCCCGCCCAGCGCGCTTAACCGCAGCCACACCCGAGCCGCCCAGCGTCAGACTCGTGCCCTTGACACTTGGCCATCCGCAGCCAAAGATGCCACGATCCTCCTACACCACAACGCCACCCCGACCACCCCTGCACCCCATAATGCCACTGTCAGTTGGCTGTGGCGGCTAGCCGACGGTCAGACATAGCCCTCGGCCGTGTCGGCGCCGCCGAGCCACCAGCTCTCGCCACCTGCCCCGAGCTTCATGAGCTCATCCACAAGTGTGTCACCTAGCTCTGTCGCCGCCACGCCGCCTCGACCACACAGAGAGGCGGTTCGCCATGACCTTATCCTTGGCCATGAACCGCCATGGATACACTATAAGTAGGAGACCCGAGCTCATCCGGCACTCAGCGGCCTCACCACTCCTCCGCTTCCCCATAGCAGCCAATCGACTCGAGGAGGTCGTCTTCTTCCTCTCCGGCAACTCCTGCTGCCGCCACTTCCCTGGCCTTTCCGGCGCCAACAGGACCTCCCCCTCTCCACTCTCTTCACCAGAACTCCTCCCTCTCATGAGTCCAAACCCCACTCAATTTTGTTTCGGACTCGCCAGCAGTAAGAACTCACTTTGCCCGACGGCCACCACCCGCCGAGAAGCTTCTGCCGGCTGGCAGCTCCATCCATCCCAGGGGCCATGCCGACCACCGGAGGGACCGCCTCGACCCCCTGAGCCCGCGGGTGGCCTCCGTTTCTCGAGAGGTGCCGCCAATCGCCGGCGACGACCGCCGGAGTCCCGCCTCCCGTTCGGCCAGAGGAAGAAGAGGGAAGGGGACTGGTCAAACCTGACCAGTGAGGCCCCTGGACCCA
Organism: Aegilops longissima; assembly: GCA_021605205.1. Taxonomy (NCBI): domain Eukaryota; kingdom Viridiplantae; phylum Streptophyta; class Magnoliopsida; order Poales; family Poaceae; genus Aegilops; species Aegilops longissima. The sequence continues at coordinate 343,357,338 of CM038678.1, forward strand.
CTGTCAGGGACCCACCCCGCCGCCACGTGCTTTTAGTGAAAGCGTAAACCATCCCAGTACGTTTTCTCCGCTCCGAAAACATATTCCTGTCTGAAGCGTTTTCTTTTATATTTCTTTTTAAAAACAGATTTTGACCAAATCTTTGACTGGCTATAACTTTTTAAATATTACTCCAAATGAATTGATTCTTTTTCCTACATCTCCCAAATATTGTCTAGTTTATTTTCATATTTATTTCAAAATTTTCCAAGCAACCTTTTTGTGCTGTTTTCAAACTATGTGCTAATTTAAATATTTCCAAAAATAGGATTTGTTGGAGAGAGGAGAAAACTTTCAAAGTGTTGGAATGCACCCTGACTCTCCACACCTTGAAGGCAAGCATCCTAAACCATGGCATAATATTTTTGGTGTGTTAGTTGATGTCGGTGTACTAGAGTAGGGGTACCCTAGTATCCCGAACTTGTGCACGGGCAGTTGCAGCACCCCGCGGCAAGGCTTGCCAGGTGACCGCCAAGGTCCTCCGTGGTTCCTTTGAAGCCATTCAAGAACAAAGTATTTTAACCAAGGAGACAAGGCCCCGGCAAGAGGAGCTTGCCGGGAAGGCCAACCAAGGCACCTAGGAGACAAGGCCCCAGAAGAGGAGCTTGCAGGAAGGCCCGTGAGCGACAAGCTTCCGGACGCGACAAAGGCAACAACGCATGCAAGGCGCTTGCAGCAGAGACTACCACTCTTTCCTCCGCTCCCCGCACATCCACCAACGTGTCGCCATGGGACCTCTCCAAGCGCGCGTGGCAAGAGGCTGTGCGGCCAGCGGAGTGCGGTGGCAAGCGGCGCTGACAAGATTGCCATCGTGGCAAGCGGTGGCGCCCCTAACGGTCCCTGTTTGCACTGTTTGGGCGACATAGACGGGCATTTAATGCCTTTATCCCCTGCCGCCAGGGTTAGGTATGATACACTGTACAAGTAGCTGTACTAACCGCACTCTTTTTCCATTTTTACCCTCACCTACGTTGCCACCTGTCGGAGACCCCTTGAGCATATAAAAGGAGGCCCATGCGCAATGTAGAACGGGGGACAGGCTCGAAACCAGAAAGCACCCAGGCTAGATCTCGTTAGCAGCTGATGTGCACTGTAACACTCAGCGCTCCCTAGCAAGAACACAATACAATCAGACATGCGGCAGTAGGAGTATTATCTCTCCGGAGAGCTCCGAAGCTGGGTAAACTGCTCGTGTGCTTCACCTCGATCTGCTCTTCGTGCGATCTCCGCCCCCCGCCGAACCGAAAGGGGCTCGGTCCGCCGGTCCCATAGGTCTTCCATAGAGATACCTGTCCTCCACTCCAACACTTGTCGCACCTAAGCCACAAGAGAAGTTGCTGCTGTATATAGCAGCAACCAATCAAGTGGTTAGTGCTGTGTTAGTAGCGGAGAGGGAGGCGGATGACGAGCTAGCAACCATGGCAGATGCATCCAGCGACAAGCAAAGCACTTCACCGGCAAGCACTGGTCCCGACAAGGATGGATCTGCGCAGACGTGTGAGAAGATACATAAAAGGATGGTGCAGCGCCCAGTTTGCTTTGTCAGTTCCCTTCTGCAAGGGGCTAGGTCAAGGTACTCTGGTGTGCAGAAATTGCTTTTCGGCCTTCTCATGGCCTCGAGAAAGCTGCGCCATTACTTCCAAGCACATGAGATCACAGTCGTCACTCGCTTTCCGCTGAAAAGGATACTGCAAAATCCAGAAGCGACAGGCAGGATTATCGAGTGGGCGCTGGAACTGTCAAGCTTTGGCCTCAAGTTTGAGAGCACCTCAACTATCCAAAGCAGAGCATTGGCAGAATTCATAGCGGAGTGGACGCCAACACAAGATGAAGAAATTCCAGAAACGAGCATCCCCGTCAAGGAAGCAAGAAAAGAGTGGCTGATGTACTTTGATGGTGCCTTCTCGCTGCAAGGCGCCCGTGCGGGCGTGCTGCTTGTCGCACCTACCGGAGAGCACCTCAAGTACATAGTCCAGATGCACTTTCCCAAGGAGCAAGCAACAAACAATACAGCAGCGTATGAAGGTTTGCTTGCCGGTCTCAGGATTGCAGTAGACCTTGGGATCAAGAAGCTCATTGTCAGGGGTGACTCACAGCTTGTCGTCCGCCAAGTGAACAAGGATTATCAGAGTCCGTTGATGGAACCTATGTTGATGAAGTGAGAAAGCTAGAAGAGCACTTTGACGGCCTACAGATGGAATATGTTCCAAGAGCCTAGAACGACATTGCTGATGGCCTGTCAAAGTGCGCCGCACTCAAGTTACCTGTGGAACCAGGGATCTTTGTGCTCAAGCTGACTCAACCGTCTGTAACGCCATCAACTGGACAGAACAAGAAGAGGAAGTTGATTTCTGGTGACTATTTTCCGCGAGCTTCCGAAGCCGCCGCCAAGAAGGTCCCCAAGATCAACACCAAGAGTGCCGAGGAGCATCTGCCCGACAAGCCCTATGGTTTGTTTCGTTGAAGCAAACGCCCCGACAGGTTTTGTTCGCAAGCTTGCCGGGAACGCTGAAGCTCGGCAGAGCCCTGTGTTCTCGCCAGAGAAGCGGATGTTCCCGCAGCAGCAGATGTGCCTTTAGTCCTTGTTGTCGAGCCGCAAGCTCCAAAGATGGGCGCAGCAGATTGTCCACTTCCTTTAGACAGAGATCTTCCTCAAGAGCAAGAAGAAGTGGAAAGAGTAGCCCGACAAATAAGTATGTACCAGTTTGTCGACAACACACTGCATGTAAGAAGACTCAACGGCGTGAAATTGAAGTGTATTCACCGAAGATGGATGTAAGCTGTTGGCGAGATACATGGAGGCATATGTGGTCACCACATTGGCGCAAGAGCACTTGCCGGCAAAGCTGCCCGCAAGGTTTCTTTTGGCCGACAGCCCTCCGTGATGCAACTGCACAAGTAACAAAGTGTGAAGCGTGCCGGCCCACTCCAAGCAGATACACCAGCCAGCTCAAGCTCTCCGACGATCCCTTTATCCTGGCCATTTTCGGTCCGGGGCTCGACATCCTGGCCCTTTCCCCGAAGTTGTCGGGGCTTTGAGTACTTGTACGCTGCAGTAGACAAGTTCACAAAGTGGCCGGAAGTGGAGGCAAGGAGGAAGGTGACAAAGACAACAGCCAAGTTCTTCAGGTCGATTGTTTGCCGCTTCGGATTCCTAACAGATCATCACCGACAATGGCACGCAATTCACGAGCCGCACCTTCATGCAAGACGCCCAAGATCTTGGCGCCAAGGTCTGCTTCGCTTCGCTTGCTCATCCGAGAAGTAACGGTCAAGCGGAGAGGGCAATGCGTAAGTGCTGCGCGGGCTCAAGACCAGGACTTTCGACGGCTGCACAAGTGCGGAAGAAACTGGATTGAGGAGCTGCCGTGGTTCTTGGTCGATCAGATGACGCCAAATCGAGCCATCGCCGCCACCTTTCGCCTAATCTATGGAGCAGAGGCAGTTCTCCCCACGGAACTCAGATACGGGTCACCTCGAGTGCTCGCTATGATGAGCTTGAGCAAGAGCAATCTGCGACAAGATGACGATCGCTTCCTTGAGGAGGACCGCCTTCAGTTGCTGTTCGAGCTGCTCGATATCAGCAAGCTTTGCGCCGCTACCATAGCCGCAGTTAATGCCGAAGTCTCGAGGAAGGCGACCTTGTTCTTCGGCGTGTTCAGTCCGCCAAGAAAACCAACAAGTTGACGCCGAAGTGGGAAGGCCCTTACCGGGTGAAACGAGTCACTAGGCCTGGCGCTGTCCGCTTTGAGACCAAGATGGCATTCCGTGAGCAAATCCTCGAACATTGAGCATCTTCGTAAGTTTTACCTATAGATGCGGTTGCCGAACCTGTTCCGCAACCACCTTTTGTACAAGTCTTGCCGATGTTGCATGTAATCCTTTGTACAAAGCCGGGCACAGACCCCGTGCATAAGTAATGCTCACGTGCTTCGCACATCTTGTCAATTTCATGCTTTTTACTCTATTATTTTGCATGCATTATCTGACACTTTGTGCAGCACCTACCACCGGTAAGCAATAACGAGCCGCAAGGCTCCATAACTTTATTTTCTCTTCTTTCTTTTCTCAAAGAAAGGAAGGATCCTCGCCCACAAGTTAGCCGGGGGCAGGAGAAGATAATGGTGTGGACCAAGCGCCGCCGAGGAAGTTTCGCCTTACCGGAAGCAAACGATGAAGAGCTAAGTTGCTAAAATTTGAGCAATCAGCTTTTAAATTTTAAGTTATCTTCCTCGAACGACCGTGCTTTGTATGGAAAACCTGTGCGCGGAGGAACCAACTCAGTAGCTAGTTGCGCCCTTACTTTGTTTCGAGTCCGCTCAACAACTTAAGTGAGCTGCAACTAGTTGTGACAAGGTTGCTTGCCGGAGGCGGCACCGCCAGTAGGCTGCTGACGTCCCGCACTCAGCGCCATGCAAGGTGCCCGCTACTGCAAGTTCCCTAAAAGCGTAGGGCAAAAACATACAAAGGAAGGAATCAAGTAAAGGAAATAACATTGCAATCACTGCCCGAGATAGAGTTATATTACAAGATAGCTTGTCGCAGCTCTAATATATTGTTCTCCTAACATGACCAGCAGCGACAAGGAAAAGATAAAATTGGCGGCCTAATCTACGCGTCGCCATCAACCCTCTTGATCCCGCCACCCGTCCCACGATGGTGCGACAAGGGCCTTGAGCGCTTCCACATCAGCATCCGCGGCAAGGACTTGAGGACGCTGGTGAGGTTGAGGCCTGGATTGCGAAGGCCACCTTCATCAACACCTTTTGAAGAGCTCCCGACAGATCCGCGCGACTCGCCGGCCAGCTGCTTTGGGATCTCTTCCCGGAGTCGCTGGAGAGCCGTCACCACACCTTTGAAGAACAAGCTGAGCTTGGCGCTGGGTTGGAGGTGCTCATCAGAGGAATACCCGAGATCCACCATCCCCAGCTCCGCCAGCTCCCTGTCGATGGCGGCGGCAACATTCACGAGACCCTCGGTCCAAAGGCTCCACATTCTCTCAAGGTGTTCTGGCGGCAGAGCACTCGCGAGCAGCGCCTCGTCGGCCTTGATCTTCTCCAACAAAGCCACCTCCCGCCCCCGGGCGCCTCCAGCCTCGAGTCAAAGTAGTCAGCTTCAGCTCGAGATCCGCTGAGTCCTTGGCGGTGCTGAGCTCCTTGTCCTCTCGGCGAGATGGCCCTGCAGCTCACCAAGAGTGTAGGCGCCCTTCTCGCCCATGCTTGAGTGCAGCAAGCTCCTCGCCGCTCTTCTTGAGATTGGCCTCCAGCTGCGCCACCTTCGCCTCCATCTCCTTCTTGGCGGCCTCGCAATCGCGGCAAGATCCTTTGCTTCCTTGCGAGCCCCGCCAAATGTTTGTTGCTGCAAGATCCTCCTCGTGGCTGTCAAGATTTATCTTCCGCCCGCCTAACTCGTGATTCCTCAAGCAGACAGCTTCTCGGCAGCAAGCCTCTGTTTTTTCAGCTTCAGCCTTCTCGAGGAGGAAGGCTTTGCGCCTTCGCGAAGTTGCTCCCGCCTTTGCTGTGGCCCGGAGAGCTTCCTGACATAAGGCCCCGGAGCTCCTCCGCTTCGATGTCCGCCCCGCCGCGATAAGCGCTTCCTCGGATTCCAGCTTGGCTTGTCGGGCGCGGTAGAGCGACAAGCAGCTTCGCAGCAGCTGCTTCCTCGACTTCGCCACTGCATTGCTTAAGGCCGACCAACGCCAGCCCAGCGGAGGCGAGCAGCTCTTCGCAAAGGTCTCCTTCGATCGGGCGCCTCGAGCTCAAGCCTGTGGAGCTTGATGAAGACGCCATCGCTGCCTTCAAATAGGGCGCCGGCTGGGGCTTGTTTGAGCTCGATGCTGCAAAGAGCGCGGAGGGATCGGCGGTCGGCGAAGCGCCGACGCCTCCTGCGCCTCAGGCCGCTGGCGATCGCTGGACCCTTGCCAGCTTCTCGCGGCGGCAGCTTTGGCGGCCTTTTCGGCCGGGCTCGCTGCCAGCTTCCTTCTTCGCAACAAATAGCGGCGTTGTCAAGATTGCACGCTGCTGGTCCTTCCTCGCCATGCGACCTCGGGTTCCATTGGCTCAAGGGAGATGGATCTGACGACCGGATGAAGAAAAGTCACAAGTATCCAAAGAGAAAATAAGAAGAAAAGAACCCAAGGGAAATTTTCAGGCAAGAGGATTACCTGCGATGGGATCTGCAGCCATGTCTCAACCACCGAGGGACGCTGGTGCTATCCCTTGCCGGAGACGCCCCTTGTCGGAGAAGCCTCCTTGCCGGAGAACGCCCTTGACCGGGATCCTCCTTGGCGGTGTGGTCAAGTAGATGGCATGACAGAGTGGCTTCGTGGCACTCCCGTGTGGCTGCTCGCCCTACACAAACCAACAAATGATATCAAGAAGAAAGGGCACCCATGCAAGCCCAACAAGAAGAAGTAAACCATATACTTACGCTGGGGCTGCGCTGGGGCTACTTTGAGGAAGAGTTGCCGGTCCGGCAGGGAGGTCTCTGACGCGCCCCTGCTGTTGGGTGGGTTCGCCTCGATGACAATCACCGGGCCTTGGCTCTTCGACGCCTGGGCCAGCGCCCTGAAAAGGAAAGGGTTCAGAATGAAGAAAATCAGATACAAGACAAAGCAACAAAATTGAAGAACTACAAGTACAACACGTGCTTACTCTTCTTCTTCCTCGCCGGAGCTGAGCGCTGAGAGGTCACCTGCTCGCCTCGGGTGCGACGAGGCGGAGGAGTGGTGCCCTGGCCGCTAGGCGGGGCGGCAGCTGTGGCTCGGGATGACTCCGCCCAGCTTGTCAGAGCGGGCGTGAGGTGCTCCCGCTGCAACAAGGCTTGCTGCAGGTGGAGCTGCCTGCAAGGCGCTGGGCGGGTTGTTGGCCCGCCTCCAGCCTTTGCGGAGACGCCTTCTGGTGGAGCTGGGGCTCTGGCCATGCAAGCTGCTTGAAGGAGGGAGGAGGCGCCGCAGGCTCGCCGACTCAGCTTCAGCTCGCAAGCTCCTCGCCGCAAACTCCTCGCCGACAAGGCTTGCCGCCTGTGCTGCTTCTCGCCTCCACGGTGAACTGAACTCACCGCGGCAGCGCGCTGCTGCCGCCTCTTCCAGCTCTGGTGGCGGCGCGCTGCATCTCATCGCTGCTGGTGTCGCGGTGAGGCCCTCTCTGCTCATCGGGCGGACCGCACTTCTACCAGGTTGTCGAAGAACTCCCGACGATGTCATCCGCAGTTTGCCAGGTTGGGACAATTCCATGCGAAGTCGCACAAAGGCATCATTGCACGGATGCGGTCGAGCGAGGAATTGTTGCACAGCCGACGACACCTCGGCAACCTAAACATCTCGGATGGTCAGATCAGCTTGAACAGCTCCAAGAGCATCGCACAAGTTCCAAGACTGTGAAGTTGAAATTAAGGCCCGGCGCAGCCTCATGATATCCGCCGCTCAAACTCCCAAGCAGGTCTCCTCCTCTCCTGCAAGGGGGTGATGCGGCGGTGAAGGAAGTCTGCGCCAACGGTGTTTACAAGGAGCCCGCAAGCCCGAGGCGCAAGATCCGGTGACGGCAATTTTCAGCCTAGCGCCTTCCGGAGCCAAGTTACTCCAATCGCTGCTGCCAGCATTATTGGGGTTTGGCGCTCAAGAAGGGCTGCAGGTTCTCCTCAACAATCCAACACCAGTCTGCCCTCCATTCCTCCCACTTGCTGCGGAGCTCTCCTTCCAGATATGCTTCCTTCTTGCCGATCCTTGAGATCCAAGCGATTCCTCCCAAGTGGCTCTCTCTCTCAACTCGGGCATGAAGAAGTGGCGAAGAGGGCTACGCTTGGGTGGATTCCACAAAGTTTTCGCAGAGATGTGCGAAACCGCCATGGTCGACAGCATTGGGGTGAAATCAAGGAGGCCGAACCAGAGGTGTTCATGATGTCACGTAAAAATTCAGAGAAGGGCGGGCAGAGCTCGCAATAGAAGAACAGCGCAAGAAAGGGTACCCAGCTGGAGCTAGTTCCGAGGCGGCAGCTGGGAGTACCTTCGCGCTGGATGCGCCGCCTCCGCCGACGAGAAGAGGTAGTATTCCTCAGCCCCTCATGTGAGCTGAGGGGGAAGATGGCCCGCCTTTCGCAGCGCCAGCCATTATCGCGCCGGCCGACTTCACGGCCTTCCCTTGTCGGCTTGAGCCATGGCGGAGGTGGTGGAGGAGATCGCGCGCTGGTGGTGCTGGTGGCGAGGAAGTGAGCGCCGCTCTCTTCAAATTTTGGGAAGAAGGGGGAGCAGCGTGGTTTTTCGAGATTGGACAACAATCGGCAAGGTGGGCGGATCGCCCCTGCTTCTGCTTATAAAGAGGGAGGCGGACGCCCGCTTCCGAATAAAGAAACCCCACGATCTCTCCCACGACGCCGATTCGACGCGGCTGCCTGTGGAGGGCGGGGTGGGTCCGGAGTGAGTTATGGCGTAACCCAGGCCGCGGTGCCTGTGCCTGCTTTGGGCCCGGCCCAACAGCGCTGCACCGTGTGCCAGTGTGGCCCAGTCAGGCTGTTGCAGCTGCACAGGCATGCCCAGCTGTTCTTCAGCTCCAGGATTGTTCTTCGTACGCTTCTGATTCAGCTGAGATCTGCTCGATTCGCCGGTTCAGTTCACTGGTCAAATTCTGATTGAGCCTTCCACATCTTTGGCGCTAGAAAGATGTCGGGAAGTTGATCTGACCCACGAACACCTATGGGATCATGGACCGAGCCCTTTGTCTCGGGTGGGGGCGGAGGTCGACGAAGAGCAGATCGAGGCGGCACACGAGCAGTTTACCCAGCTTCGTAGCTCTCCGGAGAGATAATACTCCTACTGCTGCATGTCTGATTGTATTGTGTTCTTGCTAGGGAGCGCTGAGTGCTACCGTACACATCAGCTGCTAACGAGATCTAGCGTTTGTGCTTTCTGGCTTCGAACCGTTCGAACCCCCTTCTACGTTGCACATGGGCCACCTTTTATATGCTCAAGGGGTCTCCGATAGGTGGCAACTTAGGTGAGGGTAAAAATGGAAAAAGAGTGCGGTTGGTACAGCTACTTGTACAGTGTATCATACCTAACTCCTGACGGCAGGGACAAAGGCATTAAATGCCCGCCTATGTCGCCCAAACAAAGGCAAACAGGGACCGCTGTGGGCGCCACTGCCCACGATGGCAATCTTGTCACCGCTGTTGATCAAGGCTTCCGCTGGTCAAGACAGCCTCTTGCCACGCCGCCGCTTGGGAAGGTCCCATGGAGACACGTTAGTGGATGTGCCGGAGCGGAGAAAAGAGGAAGTCTGCCAGGGCAAGCGCCTTTGCCGCGTTGTTGCCTTTGTCGCGTCCTAAGCTTGTCGTCATCAGCCTTCCCTGCAAGCTCCTCTTGCCGGGCCTTGTCTCCTAGGTGCCTTGGTTATTCTTCCTGCAAGCTCCTCTTGCCGGGCCTTGTCTCCTTGGTTAAAATATTTTGTTCTTGAATGGCTCCAAAGGAACCACGAGGACCTTGGCGGTCACCGGCAAGCCTTGCTGCTGGGTGTCAGAATCGCCTGGCACAAGTTCGAATACTAGGGTACCCTTACTCTAGTACACCGTCAGCTGACGCGTTATAACACCACCTTACTTCGAAAACTCGTTATTTTATGTGGAGATGTGATCTTTGCATGAATGCATATTAGTGATTTTCCTTGCTGTTGAAATGAATATACTTGTGATGGTGATCATCCTCATGTGCCTTGCATGCATGCCGGAAAGGAACTGGAAGGCCTCTGCCTTGGGTAGGCGTGAGCTTGTCGCCGGTCTCCGTTGGGACGGTTATGTCCGTATGGCATAGTAAGGTATAATGAGCGTGATCCTGTTGATTGAAATATGTTTGTTTTCCATATCATGCAGGTAATACTTAAGCCTCCTGAGTCGGCCGAGATCGAGTCTTGTTCCAAAGAACCCCATACTTGTTTCAGGCTGCCACTTGTCCCTCGACGAAGCGGATGCGCGCCATGTCGCCTCAACGATTTGAGCAACCACGTGGTGAACCTTCTGCCATCAATAATTTTGACCTTGTTTCTCATCTCATTGCTGATTACAATGCAATAAGTAATTGCAAATCTATTCACACCTATCAAACTAATAAGTGTTCACACTTAGCACCGGGTTATAAAAACTACCCACTCAAAAATTACTTCACAGTTCCTCTCCTCATCACCCACAAAACTGGTTTTTTCTGTCAAGTCATTCTGCCATGACCGGTAGGAGGAGTTTAGGGTGGACATATAACCAGGAAGCAAAGACCAAGGCCGCGGAAGCACTAGAGAGGTCCCGCCGCGAAGCCGCAACCGCAGAAGAGATGACCCGGCGCGCCGCGGAGCCCTCGAACGAGCTCTCAAGGGCACGCGAGGGCTCTCACAAGCGCATTCACGGCGTCGGCCATCATGACGAGCCGGCGTTCCTGAAGTCCTTCGCCGGTGATGACGACATTCTCGCTGGCGTCACTACGTAGCACGAGCTGGTCGACGGCTTGATGAAGCTACTAAAGATCTGTGATGCCTCGGTTGACAAGGCGACTAGCATCATCGAGCAACTCATGGGTGACAATGCAAAGCTCCTCAAGTTGGTCGCCGAGAAGGAGGAGGAGGCCGCCGGCTGGAAGATGCTGCATGAGCAGAGCAATGCCTCGGAGATGATGCTGAAAGCGGTCGTCGAGGAACTGATGGGTGGCTTGAGGAAGCTCCAGATCGAGCACGAGCATGAGGTGGAGGAATCCGTGGCTGCTTTCAAGCAAAGTTGTGAGGAATTGAAGAAGGAGCTAGAGGATTTCACCGCCCGGCGATCCATCAATGAGTAGAGACAGTAGCGACCCAGATCATTCTCTTGCCCCCGTGTCTTCCGGGCTTTGCCGCATGTGGCATTTTAAATTATCCGGAATATGTAAGACAATTATTATTTGCGTCATTGTAAATTTGTCGTCGTATTATCCATTGTCATTTTATTTGTGGTGTTATTATCCGTTGCCCTATGTGGCAATTTAAATGAGGGCGTAATACGAGTTGAAAACATGAACAAAGCAAATGCTGCCATGGGATCACAAGCAAACACCCTCCATCCAGGTGCTTTAATTAACCCATTAATGGAGAAGTTGTGAGCGAGGCGGGCGGCAGCTGGTGCATGGAGGTCAAAGAGCTCGCTTCCCGGTGAGCATGGGCGGCCTTGCTGCTCGCACGTGTCCCGTCGAGCTAGGTAGGTGGACAGGATGCACGCGTCCCGTCGAGCCTGCGCGGCGGACTGCTCGCGCTCGTCCTGTCTAATCAAATAGCTGCACGCACGCTAACGAGTATGTTTAAATTTCGACACAGTAATACAATATGTTTAAATTTCGACACCGTAATACAATACAACCGTTTGCGATATTAACGTGTCAGCTTTTTGTTTCAAGAAGGACTTCATTCGCTACTATTGTGTGCGCCTCTTCTCAAACAGGACGATTTTTTTTACCATGGCATATATGTGCCATGTCATGAAACCATGCCAAGTTTCATGTTTTTTGGGTCACTTTTTGACTTACTAGGATTTAAAAGCCGAGATACTCTTTGTTTTAGAACGACGACAAGTTTGTAGTTCACTCTCATTCCTTAAACGAGACCTAAACATGCACCCAATGACACATGTATGATTTCCCACCCATTTTGCTTCATTGGAGCATGTGGTTGTAGGTCAAATTTGAATTATGGACTACATTAAATGCATAGAAAAATTAGTAATCAGTAATATATATACAATGGCCAAACGAACCCTGAACAGTTTCAAATTTCAATCTGACACTCCTGTTATTCTATGTTGCCTGTAGAAAACAAAGTTCAAGGCGAGAAGAGGCATCAATTATTGTTTCGCCCACAAGAGGGGCATGTTTCCCAACCGGAACCACGAGGGTTGCGACAGGCTCTGGTTTGTAAAAGGCTTGTTGTCGGATCCCACACATACCAAGCATTTCAATCATACACACAATATGCCCGATATGTGTAAATACAACATGGCATCACAACAAAACTCTACAACTCAAGGTATTTATTCATTAGGCTCTGAAGAGCCAGATATTACAAACACGGGTCTGATGACCCAGCATTCAAGTCATACAAGCAACAAGCACAAGTGGAAGCTTATCTTGTCTGAGTACACAAAATGAAAAAGGCTAAGAAGCCTAACTATCTACAAGACCCTCCCAAGGGTACATGATCGTAGCTGGGGTAACAAGCTAAATGTCGAAGTCCACGCGGAACTACTAGTGAGACTGAAGTCTCTCTGCAAAACATAAATTAAGCAAACGTGAGTACAAATGTACCCAGCAAGATTTACATCGGTAGTATCTACATATGCATCAGTATCAACAAAAGGATGGTGGGGTTTAACTGCAGCAAGCCAGCTTTGACTCAGTGGCTAACCTGAACTACGACTGCAAGAAACTCTTTTGAGGTGGCGCACATGAGCGGAGCGTCCAATCCGCCAAGAATTCCAACAAGTTGACGCCGAAGTGGGAAGGCCCTTATCGGGTGAAACGAGTCACTAGGCTCGGCGCTGTCCGCCTTGAGACCGAAGATGGCGTTCCGGTGAGCAATTCCTGGAATATAGAGCATCTTCGCAAGTTTTACCCATGAGGCGCGGTTGCCGGGACCTGTTCCGGCAACCACCCTTTTGTACAAGTCTTGCCGCTGTTGCATGTAATCCTTTGTACAAAGCCAAGCAGACTTCTGCATCAAGAAGTTTATGTGTTGCGCACACCTTGTCAATACATGCTCTCATAATCTTATATGCATGTGTTTACTAACATTTTGTGCAGCATCCACACCCGGTAAGCGATGACAAGCCACTAGGCTTCATAACTTTATTTTCTTCTTTCTTCTCAAACAAGAAGAAAGTTCATCCACCCACAAGTTAACCAGGGGGAAGGGGAAGATATTAGTGTGGCCGCCAAGCCGCCGCCGAGGAACTGCGCTTGCCGGAAATGGACAACAGAGAAGCTAAGTTGCTAAGTTTAAACGACCAGTTTTAAATTTTAAGTTATCTTCTCGAACGATAGTACTTTGTATGGAAAACCCATGCGTGAGGAACCGACTCGCGATTAGCTTGCGCCTTACTTTGTTTCGAGTCCGCTCAACAACTTAAGTGTGCTGCAACTAGTTGCGATAAGGTTGCTTGTCGGAGGCGGCATCGCCAAGAAGTTGCTGAAGTTCCGCGACTCAGCCAAGGCAAAGGTGTTTGCACCGACAAGTTCCCTAAACACGAGGGCATAATCATACAAGAGAAGAAATCGAGTAAAGGAAATAACATTGCATTCGATTGCCTAAGATAGTGTATATTACATAATAACTTGTTGCGGATCTAATAGATTTTTCACCTAAACATGATCTACAAGAACAAGGGAAAGATAAGCTTGGCGGCCTAATCCACGCGGTCGCCATCGAGCCTCTTGACTCCGCCACCCTGTCCACAATGGTGCGATAAGGGCCTTGAGCGCTTCAACGCCACGGATGGAGGCAGGGACTTGAGGAATTTGGTGAAATCGACGCCGGGTTGCGGAAGGCCACCTTCATCAACACCTTTTGAGAGCTCCCGCAGACTTGGCGCGACTTCTCCGCCACTGCTTTGGGATCTCCTCCCGGAGTCATTGGAGAACCGCCAAGACGCTTTGAAGAATAGGCTGAGCTTGACGCTGGGTTGGAGGTTCTCGCCGGTGGAGTACCCAAGATCCGTCATCCCCAGCTCCATCACCATTATGGATGCCGGCGGCGGTGTCCACAAGACCTTCCGTCCAAAGGCATTATGTTGTCTCAAGATTATTCTGGCGGTCACACAGATTCGACAAAGAACTCCTCGGTGGCCTTGATCTTTTCCAAAGAGGCCCGCTTCCGCTCCTTGGCGCCATTCAACGCCTCCGCTGTGGTGGTCACTTCAGCCCAACCGCCTTGACGCCCTTGGCGGCATCGATCTCCTTGATCTTTTCAGCGAAGCGACCTTGCAGCTCGCCAAGGGTGTAGGCGTTCTTCTCACGCCGCGCTTTAACCCGGCGACCTCCCGGCGCTTTTTCTAGAGGGTGGACTCCAGCTGAGCCACCCGCGTCCACCTTCTTGGCGGCCTCGCAGCCGCAGCAGATCCTTTGCCTCCTCAAGGCCCGCCAATTGTTTGCTTCACAGACGGCGAGATCTTCCTCATAGCTGTCGAGGTTGATCTTCCGCTGCGCCAGCTCACCTTCTCGAGCGGAGAGCTTCGCCGCAAGCCTCCGCTGCCTCGACTCGCCTTTCTCCAAGATGAAGGCCGTGGCGCCTCAAAGAAGCTGCTCCCGCCTCGCTATATCCCGAGAGTTTTTGTTGGCGCCGGAGCTCTTCCGCTGCTTCCAAGTCAGCTCCGCCTTCGCGACAAGCGCCCCACGACTCCAGCTGGGCTTGTCGGGCGCGAGAGCGACAAGAACCTCCTTAGCAGCTGCTCCTCCTCAGCTCACCGCTGCTGCTCGGAGCATCGACCAGCGACAGCCCGACGGAGGCAAGCAGTTCCGTCGAAGGTCTCCTCCTCGGCGGTGCCTCGAGCTTGAAGCCTGGGAGCTTGATAAAGACACCTCGCCGCCTTCGGATAGGTGCGGGCTGGGGCTCTTCGTAGTCCGGTGCGGCATCGGTGGCGGAGGATCGGCGTCGGTAGCGCTGGCGCCTCCTGCGCCTCGGGGCTGCAAGGCGATCGCCAGATTCCTCCCAGCTCTGCGCCCAAGAGCCTTGGCGGCCTCCTCGCCGGCGGGCCTCGGCGCCAGCCTCCTCCTCCATGTTGGCGGCCTCGACATTGTCGCCATGAAGGCCCTCCCCGCCAGCAGCCTCGGGCCTCCATCGGATCCCGGCGGATGGATCTGATGGTCAAGAAGAAAGAGCAAGTCAAGCAAATGTTCAAAGAGAAGAATGAAGAAAAGAGAATCCAAGGGATGTTTTTAAACAAGAAAATCACCTGCAATGGGATCTGTTGCCGGGTCTCCACAACCGGAGGGTCGCCGGCGCTGGTCCTTGTCGGGAAGCTCCCTTGTTGGAGAGGCCTCCTTGCCGAGAGCGCCCTTGGCGGAGAGTTCTCCTTGGCGCGAAGTTGAAGCAAGCGTAACTCGGAGTGACCTCCGGTGCTTCGTGATGAGGCTGCTCTGCTCCTACACAATTCAACAAACCAGATATCAGGATTTGAGAAGCACCCAAGCACGCCTAACCATGTGAAGTATACCAAACACTTACGCTGGGCCTGCCGGGGCTGCTCTATTGAAGGGTCGCTGGTCCGCAAGGGAGTTCCAGACGCGTCTCTGTCCGCCATTGTGGAATCATCTGAGACGACAACCACCGAGTCTTGGCCCTCTTCGACGCCTCCGAGCTAGGCCCCAAGAAGAAGGTTCAGAGGAAACCAACAGATATAAGATAAAGCAATAAATTGAAGATTACAAGTAGCAACGACAAGATCTTACTGTTCTCTTCTTCCTGAGCTGAGGGCGAGAGATCGAACTCCGCCCGGGCGCGACGGATTGGGGGAGAAGATTCCTGACGCTTATGGGTGCAGGGGCCGCGACCAGAAGACCCCGCGCCGCCACCGTGGCGGAATGAGGCGCCCCGCTGCAACAAAGGTTGCCGCGGTGGAGCACGTCGCGGCGAGGCGGCTGTTGGACCGTATGCCACCCCGCCACTTCTCCAGCTTTACGGAGGCTTCTCCTTGGCGGGCAGCAGGCTCCCCTGCGGCAAGCTACTTGACGGTGGAGGAGAGGCGCCTGGCAGGCTCGCCGCTCGCTGACGGGCTCGATCTGCTCCTCCTCGGCGATTTAACTCTTCTCGGTCGGCAAGGCTTGCCGCCGCCGCCTCCGCCTCGACAAGAATCAAATATGCCGGCGGCAGCACCTCTGCAGCCTCCTCCAACCTCATATGGCGCGCGCCATCTCCTGATCGGTGGTGTCGCTGGTGAGCCGCCTCTCCGCCGGGCGCTGATCGGCACTTCAACCAAGTTGTCGAAGAACTGCTGAACAACGCCGTCGGCGGGCTCTCGCCAAGTTGGAACGATTCCATGGGAATCGCACAACGGCATTATCGCTGGATGTCGCAAGCGGCGAGTTGTTGCACAAAGGCACAACTCCCTCGCAACATGCACCACCCGGGTTATCCGCTTCAGCTTGAACAACTCCCGCAGACGCCGCCAAGCTCCAAGGTAGTAAAATTCCAATTCAGACCGGACGCAGCCTCATGATGTCCGCCGCTTCTGAATTCCCAAGCAGGCCTCCTCTCTCCCGCAAGGGCGCAATGCGGCGCGGCGAAGTCCGCGCCAACTGCTTCCTACGGTAAGCCCTGCTTGCCGGAGACGCAAAATCCTAGTCACGGCAATCTTCAACTTGTCGCCCTCCGCGCCAAGTTGCTCCAATCGCTGCCGCGAACTATGGGGGTCCGCGCAGGAGGTGAAAGGCTGTGGCTCCTCCTCTAAGATCCAACACCAGTCAGCTCTCCACTCCTCCCACTTGCTGCGCAACTCTCCGTCAAGATACGCTTCCTTCTTGCCGATCCTAGAGGTCCATGCAATTCCTCCGGCAAGCGGCTCTCCTCTCTCTACGCAGGGTGAGAAGTAGTGGCGGAAGAGTGCGACATTTGGATGGACCCCGACGAAGTTCTCGCAGAGGTGTGCGAAAACGGCCATGGTGAGGATGGCGTTGGGGGTGAAGTCAAGGAGGCGGAGGCCATATGTGTTCATGACATCGCAGAAGAATTCAGAAAAGGGCGGGCAGAGCCCGCAGTGGAAGAAAATCGCGAAAAAGGGGTACCCGATGGAGACCTTATCGGATGTGGCGGCGGAGATCACCCTCGTGCGCGGGTGCGCCCGCGTCGCCGTCGACCAGACAAGGTAGTACAGCTCCCGCAGCTCCTTCCTATCGAGTAGAGGATCGAAGAGGGCCCGCTCCTTCCGCAGTGCCGCGAGCCGCTGCGCCTCGGCCTATTTCACGCCTTTTCCCTTGTCGGCCTTCGGAGCCATGGGGAGAGGTGGTGGAAGAAGTCGACGGCGCAGTGACACCGTGGCAATGGAGGGGGCGGAGCGCCGCTTTGGGCTCGAGAAGAAAGGGAAAGCGACGGGGTTTCGATGGGACAGCAATGGCAAGTGGGCGCCCCGCCCTGTTCTCCCCGCTTATAAAGGGAGAGGGACGGCGCCCGATTTTTCCCATTAAAGAAAGCCCCACGATCTCCCCACGACGCCACGTCCGGTGCGTGCTGCTCGTGGGAGACGTGGTGGGTCCAAGGCGAGGAACGGCGTAATCAAGACCACGCTGTTCGCAATCGCTTTTGGGCCTGGCCCAAAGAGCTTGGCGCCGTGACGCCCAGTTCGGGATCCTGTCGGTGTACTAGAGTAGGGTACCCCTAGCACCCCGAACTCGCAGCACGGGCAGTTGCAGCACCACGCGGCAGGGCTGACCTGATGATCGCCAAGATCCCTAGCGGCTCCTCTGGAGCCATTCGATAACAAAGTAATCAAGGCCCCGGCAAGAGGAGCTTGTCGGGAAGGCCACTCAGGCACGGCGAAACAAGACCTGTGCAAGAGGAGCTTGCCGGAAGGCATGGTGAGCGATAAGCTCCGAAGCGACAAGAACCTTGCCGCGGCAAGGTACTCGCCATGCAAGTGACCTCTCTTCATCTCCGCTCCAGCTCACCCGCTTAACGTGTCACCACGGGCTCTCCCAAGCACGCGTGTCGACGGGCTGTGCAGCCAGCGGGAGCAGCGATAAGCGACACGACAAGCTACCATCGTGGCAAACGGAGGCGCACTTGACGGTCCCTGTTACCTTCGTTTCGGGCGACTAAGACGGGCATTGATGACTCTTGTCCCTTGCCGTCGAGTTAGGTATAGATTATCAGACATTGTACAAAGCGTGTACCAACCTCTGTTTTACTATCTTACCCTTGTCTACTTGCCACATGTGGTGACCCCTTGTGCCTATAAAAGGAGGCCCAAGTGCAACGTGAAAGGGTTCGGTCCAGCTCCGCTTAGTTCATCATACTCATACGAGACCACACTCAAAGCTAGGTTTTGTAGCTCCCATCGCCCCCTAGCAAGAACACAATATAATCCACAAAGCAGCAGAGGAGTGTTATCTCCGGAGAGCTCGAAGCTGGGTAAATCTGCTCGTGTGCATCGCCTCGATCCGCTCTTTGTGCAATCTCCGCCCCCCTCCGAACCACAAGGGACCCAGGTCCCGTAGGTGTTCGTGGGACACGATCAGCTTCCCCGACACTCACCAATCAATAGACCACTATGGATCCACTCCCGTCTCCCTACGAGAACACCATCCATGAGGGTTGTGGCAGGCTCCGGTTTGTAAAAGGCTTGTAATATAGCTTCGCCCAAATTGTACAATTATATGTACCATGTAGTGACACCATGCCAAGTTTCATGATTTCCTGGTGAGTTTTGGATTTACAGACATTTAAAAACCGAGATTCGTAAAGTTTGTGGCCAAGCCAGGACAGCGAGATGGTTGAATTTGTTCCCATTCGTTCCATGAGACCTAAACATGCACCCCACAGAAACATGTACATTTTTTCTAGCCATTTTGGTGCACTGGAGCATCTATTTGTAGTTCGGATTTGAATGATGGACATTAAATGCCTAGAAAACTCAATTAATGAATAAAAAGGTTAAACGAACCCTGAATCATTTCAAATTTCAGCGCAAATCTCCAGTTGTTCCGTGTCCCGTGTAGAAGAAAATACGAGGCTAGAAGAAGGAGTGATTATCGTTTGGCCCACAAGGGGACACGTTTCCCTATCGAAACCACGAGGGTTCTTGCGACAGGCTCCGGTTTGTAAGAGGTTTGTATTAAAGCTTGGCCCAAATTGGCAATGTTTTTACCACGACATATATGTGCCATGACGTGACACCATGCCACATTTGATGACTTTCTGGTGAGTTTAGGATTTATGGGGACTTAAAAACCGATATTCGAAATGTTTGAGGACGAGCCAGGACACCGGTATGGTTGTAATTCATTCCCATTCCTGGCATGAGACCTAAACATGCACGCAAGGACACATGTATAATTTTTCTAGCCATTCTGGTGAACTGGAGCATGTATTTGTAGTTCAGATTTGAATTATGGAAATTAAATGCCTAGGAAACTCAATTAGTGTATAAAAAAGCCAAACGAACCCTGAATAAGTTTAAATTTCAGCATGGATATCCTGTCGTTCCATGTTGCCCGTAGAAGAAAATACAAGGCGAAAAGAGGAAGTGATTATGTTTCTCCCACAAGGGGACCCGTTTCCCTATCGGAACCACGAGGCTTCTTTGAGAGAAGCTCCGGTTTGTAAGAGGCTTGTAATAAAACTTGCGCCACAATGGACGAAAGAATTCCTCGACATATAAGTTCCATGTCGTGACACCATGGTAGGTTTCACGATTTTCAGCTTAGTTTTGGATTTACGGGGATTTAAAAACAGAGATTCTTCTCATGAAATGTTTTCAAATAGCACATGGTTCACTCGCGAAAGCCGATATTCAATGAAAACTTCGTGGAAACCATATTTTAAAGTTTCATAAAAATCTGAAAAAAAATGTGGGATGTTAAGAAGGTGATGTTTTATTGCGACACAAAATTTCAAGTTGAAAAACATTACGAGATGTGAGCTATGAAAAAGACAAATTTCGCCTTGAATAGTGACATTACTATTCGGCACTATTCAACACTGATTTTGTCTTTTCATAGCTCACATCTTGTAATGTGTTTCAACTTGAAATTTTGTGTGGCAATAAAACATCATCCTCTAAAGATCCCACATTATTTTTGAATTTTTTTTGAAACTTCAAAACATCTTTTTCTCGTGGTTTTCACCGGTTTCCACCGAATGTTGGTTTCCGTATGATAGCACCCCCCCCCCGCTGCGCACGCGATCTGAGTCATGCGTTCTGACTGGCTAGAACCCAAACCACACGGATAGTACGTGTGCACCATTGGATGCTCCCAGATCGAACGACAACCCTGAGCCCTTTCGACAGCACATGTTGTACTGTGTGCATGCATCGTGTAGCTTATGCTTCCTTCTCAACTAGGTTTTCATTCAAAACAGGCTACCGTTTCTCGCCATTCCTCTCATCGGTTTCTCACCTCTTCTCCCAGATATGCATGGTGTAGATGTTCGTTTAATCTTATAGTTCATCTCATCCAGACTCAATTAGTTTTATAAAAAAATTATTTTAAGATTCCTGGAATTGTGCATTGTAAAGGTAAAAACAAAAGGTGACAATTCATTTAGAAAAAAAGGTTTGGGCAATTAAGATATGGAAGATTCTAGAGAACAAAGGAGAAGTGCTTGTGTTTTGAGGTTTGTGCATTATGCTTAAGTTCAACCATGCTTAAGTCCAACGGCTAGTTGTGCTCAGATTTACCATCTCTGTACCATCGGATTGGCTTCATCCAACGAGCAACTTTCAAAGTTATTCGCACACTATATAGGTGTATTGATGTATATATATATATATATATATATATATATATATGTGTGTGTGTGTGTGTGTGTGTGTGTGTGTGTGTGTGTGTGTGTGTGTGTGTGTGTGTGTGTGTGTGTGTGTGTGTGTGTGTGTGTGTGTGTGTGTGTGTGTGTGTGTGTGTGTGTGTGTGTGTGTGTGTGTGTGTGTGTGTGTGTGTGTGTCCCATGCTAGACAAAATAAAGTTTGAGCGCATGTGTGGGACGACCCCCCACCCACCGCCGCCTCGAAGTTGGGAAACTGACATCATAGGTATTGAACCAGGCTTGGAGTCGGGTACGGTGTTCAGTTTGTAATGTAGTTGGCATGGCCCATCGAAGTTGTGCATTTGGGATTTAAACACATCATACACCATCGTACCCATACATATTTTCGAGCCGCATGCAGTATATATGGGGTCTTCTAATCGACCATGTCTCCCTTGTGCGGTTTTTTGTGATGACACAGATATCTGTGGGCTCCCCGAGTGTATATATATCATCCCTTTGACCGATAATGAGGGGTATGTGTTGGCCATGAATGGATTCCTCCTAGTTTGTGTTAGGGCCGGTCACCGTCAAATTTTGGTCAACCAAAGCTTGTGCTGATGCGTTGTCAGGATTCCCTCCCAGATGCTCGGATTGCTGGGTTCGACCTACATCAAACCCTGCGTACGTATCTCGTCCTTAACTGCCTTGCCTTCATGGTTGTTGTCTATATCGGGAGGTAGGCACCACATCTAAATTGTACATTATTCTATTTTGGAAACACACATCACCCCTTCCCAACGTACATCATTTTGGGTCGCATGCAAGAGGTGCAGGTTTTGTGGTCCCTCTCGTCCGATTTTTATGATGGTTTAATCTATTGGCCCAAGCGGTTTATCGATAACAACAACTGTCATTTGACCAAACGAAAGATTCATTGGTTCGTCTTATGGTAGGTCATGGAGACATGCATGTATGACCAAAGTATCGATCATTACGTGCATCCGCCCTGCTGACACAAAGTGGGAGGTGGTAGGCCAAGCATCCTAGCTAGATACGACATTATGTCATTATATATATCCTAGATAGGTGGTTGTTAGGGTGCTTTCGGGTTTGCAAGGCAGGAGCCACTAAAGTTATGCATTGTGTATTTAAAGTTTTAAACATCCCCAATATTCGTACATATATTTGGCCACTTCGAGGTGGTTCTTGACTTCTGGCCCCTCTCATCGATCTTCAACGATGCACCCAACCGTGGGCCCGCAAGGTCAAAGTTGTGCATTGGAATTTTGAACATCACAGACCACCCTTTTCCTTCATGTAGCGACCCGACCTCAGACGGTCAAGTCTCTGTGTGTCTGTGCCATCCCTGGATTAGTATGGTGGCACACACAGTACATCAATGTATATATCAAAGTGCAATCACATGTATAAATAACGTAAAATGATATATACCTCATAATACTCAGCGGAAACAATCAAACGGGTGTGGAGTCCCATCAACGCCATCGGCAGGTTGAGTGTAGACCGTAACCTGTCCTGCATCTTACTCGTCGAGGAAAATATCTGCAACATGATACGTTGCAGCCGTGTAGGTCAAGACATTGAATGTACCGCAAGATCACAACATGAGAAAACAGATGATAAAACTATACTATATGCAATATGGCTTCGTGGCTCGTGTCTGCAGTTTTGTTTTGCATAAAAGCTGATCTTATTTTCCTACATCAAAGAAATAACTGGAGTCTGTACTATGGAGTTTTCTATCATGACATGGTTCCGCCAACCGATGTCTCATAGCCCAAATCATCATAAGTTGCCCATAATTAAGTTATCATCCGGTGTTGACAGTTCGAGATAGATCCAAGTCCAGATGCTCAAATTGTCCGTGAATCGGGACACGGCTTAATCGATTAGGTTTAAACCCTCTGCAGAGGTTTTACACTTTACCCGCAAGATTCGATCCTCTTTTACGCTTCTCGCACTTCGTGGTGTTTGAGAACAAGACGATCAAACATGGTCTTCCAAGAGTTTCTCTGACCACTGTCCGGTACTCATCCAATCCTACCGTAGTTCTACATCTGCTAGTACCGTCCCAGCCAGAGTCACCACTAAGGGCAACCAAGCCAGAGCCCAAAATGACTTGCGGTTGCACAGGTAAGCTTCTGGGCATGAAGTATTCTTCCGTCTCTTTGAGTCTGGGTGAAGCTTTCCGCAAGATGTCATGGCGCTTCTCCATGCATCCCGCCAACCACTGGTTTCTCCAGGTGCCCACAACCGTCCTTCACCCAAGAGTGTGTATTGAATTCTTGTCTCGAGTCTTGAAGTCTTGAGGCCTTGAAGATGCATTCCTTGCAGATTCCATCATGGAGTTGTCGTCATTGACGCAGATCCTCCATTCTCACACCACTCCCGAGTACTCATACCAACCCCGTCTACTATAGCGTAGCATAAAAATAAATGACGTCCCGGGGCTTGGTAACAGGGGGATGGGTTCCTACCTCATGCATACTACTCAATTACAAGAATCAATAGCACTACTGGAGGGTGGTTGCAGAGATGCCACTAAATGCAATAAACATAGGTATGAAAGCATGGTCAAAGTGAACTTGCCTTGCTGACGATCTTTGAAAACTAGGGATTCGTGGTAGCAAGCTTCGCACTCCGGAAATTCTACCGAGGCAAACAATAACCATAATAAGCACATAGCACATGATCACTTAACACAATAGCATAGTAACATAACACACCAAAACAAACGAAATAAAACCCAAAAGAAAACTCGAAGAAATCCAACTCAAAGTTTTCCTATTTCAAGCAGCAACTAAAAATAGTTTTACATAACAAAAATTTTCGTAACATAACCTAAACATGGGTTTAGGTTAACTTAACAGAAAAAAATGCATTATGCAACTAGGAGCAAAAAGAATCAATTTAAAAGCTATTATAAAACTCCTATTAGGCCTAAAGCAAATTTTTAGTAAGAAAAATAAAATAAAAGTTTTATTTATTATAAATAAAAGTTCATGCTCTAAAGTGACAGAAACTAACCTAGAATAATCTATCACAGGTGAAAAATAAATTTATTTGCTAATTAAAATAATAGGAAAACAGTAGCTAGTTAATTAATTAAGAATAACATGATTCTGATTAAACTATTTTTTATTAACCCTAAAATGCCCAAATTACTTCCTACGGTTAGGCAATGTCAAAACAAAGTTGGGACAAAAAGAATCATTAAAAATAATTTTCCTAACTCATTTTATAGCAGATTTACTATTCTGTCTAAATTTAAAATAAAGCAATTCTAAATAATTTTAACATAGCTAATTATATTTTCTACAGAAACTATAAGAAATTTGCAAACCAACAAAAAAAGAATCACTTAAAAATATTAAGTAGATTAAAAGATATGAATTTTTCAAATCTGGAACTATTCTGTTAAAACAGAAAAACAAAAATAAAGAAAAATGGCCTAATGGGCCTAACTAACGCACTGAGCGTAACTTAACTAAAACGGGCCTAGGGTTAAACGAATCGGGCCGGTACAAAATAAAAACCCTAGCTAATAAAATAAACCGGACTAAACTAAACCGGACCGGTTTTATAAAAAGAACATACCCCTTCGGGGGGGTTCTAATCCTAGCCGTAGGGAGTAGATCGGACGGCGGGGAGGGGTTCCGGCGAGTTACCGGAGATCGACGGCGGCGGCGGCTCGGGCGGCGAAAAGGCCGGCTGCCTCCGGTGGTCGAAGTCGACGGAGTGCTCCCGGGTGCGACGGGCGAGGGGTCCTCGTGGAGTCGACGGGCTCGGGGTGGGCTAGGGCGTCACAAGCGAGGTAAATGGCGGCGGTGGTGTGCTCGGCTCCATGAGCGATGAGGAGGGAGAGAGGGTCCGCGAGGGGCGAGGGGGGGGTGCGGGGAGGGGTTTTATAGGCGGGGCGACGACTTGCGCAAGGGGGTGAATCGAGGAGATCGAATCCGGATCCTTCGATCCGGATCGGGCGCGGCGAGTGGCGTGGCGAGGGGTTGACGACGGTGGGGCCCGCCTGTCGGTGAGGGGGAAGAAGGGCGCGCATGGTTGGGCCGACCGACCCGGTGGGGTTTCGCGCGAGGGGCGCGGCTGGCTCTGGGCTGGCTCGGCGCTTGTTCTTTGCCAGTTGGTGGGCACGGGGTGGGTCGCCAGTCTTTGGCCACAATCGGCGGCTGGTGCTCGGGCATTTTTTTCTTTTTCTAGTTTTTATTATTTTTTGAAAAACAAAACAGATATAATATATAAACTATAAATATTTTATATAGGACATATATATACCAAAATGATCAGGAATATTCCTATCATTTGAACATTTTCCAGGCAAAATCCAAACTTTATAAAATTCATTTTTTCAAAATTCAAATAAACTCAAATTTGAATTTCAAACTTTTGGCAATGTTTTTCCTCTGATATTTTTGGAGTGTCATGTTTACTCCTCTCATACTTTTTCTCAAGTATTTATCAGGCATAGTTTTTTGAAATGATTTCCACTGGCCAAAATTTTGAATTCAAATTCCAAAACCCCAAAACTTCAAATGCCACTCAAATTCAAACAACATGCATAGATGCTTAGCTATAATTGTAAAACATACCAAATAGGAAATTTGGGATGTTACAAACCTACCACACTTAAAATGAATCTCGTCCTCGAGATTCGAAGAGGCTAGCAAGAAAGGGTTAGGGGTTGGGGGTCTGCTAGCAAATGTTTGGTCGGAAGGTCAGGGGTGCTACTACACTTAAAACAAGTTTACGGTTCCGATAAACTCAGATACTTCCTCTGGAGTGCCGACAATATTTGTCTTTTCACATATCTCACAATAGCTCCTTCATTAACGCTCTTCTGTCAGGAGCATAGAGTTTTCCTCAAAATCGTGGGTCGGTTCGTCAAAGTTGAAGTTCGTCCGAGACTGGATCTTCTTAGTTGATAGGTTCGTGTCCATTCTAGACAACTATCGAAATACTCATGGTGGTCTACAATTCATGGTTTCTCCTGCAGAAAACGGGTCTGGGTTGAACCTCACCGTATAACCTACGATTGGCAACGGTTGCCTGTAAAGGGGTTCCATTATCCTACCATTCTATGGTTTTATGGCTTATCGCGTCGACACTCTTCTATGGTTTTCGAGGCTCTCTGATTTTCCATCAACATATGATAGTTCATCATAGAAGTCTCCGTATGGGGCCAATCCATCCCGCATTTGAATCATTACCACATACGTAAAAAGTGAATCACGATTCTAACACTTGGGCATACTCACAAGCATTGCAGAATTTCTCTTGTTGATTTAACCGAGTTCAGATAAATCCATGGTTTCGCAAGCCAAACAAAACATCTATCGTTACTTCACCACTCTCGGGTTTTTGCGTAATCTCCTACGTAAACGTATGATGATTGGATCACCGATTCTTCCAATTTATTCCTTTATCAAGGTTACATCTGTTCCTCTTCAAAATCCTCGGGCCCGTGGGTTATGGCCCACTTCAACAAGTTTAATTCATCCTTCCTAGGATTCCATATTCCAACATTACATCTCCTGTAAATCCAATAGTACTTCTTCCTTCATACTCCTGTGGTGAAGATCATACAAAACTCCAACTTATTTTGTCCAGCTTCCTTCTATGGACCGTCATGAATAACACATTTCTTTCTTCATTGATCATGTGACTTTACGGAGTACTACGACACCAAAGAAAAATGCACTAGTTTATCCATAAATCTCATTATTTTCATAACAATCCTTTAGTACATCCTTAACCATTTTTTTTCATGAATCCAAATTCCAAAAAGTTTATTACAAATGCCGCCACCCACATGGTTCGGTATGGTCAGACATTACTTCCAACTTTATTTATTTATCTTCCTCGAGGATTCTTCAGTCCCACTGGAATTGTGCGACATGCGCTTTGAAATCTTTAATCTTCTGTTTCATTGTGGTGACCTTGAGCTTCACCTCCATCATCTCTGCATGCACTTCGCTTAGGTATTCCTGAGTATAACGGAGTCTTGCTTCAAGTATTTCTCCGATCTGGCGTATGGCTTCCATGGCTGCTTCACGAACAGCATCGAAGAAAGTTGCTTGTGGCACACGTGAAATGAAAAAGTACTGCCCCATTATCTTTGGGCAAACTCCTTTCAAATGGTGGAGGTGTACCTCCACATACCAAAGTTCCACTCCCTTTTGCATGAAAGGGTAGCCTTTGTAGACTGCATCTCCTTCGAGGTGAATATGCTTCATCATGTCCTTCAGATCTTCGGTAATCATGATCACTTGTCGTGGTCATGATTGTTTCCTGACCTTTAAGGAAAGACTCGTAAGGGTCGCCATCTGCAGTTGTATAACAAAATGGTGCTCGTAATAAGGTACATATCTCCGGGCACACATTCATATCATCCAAACAAAACTTCAAACTCAACATCCAATTTCCCGTTTATGCATCACAACTCCCTTTCTTCCATGTTCATCCAGAATATTAATTTCCAAGTTAAAATATGACAACTCCTTAAAGCCTTTCAACATGTGACATTACAACTTTATTGAGTCATGAACTATTACAATCTCTGAGTGATCTATTACATAACACAACTCATTGAACTCATGAAAATGAAATTGCTTTCTACTACTCTTATTATCCATATCAAAATTCCAACTACTCAACTCCAGCTTTCGTCTTGTTGGGACATTTAGTAGCATAATGTCCTGCTTCCTTGCAGTGAAAACAAAAGACTTCCGACATGTCTCGGGGCTTCTTTGTGATTATGTAGGCTCCTTGGATTCTTGGCTTCTTTTCTGGACATTTACTAGCGTAATGACCTAAACCCTTGCACCTGTAACAAGTGATATGACTTAGGTCCTTCTCTGCAAAAATTGTGTTGTTCTCGGGTTGCCTTCTTTTCTCTTCCGGATTTCTCTGTAATGATCGAGTTTCTATTTCCGAGGGTCAAACTTCACTTCTGCGAGAAATATCCCAGATACTCTTTTCTTCCCTTGGGGCAATCTGCGAAGATGTCCTTCTTCTCCCCATGAGTAGCGTGCATTGGAGTAAAATCTGTCGAGGCCTTCTCCATCAAGGTCTTCAACACATTTCTTCATCACAGGTTCTTTCATAACTTCTCGGAGGGCTTCTTTCATTCCTTCTTCCTGCTCCTGAATAGTTTGTTGCACCATGGGGTAAATGTGACACTGAGTCGGGTAGTGGGTGGTTCCTTCACACAAGAAACAAGTCACCTGACTAGTTGGGCATTCCTCAGCTGGGTGTTTCTCCTCACAATGAGGGCATCCATCCTTGTGTTCCTCCTGGGTGTGTCCTATTTCTCCGCAAATCTTGCAAGCACAAGGGTTCCTCTTGGGGTTATCGTAGTGCTTCCGGATAAGACGGGACCTCAAGAGAGTCTTCTTGAATTCCTCCCAAGTTCTTGCTCCATTAAATCCCTGTATGGCTTGATGCATTTTCCACCAGGTTGCAGCACTTCCTTCCAAGTACTGAAGAGCGTAAGATACTTCCATCTTCCTTGAAACCAAATTGTTCCCGAAGTGATTTTCCATGTTCTGCATCCATAGTTCTGCCTCCGGCTGAGTCTTCGGTCCAGAGAATATCAGTCCAACTTCGTTCATCATCTATGGGGTCCAAAAGTTTTGGGATGAGATATGAGAGAGGTGGGGAGAGATATACACACAATACAAACAATAGTTTTTGAAGAAACAAGTTTTATTTTTGTGGCTGTCGGAAAACATCAAACAAATGACAGCTCACAAATCGTCGCATCTAACGTAAGTGTGTAACAGGGGTTTGGTCTTCTAAAGGTCAAATAATTCTTCAGATCCTTTAAGTCTTGGGAGTCTTCAACTGTTGTAGCTTCTAATACATGGTGAAATCCTCTTTACTCTAAAGGGGTCATCAGTTCTCCGATATCAAATCCTTCTTGGAGCGTCTTCAGTTGATCCTCCGGGTGATCAAAGGATAAGGGGTGTATTCTAACTATTTGAGGTGAGAGTGTCTATCAGAAGAGATGAGAAGTAAGAGTCTTTTTGTAAATAAAGTTTTTGAGATATCCTGTCCTAGGGGCTTTCCGATTTCTAGGGTCACGTCCTACAGTCAACATGTGCTCGATACCATTTCAGAGCGACCGACCTTAGACAGTCAAGTCTCGTGTGTCATGCCATCCACGGATTAGTATGTTGCACACACAAGACATCAATGTATATATCAAAGTGCAATCACATGTATAAATAACGAAATGATATATACCTCATAATACTCAGCGGAAACAATCAAACGGGTGTGGAGTCCCATCAACGCCATCGGCAGGTTGAGTGTAGACCGTAACCCTGTGCACTGCACTCTTACTGTCGAGGAAAATATCTGCAACATGATACGTTGCAGCCGTGTAGGTCAGTACATTGAATGTACCGGCAAGATCACAACATGAGAAAACAGATGATAAAACTATACTATATGCAATATGGCTTCGTGGCTCTGTGTCTGAGTTTTGTTTTGCATAAAAGCTGATCTTATTTTCCCTACATCAAAGAAATAACTGGAGTCTGTACTATGGAGTTTTCTATCATGACATGGTTCCGCCAACCGATGTCTCATAGCCCAAATCATCATAAGTTGCCCATAATTAAGTTATCAGTCCGGTGTTGACAGTTCCGAGATAGATCCAAGTCCAGATGCTCAAATTGTCCGTAACCGGGGACACGGCTAATCGATTAGGTTTAAACCCTCTGCAGAGGTTTTTACACTTTACCCGCAAGATTCGATCCTCTTTTACGCTCTCGCACTTCGTGGTGTTTGAGAACAAGACGATCAAACATGGTCTTCCAAGAGTTTCTCGACCACCGTCCGTACTCATCCAATCCTACCGTAGTTCTACATCTGCTAGTACCGCCCCAGCCAGAGTCACCACTAAGGGCAACCAAGCCAGAGCCCAAAATGACTTGCGGTTGCATGTAAGCTTCGGCATGAAGTATTCTTCCGCCTCTTTGAGTCTGGGTGAAGCTTTCCGCAAGATGTCATGGCGCTTCTCCATGCATCCCGGCCAACCACTGGTTTCTCCAGGGTGCCCGTCAACCGTCCTTCACCCAGTAGTGTGTATTGAATTCTTGTCTCGAGTCTTGAAGTCTTGAGGCCTTGAAGATGCATTCCTTGCAGATTCCATCATGGAGTTGTCGTCATTGACGCAGATCCTCCATTCTCACACCACTCCAGAGTACTCATACCAACCCCGTCTACTATAGCGTAGCATAAAAATAAATGACGTCCCGGGGCTTGGTAACAGGGGGATGGGTTCCTACCTCATGCATACTACTCAATTACAAGAATCAATAGCACTACTGGAGGGTGGTTGCAGAGATGCCACTAAATGCAATAAACATAGGTATGAAAGCATGGTCAAAGTGAACTTGCCTTGCTGACGATCTTTGAAAACTAGGGATTCGTGGTAGCAAGCTTCGCACTCCGGAAATTCTACCGAGGCAAACAATAACCATAATAAGCACATAGCACATGATCACTTAACACAATAGCATAGTAACATAACACACCAAAACAAACGAAATAAAACCCAAAAGAAAACTCGAAGAAATCCAACTCAAAGTTTTCCTATTTCAAGCAGCAACTAAAAATAGTTTTACATAACAAAAATTTTAGTAACATAACCTAAACATGGGTTTAGGTTAACTTAATGTAAAAGAATGCATTATGCAACTAGGAGCAAAAAGAATCAATTTAAAAGCTATTATAAAACTCCTATTAGGCCTAAAGCAAATTTTTAGTAAGAAAAAAAAATAAAAGTTTTATTTATTATAAATAAAAGTTCATGCTCTAAAGTGACAGAAACTAACCTAGAATAATCTATCACAGGTGAAAAATAAATTTATTTGCTAATTAAAATAATAGGAAAACAGTAGCTAGTTAATTAATTAAGAATAACATGATTCTGATTAAAACTATTTTTTATTAACCCTAAAATGCCCAAATTACTTCCTACGGTTAGGCAATGTCAAAACAAAGTTGGGACAAAAGAATCATTAAAAATAATTTTCCTAACTCATTTTATAGCAGATTTACTATTCTGTCTAAATTTAAAATAAAGAAATTCTAAATAATTTTAACATAGCTAATTATATTTTCTACAGAAACTATAAGAAATTTGCAAACCAACAAAAAAGAATCACTTAAAAATATTAAGTAGATTAAAAGATATGAATTTTTCAAATTGAACTATTCTGTTAAAACAGAAAAACAAAATAAAGAAAAATGGCCTAATGGGCCTAACTAACGACCGAGCGTAACTTAACTAAAACGGGCCTAGGATTAAACGAATCGGGCGGTACAAAATAAAACCCTAGCTAATAAAATAAACCGGACTAAACTAAACCGGACCGGTTTTGTAAAGAACATACCTTCTGGGGTTCTAATCCTAGCCGTAGGGAGTAGATCGGACGGCGGGAAGGGGTTCCGGCGAGTTACCGGAGATCGACGGCGGCGGCGGCTCGGGCGGCGAGTGCGTCGGCGTCTCCGGTGGTCGGGGGAGTCGACGGAGTGCTCCGGCGGTGCGGACGGGCGAGGGGGGCGGTGGTGGAGTCGACGGGCTCGGGTGGGCTAGGTGTGTCGGCGCAGGTAAATGGCGGCGGTGGTGTGCTCGGGCTCCGTGAGTCGTGAGGAGGGAGAGGGGTCCGCGAGGGGCGAGGGGGGAATAAAAGGGGGGTTTTATAGGCGGGCGACGACTTGCGCAAGGGGGTGAATCGAGGAGATCGAATCCGGATCCTTCGGGATCCGGCAGGCGGCGCGGCGAGTGGCGTGGGCAAGGGTTGACGACGGGGGGCCCTTTGTCGGTGAGGGGAGGAAGGCGCGGCGCGGTCGGTCGGCCGACCCGAGGGGTTTCAGCGAGGTGGGCGCGGGCTGGCTCATTGGCTGGCTCGGCCGTTAGTCGGGCAGGCTCGATGGGCCACGGGTGGGTCGCCAGTCTTTGGCTGGGCAGTCGGCTGGCTGGTGCCTGGGCATTTTTTCTTTTCTAGTTTTTATTATTTTTTGAAAAACAAAACAGATATAGTATATAAACTATAAATATTTTATATAGGACATAAATATACCAAAATGATCAGGGGAATATTCCCTATCATTTGAACATTTTTCCAGGGGCAAAATCCAAACTTTATAAAAATTCATTTTTTTCAAAATTCAAATAAACTCAAATTTGAATTTCAAACTTTTGGCAAGGTTTTTCCTCTGATATTTTTGGAGTGTCATGTTTACTCCTCTCATACTTTTTCTCAAGTATTTATCAGGCATAGTTTTTTGAAATGATTTCCACTGGCCAAAATTTTGAATTCAAATTCCAAAACCCCAAAACTTCAAATGCCACTCAAATTCAAACAACATGCATAGATGCTTAGCTATAATTGTAAAACATACCAAATAGGAAATTTGGGATGTTACAACTCATATATATTTGGGCCACATGTAGGTGTGGCTATCTTTTGACCCTCTCTAACGTTAGTTTTTGCTGCAAAGACTCTGATGACCCTTAACGAACACGACGTATAATATCTTAATTGTGTGCGATACAAGTGCGATGTGAATCACCACGACCGCGCAAGCGCGAGCAAATTAAGGTGGAGGTACTGGCTCAACCGTGTGCGACGCAAGTGCGCTGAAATCACCATGACCGCGCAAGCACGAGCAAATTAAGGTGGAGGTACTGGCTCAACCGTGTGTGATGCAAGTGTGCTGAAATCACCATGACCGTGCAAGCGCGAGCAAATAAAGGTGGAGGTACTGGCTTAACCGTGTGCGATTCAAGTGCGTTGTAAAACCACCACCTATGCAAGCTAAAGGCGGGTAAGTTTATTTGGAAATTAGGACGAACTGTGTGCAATAGACCAGCTAGCTAGAAATATAAAAAAGAAACTACCTGCCTTGAGCGATGCAAAAATCGGCGGATCCGTGCCACTTTTCCTTATTATCATACACGCATATTGTTATTGGACCGTGCGCGATCTTGGGCACTCCCGCCCCGCATCAATTCATTTACCCAAATTTTAGTAGCCGCCTTATTTCAACTGTCGCCCACACTCCTACAGCACCAACCTTATAGTAAAATTACAGTAGCCAAGACATTTGAACCGTCGCCCTCCCTCTTCCACCACCATCTCCACCCACCATTACTAAAATTTTCAGTAGCCGCGGTGTATCCTCAAACACCACCCCCTCCACAATCCCCCACCTGCCCGCCTCCCCCCTCGAACCCTAGCTCGCGGCCGCCGCCGGCGTCGCCGCCAACCCTACCGGTGTGCCCGTTCCTCCTAGCTTAGATAATAAAGTTCAGGTTACCCAACGATTCCCATACTGTCGCCCCACTCCCCTGAGTTTTTAGATGAGTCATGTGGTGTCCCTCCCCGCCAGATCCACATCCCCTGCTCCAGAATGTCGTAGCCTAAGCTCGACCACGTATCTCGGGGAGCACGAAGAGCGTTCGACCGAAGAGGTTTATCATGGCCTCTCCGGCGGACGTTGGCGAGGTGACCGTTGTTCGCCCCGACCTCTCGATCCCGGAGCAACACGTCGACACAGAAGCCGGCGAAGACGTTGACTACGTTGCCATGCCGAAGGCTTCATGTCAGCGGGCTAACATATTACTGTATCTCGGGAAAGCTGGCTACGACATCAAGCTCGTCCACACCGACTACTTGGCGTGGGCCATGTCACAGGTTAAGTGGTCCATCCCCAACCCCTCTAGTTCAACTGCCGTCGATCCCTTCGACGAACCTGCCGCTGATCTCGTCCGCCAAGCGGTCAAGGATTTGCGAGCTTTATACGCCATCGAGCCAATCTCACTTATGAAGGACACGTTCTACGACGGCGGCTTGGGACCTCAATTGGCAAGTCAGATCTCATCGACCACAACCACAACCATGAGGAGGGCACCCATGAAGGTTCTTCTAAGGTGAAACAGCCCATCTGTGACATCAGAGAGCGCACCATGGGTCTGTGCTCTTCCAACTGGAAGTATCCCGTCCATGAAATGTGAGGTAACATTCTATCAGCAAATCTTTCCTTTTCTAGCTTGCCAACCCGTACCCTTTGTTGTAGTAGCATTTTCCGTGCGGTGCTTTAACTGTGCCATGTTTAATTATGTCAATTATGTAAAAATGTATTGTTCAATAGGTCTATGTGATGTTTAAGTATGAATTGTCCACTTCAGTTTCACGAATGTCTACATTTGGTTGTTTATAGTGAGTAGATGCCTTGTTTATCTGTATTTGGTTGTTAGGTTGGTTGGAGTGAGCTTTTTTCCAGTTATCGAGCATATGCCTTGTTTATCTGTATTTGGTTCTTAGTTTGGTTGCAGTGAGTATTTGTCTAGTTATCAAGCAGATGCCTTGTTTATCTGTATTTGGTTGTTAGGTTGCTTTTTTTAGCATTTGTCCAGTTATCAAGCAGATGCCTTGTTTATCTGTATTTGGTTGTTAGGTTGCTTTTTTTAGCATTTGTCCAGTTATCAAGCCGATGCCTTATTTATCTTTATCTGCTTGTTAGGTTGGTTGCAGTGAGCGTTTGTCCAGTTTTCAAGCATATGCCCTCTTTATCTGTATTTGCTTGTTAGGTTGGTTGAAGTGAGACTCTGTCCAGTTTTCAATGGCTATATCTGGTTGTTATACTGGTCATTTATGCCTTTTTTATTTCAGTCGTTCACAATGCATTGTTCATTATGTGCAAGTCGGAACTGTGCCGCTCGACTACATCAATACCAGTTTGAACATCTATATTTGGTTCCAGTTATTCCTGGTGTAGTTAACACATGCCCTTTATTTCAGTTTTACACATTTATCCAGTGTGATGTTTAAGCATTACCTACATTCTATTCATTTTCAACAATACCAGTTTGAATTGCAATATTAATGGCGGTTAAGCCTGCTGTCAGTAACATTGCCTTCCATTTTATATTTGCTTTAATAGCATGCTGAAACCAACGCATTCAAGCTATCATTTGGAGATGATGTTTTTTACCTTTGCTATATTTGTTTGATGTTAAGATTGATGTTTTTTACCTTTACATTTTATATTTGTTTGATGTTTTTTACCTCAAGGGGTTGGCCTAGAGTCGTGCGCGCATTACGCATGGAGGAGGGCACAATATGGGCATTCCGCTTCACCTTCTCCAGCAACCAGAATGTATTTTGCCTCTCTCTTTACAGTCTTTAGTACAACTGTGGTTCATTATTATTTACTTGGTGCTTCTGTAATTCTTCAGTATATGTACCTGTGCATCGAATTATGGATTCGTGGTTTTACCTATATTTGTAATAAACATGGTTGGATATGAAATAAGTGATTGCCAACTTTCAAATTCAAAACATGTGATTTTTAAATTAGGGATTAATTAGGGATTACACTGCACACGGTTTGCGAAAGCGAAATGTCTGTGATATACATGGAGATCAGAAACGTTTCTAGGATCCACTACGTGTGCGATCAATCTCCACTTGACACACGACTTTCTCTTGAAAATTGTTTGCGTTAGCCACCTTGCACAAATGTTTACCACATAAAAAGTGTGTGTGATGGACAATCTTTGCCACAGTTTCTTCTACGCACCGTGTGTGATGCATTCAATAAGGCAAATAATAAAATTATTAATATCGTGTGCAATGGCAACGCTATCACAAACGATTTAACAGAACAAATTGTGTGTAATGTACCTGTGAACAGAAACGTTTTCCTTGGAGCGACTGTGTGGGATGTGCATACGAACGGAAACGTTTAGCAGGGACTGACTTTGTGGGATGTACTTGCGGCCGGAAACAATTTCGTCGTATAATTGTTTTTTAGCTCTATTGTACGTATTTCCGTATTTGAGCGCTCGCCGGTCGCACACGACCTCATTTTGTCGAGCGTGTGTGCTAGGAGGGCATATCCCCGACAGTTTCTGGGTCGTGTGGGAAGGACCCCCTATCGCCCTCACTCACTTGGCGACGGTTCCAAATACCGTCGAGGAAAGGGGTTAAAAACCATTTGTTTAGCACCGACGCGTACCAGTGTTACTTGAATGTATAGAGGCATTTCACCTCTGCATGGACATGTTACATGCACAAGTACCCGACAAGGCTTGTATTTTTCATTAATTTGTTGATTAACAAGTACAGATCTTACAGAACACAAACATGGGTAAAGAAGATTACATAATTAGTCTAAAGTTTGGCAAGTGCCTACATATTTTAGATTGAAAAAAGAAGAGTGCCCCATGATGCCTTCCCAGACTGGGAAGAAGGAACCGGAGGGCAGGTGCGGATGGTTGAGCTGCCGGAGGCCCGGCTGGTAATGATGATGATGCCGGCAGTCACGCCTCGTCGGAGCGGTCGTCCTCGCTCTTGACGCGACGTGGGTTGCTGCCACCTTCCTCGCCACTGTTGCCCAAGGGGGCGCGCCCACTCTCACTTAAGCCCCCACCATGGCGGGCAGGACGGGCACTAGGCGCTCCAGAAGACTCCACAGAGAGCATGGTCGTCTCCAACAACCCAAAGCTAGAAGGATGTCATCCCCTAAAGAAGCATGCACGGGCATGAGGAACTCGCCCAGACGCAAGATGAGTAGCACCCCAAAAGGGGGAATCTGCCATAGCAAATGGCGAACCACTTCCACAGTCTCCCTTCAACATAACAGGAGAAGGGAAGATAGGCCACGGTTGAGTACCACGCCATGTGTCCACCATGGACTCCAGCGTGGTGTCACTCACGTACCCCTCACTAAGAATAGAGCCACGTGCAGCGTGGCGATGAACGCGTCGGAGTCACTACCTCCAGCGCTACAGCCGCACGTCCCACGCATCCTCCCGAGGCCCCTTCCATCCATGACAAGCATCAGGCCATCGTTCCAGAACGGGTGCTTTGTGCGAAGACAGGAAGAGGATCCTATCCCGACAAAGGCGCAACCGCAGCCTCCCCACGCCATAGCAGAGATTCGACACCAGAATTCCAGGGGGGGAAATTGGTGTGAACCTACACTCCTGCCTACACCCCCTTTTATAGGGAAAACGAGGCTGGGAGCTGATTCCACGGTGATTAACCACCGTCCCTCTTCACCAATCCGGGAAGGTCGTGCTCCTGCCATGACGCTCTCCCGCACCACGTGCCTCCATTACCTACCCCACTCAATGCATGCAGCATACGTGGCCAAGGATAAGCGTGGTGGGAAGTGTGAATTGGCAGTTACTCACCCATGTGTTAAAGTCATTTACGGGCCATTACAAAGATGTCCCCACTGCAATTGGCATTATGCGATGCGCGGGAAAACCGGAAACTGATCCAAGCTCAGGTTAATGAAGAAGCAAAGAAGACCTCAAAGGACAACTACCGCAGCTTCCTCGCCTGTGTACTTGATAGGGCCTACCCCGACGATGCTCGGCAGCGTGCGGGCCAGGCCCCGGGGCTAATTTCTGTGCAACAAACCCCAGGTGTGTCGCCCGGACTGTACACAGGCAGCAGAGCAAAGTTGCAACATCCAAGACGAGACCAAGTTGAAGAGATAGCTCTTTGAGAAATCTGAGGGCAGATCAAGAAGACGAAGACAAGCTAAAGGAGCAAGATACCACTAAGAAAAAACCTCCCTTGCCGGGCAGGCGAGCCTGGTGAGGTCGAGGTTGCCCAGAAGACAAGTCTCAAACCCATCCCAGCAGGCCTATCGGGCACGATGAGAGCAAACTACCCCGCCAAGGCTCCACCGCTCCACCTCACAGCGACACAAGTCATTGATCGGTGTGGTGTCGAGGCACCAAGTGACTAAGTGGCTGTTATTTGGCACGTGGCAGCCACTTCCTATGGAAATCACCTCCAAATGACACCCGTCCAGAGACGTGTCAAGCAGACAAATGAGAAGGTGGCAAAACAGCCTGACAAAGCTTGCCGGGCACGCCACGATGTGGCACTAAGTGGTGCATTTAATGTGCTCTGCCTTGTCTGCAGAGTTAGGTATGATAGCACTATTTTCTATCTAATCAGTGCACAATGACTGATTTGCCATTTTTGTGACCCCTTGATCTATAAAAGGAAGGCCATGGAAACCATAAAAATGATTCAGACCCTTGTACACTCATATGCGCGTAGCTGCTCTCACCCCGAGGTAAGATTGCCGGGCTAGAGCGCTGCGTCTCCACCACAATCCCTCATCAATTCACCAAAGCTGGAGTAGGGTTTTACGCATCACGGCGGCCCGAACCTAGGTAAAAACTGCCCGTGTGATCTCTGACATGCTGCGCTACACTCTTCACTCTTTGTGCAATGCGTTCATCCCCCCTGCCGAACCACAAGGGGCTAATGGCCCCATAGGTCTTCGTGGTTTCCCACGGCACTTTGTGATAATGAAAGTGCTATTAAGATTGCTCACAATCCCGTGCAATATTCTTGAACTAAACACATCAAAGTTTGTCATCATTTCATTCGAGATCATGTCGCTAAAGGAGACGTCAATCTTAAGCATGTTCGTACCGATAAGCAATTGCGGATATCTTCACCAAACCGCATGATGAGAAAGTGTTTGGCCATTTCAGAGGTGAATTGAATATCATTGTTGCCTCAAACTTGGAGTAGAAACTCCATTTGGATACATGCAAGGCATAAGCCCTTTTATGACTAATCCTTGATACTTCTCTTATGATGATGATCATATGTCTTGGATCTATACTAGCACCCTTGCATGTTATCTAACCCTTGTAGGTACTTTGATGAACCCAAATCTATGAGATTGCAAGTGACCACATTTTGAGCAATCTCTACATCACCAAGTTCCTATGATATGGTTGTTGAATACAAGGAAGCATGAACTCACTCAACATATCCTTTGACTATCTTTATATGAAAAATTTCATGATTTTCAATTTGGATACGCAAGTGCTCTTCCTTGCAAGACTAACACATGTACGAAGATGAACTCAAACTACTAGTGGTGCTCCCAACTCTTGATGGACAACATTAACCTAGGGAATCCAACACAAGTTCTACTACATGATCAAGATCAAGACCGCAACCCAAGGTAATGTTATTCCACCTTAGAGAAGCTTTGCTCCAAGTCTTGAGCTACAACAACTCAACAAGATGAGAACACATCAAAATGCTTAAACAAAAAATGGTAACCCCTTTTTAAGCTTAAACAATGATTATGACCTACGATCAAGTGCTATCACTTGACTCCTCAGTCAATATACTCTAACATAGGTGACTTTGTCACCGACCATTTCTAGATGAAGTTCCCTAATGTTTTGTTGCTCAGTTGCTTTTTCCATTTGCATATTTTCTTGATACTTTGTCTCTCTCTAAAAAGAAATTCATCTAGATCTCTTTTGTCTTTTTTTTCTGGGATACTATTGTAAATTCATGGCAAATCTTTGTGCTAATTTCTTACAAATCCTTGTGAGATTTCATTTGCTAAGTGAGCTGAGATGACAAAATCTTTACTCTGTGTTGAACTCGGTCCCGCTGATTCAAACCTATCGTATCGACCAAAATACAAGGTCTCCTTGTGAATATTTCATCCGTACAACTGGCATGGATTAAATCGGTCTCACCGATAAGTACCTTCTCTGACTCTATCATTTCGGAGTCATCGACGAAAAACGTATCGGCGTCACCGAGTTCAACTCTGAGAAAATGTTTTGCCATTTCTTCCTGCCTATTCTCTTTAGCTCCACTCAATGTTTCTTTCCTCTATCAGCATCATAAGCTACTCACTGCCTTGTAGTGACTCTCCAGGACCACACCTACTTGACTCATGCTCCAGAAATGCCCTTCTTGGAAATTGATGTTAAATGGGGAGAGAGAGCACATCAGAACTTATCAAATGAGCAAATCTAAGCTCTTCTACAGATGCCTATTAACAAAGAGGAGATAATTCACATGTCTTTAAGAGGGGAAAGACATGTCAACATGTTTGATCCTAGCTATTGCTATTGAAAATTCTTGTTGTTCTGATTTTATTTGATCTTACCCTATTTTTCTCTGATTTTATCTCACCCTACCTTCTCCCGTTATCTAATATCAGATTTAGATGCTACTGGCCTTAAAGTGAACTATAATAAATCAAGCCTCATCCCAATCAATGTGCCAGAAGACGAGGTGGAAATTTTGACAAATACTTTCCATTGCAAAAGAGAATCTTTCCCATACAGTATTTCGGAGCACCCTTGGGTCTTCATAAGCCAACTGTGGAGCAATGCTTTCCACTTGTCACAAGACTGCAGAAGAAGCTTGTGGGTTTATCTTCTTTCATGACTCTGGCTGGGAGATTGTTACTTGTAAAATATGTTCTAAACTCTCTGTTGATTTACCTCATGGGATGCCTTGATGTGCCTGTCACCATTAAAACTCAAGCTATCAAGTTTTTGTGGCATTGTCTCTGGAGAGGCCCTGACCTAGAGGATCACAGGCCTGCTATGGTGGCTTGGAGCACTGTTTGTAGACCTAAGGATCAAGGAGGCCTGGGGGTGATGGATATCTTTGTTCAAGATAAAGCTCTGCTTCTCAAGAATCTGCACAAGTTTTATAATAGGCATAACATTCCATGGGTCAACTTGATTTGGGAAACTTACTATAACAATGATTTGTTGCCTGGCAGAAATTGGGTTGGATCTTTTTGGTGGAAGGCAAATCTTAAGATCATTGATAATTTCAAATCTTTGGCCAGATGTCACATAGGGGATGGTAAAAGTGCTTTATTCTGGTCTGATCTGTGGCATTCGGCTTGTTTACAGGACTTGTTTCCACACCTCTTCTCCTTTGTAAAGAACAAAAACACTTCTGTGCACACCATTATTCATACTGAATTCTTGGAGGATCTGTTCCACCTTCCTCTCACTGTACAAGCCTTCCAGGAATTTGAAAGTATGGAAGACATTTGTATTGCCTTAAGGGCTTTTGACTCCCTGGATTGCATTGACACCTGGAGTTACATTTGGGGTAATGATCAATTTTCAGTTGCTAAGGCTTATAAAGTGATGATGGGAGTTAAAATTGTGCCCCAACAGTTCAACTGGATTTGGAATAGCTCCTGACAGCCCAAGCACAAGGTGTTCTTTTGGAGATTACTTCATGACAGGCTCAATACTAGGAACCTTCTTCGCAGGAAAACTTTCCATCTGGAAAACTACAACTGTGATGTCAACAATTGTCCTCACGAGGAAACCTTGCAGCATCTCTTTTGGACCTGCCCTTTTGCAAGCCAGTGTTGGGATCTAATATTCCCTTCAAGACAAGCTAATGTCTCTGTGATTGAAGCTTTTGCTGATCTCAGGCAGAAACTTAATGTACCATTCTTCATGGAAATCATCATACTAACCTCTTGGGCTATCTGGATCTCAAGAAATAATCTGATCTTTCAAGCAATTCAACCTACCATTCAGAGGTGGAAAGTCATTTTCCTTGAAGAGCTTAACTTGCTCAGATTTAGAATAAAAAACAGCTATGCTAGGGCATTTTGTACTTGGCTTGATAACCTTGTTCTGTAATTCTGGCTTTCTTCTGTAGATAGCTTTTTTTCTGGCTTACCTCAAGCCTTTGTACTGTTGGAACTTTGCTTTTATTTAATAATATAAAAATTTCAGTGGGGTTTTGCCCTACTGTGTACAGTCAAAAATATCATATTGAGGGGAGGAAGGTTCCAAGTCTAAGGAAAAAAATCTTTGGAATTCATTGCACATCTTTAAATCCCTAGGGACATGTCTTCCCAGTCTTGGTACTATTGTGGTTCCTTAACATGATTTATTAGGAGTGTTCTCGTGTTACCTTACCCTATTTTTTCAAGTACACTCTTTCCAAGCTCAGCTCAAAACCACAAGGTAAGTTGATAGAGGCGAGGGGCCCGATCTTTCGATGAGATGGTGGCTATCATTTTTGGTGGAGTAGACTTTGACGATCCGACTACGAACGTACGAGGACGTCGCGCCTTAGCAATCACTAAACCAACTCCGAGGGGTTATTGACCATGCCAAAGCACGATCAATCTGACCACGAAGGTCTATTTCCTGCAAGCAAACAAAGAACAAACAAGAAACTAAGATTGCAATCTGGATATTACGAATATAAGAGGAAATCTTTATTAATGAAAGTGGGGTTTTGTGACATCTTGGTCTGGTCGTTGAACACAAACGAAGTACGCGAAGTTGCAGCTATCGTGAACTTTTAATCTAAACAAAACCCAAAGTCTAAATGACGATGATAGAGGCGAAGGTGTCCCGATGTTTCGATGAGATAGCTATCGTTTCTTGAGGGAGTCGACTTTGACGATCCAACTACGAACGTGCGAAGACGTCGCGCCTTAGCAATCGCTAAACCAACTTCCAAGGGGTTATTGACCAAGCCGGAGCACGATCAATCTGACCACGAGGGTCTATTTCCTGCGAAAAACAAAGAAGAAGCAAGAAACTGAGATTGCAATCAGGATATTGCGAATATAAGAGGAAAGCTCTATTAATGAACGTGGGGTTTTGTGACGTCTTGGTCTGGTCGTTGAACACAAACGAAGTACGCGAAGTTGCAGCTATGGAGAACTTTTAATCTAAACAAAACCCAAAGTCTAAACGATGCCCTAAGGGCTGTATATATGGAGGAAGATGGGGGAATTTCGTGGCCCTTGGAGGAGGGGTCCGAAACCATCCCTAACTCTCGTTTCCCCACACATACAGACTCTAAAAACAACCTATACTTAACTATTTCAAAATTACATGGGCCTGGTCCAATAATAAGGTGACGCAGCACCTAGAATAGCCCCTGGACGAAATTTACAAAGTGGCATCTTGTATATTTTGTCCAAGGCTTCTTGCACTCCTTATGGTGGCTTCAAAGTCCTGAAATCATCACTTGTAACTCCGTTCTTGTTCCCGTTGCGCATGCCATCATCTCCATGCTTGGTATTGCTCCATTTTTCATCCCTCTTATCCATGCTAGGCCCTTCATTTGTAAGCAAAACAAATGTATCCAATTTCGGCAGCATCATATTCTCATGAACGTTAGAATCATTACGAAGAAACGAAAGTACCTCATAATTTAATTGGCGTGCACGAGATCTAGTAATTGGTCCAGTATGTATAGCACCAGGGGCTATGGGTGTAACAATGGTATTGATGTCCTCATTAGACGCTCTAAGTGATGTATATATGGAGGAAGAGGGGGCAATTTCGTTGCCCTTGGAGGAGGGGTCCGAAACCAACCCTAACTCTCGTTTTCCCACACATACGGACTCTAAAAACAGCCTATATGTAAGTATTTTGAAATTACATGGGCCTGGCCCAATAATAAGGTGACGCAGCACCTAGAATAGCCTCTGGATGAAATTTCTGAAGTGGCATCTTGTGTATTTCGTCCAAGGCTTCATGCACTCCTTATGGTGGCTTCAAAGTCCTAAAATCATCACTTGTATCTCCGTTCTTGTTCCCTTTGCGCATGCCATCATCTCCATGCTTGGTATTGCTCCATTTTTCATCCCTCTTATCCATGCTAGGCCCTTCATTTGTAAGCAAAACAAATGTATCCAATTTCGGCAGCATCATATTCTCATGAATGTTAGAATCATTACGAAGAAACGAAAGTACCTCATAATTTAATTGGCGTGCACGAGATCTATTAATTGGTCCAGTATGTATAGCAGCAGGGGCTATGGGTGTAACAATGGTATTGATGTCCTCATTAGACGCTCTAAGTGATGTATATATGGAGGAAGAGGGGGGAATTTCGTTGCCCTTGGAGGAGGGGTCCGAAACCAACCCTAACTCTCGTTTTCCCACACATACGGACTCTAAAAACAGCCTATATGTAAGTATTTTGAAATTACATGGGCCTGGCCCAATAATAAGGTGACGCAGCACCTAGAATAGCCTCTGGATGAAATTTTTGAAGTGGCATCTTGTGTATTTCGTCCAAGGCTTCATGCACTCCTATGGTGGCTTCAAAGTCCTAAAATCATCACTTGTAACTCCGTTCTTGTTCCCTTTGCGCATGCCATCATCTCCAGGCTTGGTTTTGCTCCAGTGTTCATCCCTCTTATCCATGCAAGGCCCTTCATTTGTAAGCAAAACAAATGTATCCAATTTAGGCAGCATCATATTCTCATGAACATTAGAATCATTACCAAGAAACGAAAGTACCTGATAATTTAATAAGCATGT
This sequence comes from Aegilops longissima, assembly GCA_021605205.1. NCBI lineage: Eukaryota > Viridiplantae > Streptophyta > Magnoliopsida > Poales > Poaceae > Aegilops > Aegilops longissima. Next base: position 343,401,009 of record CM038678.1, read on the forward strand.
GCGAGCTCTAGTAATTGGTCCAGTATATGTAGTAGTAGGGGATGTGGGTGTAACAATGGTATTGATATCCTCATCATCCTCCCCTTCTTGAAATGAAGTCGTCCTCGATGGAAGCTCATCTTCCTCACCCAAATATGGCTTCAAATCTGCAATGTTAAAAGTGGGACTAACCCCAAAATCCGCAGGCAGCTCAAGTTCATATGCATTATCATTCATTTTCTCTAACACCTTAAATGGACCATCAGCACGTGGCCTTAGCTTTGAATTGCGCAAATAAGGAAATCTATCCTTACGTAAATGTAACCAAACAAGATCTTCAGCTGCAAAGACAACACGTTTTCTACCCATATCTCAAGCTAGTTTATATTTAGCATTCATATGCTCAATGGTCTCCTTAGTTACCTCATGCATTTTTAAGATCAATTCAACACGTTGTTTAGCATCAAAATTAACCTTCTCCAGAGATGGAAGAGGCAACAAATCAATAGGTGCACGAGGAAGGAAACCGTACACAATTTCAAAAGGGCACATCGTAGTAGTAGAATGCAACGAACGATTATAAACAAATTCAATATGAGGCAAGCATTCTTCCCACATATTCTTGTTATTCTTCAAAACAGCCCTAAGCATAATAGACAATGTTCTATTGACTAGTTCTGTTTGTCCATCAGTTTGGGGGTGACATGTAGTACTAAAAAGCAGTTTAGTCCCCAACTTAGCCCATAAAAATCTCAAAAAGTGGCTAAGAAATTTAGTATCACGATCTGAAACAATTGTATTTGGCACACAATGCAAGCGAATAATTTTACGAAAGAACAAATCAACAACAATAGCATCATCATCGCTTTTATGACATGGTATAAAGTGTGCCATTGTCGAGAACCTATCCACAACAACAAATATGCTATCCCTCCCCTTGTTTGTTCGAGGTAAACCTAAAACAAAGTCCATAGATATATCCTCCCATGGAACACTAGGTACAAGCAAAGGCATATATAAACCATGAGGATTGAGTCGTGACTTAGCTTTTTGACATGTAATGCAGCGAGCAACAAAATGCTCAACATCCCGTCTCGCCTTTGGCCAAAAGAAATGTGTAGCAAGTATATCCTCCGTCTTCTTCACACAAAAGTGTCCCATTAATCCTCCTCCATGAGCCTCCTGCAACAGCCAAAGACGAACGGAGGTAGCTAGAATGCATAGATTGCTAGCATGAAATAGAAATCTATCGTTAACGACAAACTTGTTCCATGTTCTCCCATCCTTACAATTCTGCAATACTATCTTTAAATTCAGCACCATGCACATATTGATCTTTGATGGTCTCCAAACCAAATATTTTAAACTCAAGTTGTGAAAGCATAGTATAACAACGAGACTATGCATTAGCAATAACATTTCTTTACCCTTCTTGTGTTTAATGACATAAGGGAAAGTTTCAATGAATTCAACCCAGTTAGCATGTCTATGGTCAAGTTTTGCTTGATGTTTAATGTGTTTCAAGGATTCATGATCAGAATGTATAACAAATTCTTTGGGCCATAAATAATGTTGCCATGTTTCTAAGGTCCGAACAAGAGCATATAATTCTTTATCATTAGTAGAATAGTTCAAACTAGGCCCACTCAATTTTTTCACAAAAGTATGCAATAGGTTTGCCATCTTGTAATAACACACCTCCTAATCCAATTCCACTAGCATCACATTCAAGCTCAAAAGTATTATTAAAATCAGGAAGTTGGAGTAAAGGAGCATGTTTCAACTTATCTTTCAATACCGTGAAGGCTTCTTCGTGTGCTGTACCCCAAACAAAAGGCACATCCTTCTTTGTAAGCTTATTGAGAGGTGCAGCGATGGTGTTGAAATCTCTCACAAGACGCTTATAGAAACCAATGACTTGTGTGATCGTTTTGGGCTATGGCCAACTCTCAGTATATCCAATCTTGGCTTTCTCGACTTCAATTCCCTGTGGAGTAACAACATAGCCAAGAAAAGATACTCGTTTGGTTCGAAAGGTGCACTTCCAAAGGTTACCAAACAAACATGCATCATGTAAAGGAATAAATAACTGTTCCAAATGTTCCTCCAAAGATCTGCTATAAATTAGTATATCATCAAAATAGACTACCATAAATCATCCAATGAAAGCACCTAAAACTTCGTTCATTAATCTCATGAAAGTACTAGGTGCATTAGTTAACCCAAAAGGCATGAATAACCACTCATATAATCCAAACTTAGTTTTAAATGTTGTTTTCCATTCATCCCCCAATTTCATCCGAATTTGATGTTATACACTACGCAGATCAACTTTGGAGAATACTGTAGATCCACTCAATTCATCAAGCATATCATCTAGCCTAGGAATAGGATGACGATAACAAATAGTAATATTATTAATGCCACTACAATCAACACACATACGCGATGTACCATCCTTTTGTGGCACTAGAATAATAGGAACAACACAAGGACTAAGGGATTCGCGTATATAACCTTTGTCGAGCATCTCCTGGACTTGATGCATAATCTCCCTCGTCTCCTCCTGATTGGTACAGTATGGTGTAAGGTTGGGTAGCGATGCACCGGGAATTAAGTCAATCGGATGCTCAATCCCTTGAATAGGTAATAATCCCGGTGGCACATCTTGTGGAAAGACGTCAGCGAACTCCTACAAAATGTTAGTAACAGTAGGAGGCAAAGAGGAAGGCACGTCCTTGAATGAAAATAATGCCTCTTTGCACACAAAAGCATAGCAAACATATTTGCTAAAATCTAGCTCATCAATATCAGATTTGGTGGCAAGTAAACATGCACTTTTCAATTTAATTTCAGAAGCAAGCTAGATGGTTTATTATTAGGCTTCATTTGTTGCTCAAATTCTTTTGCCACAATCTTATTTTCACTCTTATTTTTCTCCTGTTTTGCTTTATTAGCTCTATTAGTATCATCTTTCAAAATGGAATCAGGAGACATAGGAAGCAAAGTAATATGTGTATCCTTGTGAACAAGAGTATACTGATTGTTTCTACCTTGGTGTACAATTTTTTTTATCAAATTGCCATGGTCTACGAAGTAATAAGGAACACGCTTGCATGGGTACCACATCACAATCAACATAATCAACATATGTAGAGATACTAAAATGCAAACGAACAGTACGTGTTACCTTAACCTTGCCGCAATTGTTGAACCATTGGATGTAGTAAGGATGTGGATGTGGTCTTGTGGGGAGAGATAGCTTCTCCACCATCTCCATGCTAGCCAAGTTGTTACAACTCCATCCATCTATGATGACGCGAACAGAACATTCCTTTACAACTCCCTTGTATGGAACAAATTATGCCTCTGATTTTGCTCGCCATGTGTAACCTGCACACTCAAAACACGTTGAGAAACTAAACATTCAGACATGTCAGCATCTTCAGCAGCCATGTATTGCGTCTCATGATCAGAATCATCTCCACCATGTTCTTCACTTGTAATAAGAGCCAAAGTCTCCTCATCATAGTCACTAGCAGATGCATACCCACCATCCTCAGTAACAATCATCACATGCTTAGATGGGTATTCTCTTGCATAATGACCTCACACCTAGCAATGATGACAAATAATATCATGTGTTTGCCCCGTTGATCCCATGGATGAAGAAGTGCTCTGTGGAGGCCCAAAAGGTGTGTTCTTGGCAGATAGTGGTGGTTATGTCTGTTTTCTTGTATCATGGTTGGAGGTGGCAGCTAACGGAACTGGCGGTGTAGCAGAACGTGTGGAAGTAGAGGATGCACGTGGTGCCCATGATGAAGGACGACCTGCAAAAAAGTTAGTTTGCGCCAATGCCTGTCGATCCTGCACTTCACGTTCAGCTTTGCAAGCAAGATGGAATAAACGAGTGATGTTATTATATTCCTTATACTCTAGAATGGTCTAAATCTCTTTATTTAATCCACCCATAAAACGTGCAAGCATAGCTTCCTTATCCTCAACAATACCACATCTAATCATACCAGTTTGTAATTCCTGATAATATTCTTCTACAAAAAAATTTCCTTGTCTCAAATGCTGCAATTTTTGAAGCAATTCACGTTGATAATATGGTGGAAGCCAGCGAGTACGCATAGCATTTTTCAAAGCAGCCCAAGTAGCTGGAATAGGATATAATCTACAATGTTCAGACCACCAAACACATGCAAAACTAGTGAAATCACAACACTAATAGGAAAAGGCATGCTAGTGGCGCACCAGTTTTGCCTTCTAATGGCGCACCACTGGTGCGCCACTAGCATCACGCCATTAGAATTTTTTTCTAATGGCGCACCACCTGTGCGCCATTAGAATCTGGTGTTCTAATGGCAAACCACATAGTGCGCCATTAGTATTGCCCACAGTGCGCCATTAGAATGCCTCCCAGGGGACCATATGTACCCATGTGCTTTGGCATACAAATGGCGCACCAGTGGGTGATGCGCCATTAGTGTGATTATCACAGTGCGCCATTAGTGTCTTTTGTGGTGCGCCACTAGTATGAATATTAGGGATTTTTTTCTTTTCTGATATTTTCACAGGTTACAAAATATATTATTGGACATAATTTAGACAACATCACACGGCAACAGCAGATTCATCGAATACAATAGAAGATTAGTCTCTGAATACAATTCATCATATTAGTCTCCGAATTCAAAACACCGAACAAAGATAGAACATTACAAGTCTCGAGACCGCGAGTAGCGAGTTTGTCTTCACATTACAAGTCGATATCAATCATCTAAACTACCATCACATAGAAGAGAGCTGCGGTCATCACGATGAGCATCATCGCGATGAAACTGGTCTTCATCCGGTTCCTCCAATGCTCCCTCCTCTCTCCCGCTAGATAGCGGACGTATCTAGATTCCGCCTCCGCCCTAGTTGTGTACCCTTTGTAACTGTTACCGCTGAAACGGTGAACCTGTCTCCGACACTCCTCCCAGTCGTCGTAGACTCCGGGAACCTTACCCCTGTACACGACATACGACGGCATCTCTATGCACAAGCCAAACAACAGACAATACATAAGCAAGATATAAGTATACAACAAAAGGATCGGAAGAGAAAAGCAAGACATTAATAGCATCGATTACATCTAAGTTGAACGACTGTCCAACCGAAAGAGACATACAAGTTCATTAAAGTTTAATTACAACATGAGCGGTCAATGTTTGAAACTACACATAGCATCACTACGTCGACTCGACTCATGGAACCGGGCGTGGATGAAGCCGCCGTCTGTCGTGATGGTCATGAAATCGCGAGCGTTATCAGCCTACATTTGTAGCGTTGTGTCTATCTCACATTGGATGGTTGATGTCCGAGGTAGAACTGCCCCGAGTACGAAGGACATCTTGATGGATAATTTCCGCAAACTCTGACTGGATGCGAAAGAATTCTTGTCTGATGTCCGCGTCCTGGATTGCCGACAAGCACGCGGCCCAATCTTTGAGGTTATCTGGTAGCAGAAGGTGATGATGGTCCCATACGATCGCCCGCATGTGATGGAGGGCGTAGTAGGCATCCTTCTGACCGCCAGGCGGCTGCTTGACGCAGGAGAACTTTGTATTATGGGCAAACACGTGCGCGCCGTACCGCCTACGAGCTGGCTTGGCGAAGGTGCCTCCAGATTTGGTGTAGCCGGGGAGAACATCATCAAGAACTTTCTTGATATTTGTGTAGTCTATCTTGGAGTCACGGTCCGGGTCGAAATACGTGGCCATGGAATATTTCGGGCTTAAGAGGATGAGTGTGCAATGTGTGTCACTGCACAGAACACGGAATGTTAGAAAAAAAGAACGATCGAAATCTAAGAAATCATATGTTACGGGGCGGTGAGGGGATGACTTACTCGGGAAAGTAAGGCACGAGAAAGTTATCATTATCTGGGTTTGCCAGAATGACGACTTCGAGGTAAGAACTCGCGACTTGCCGGTCCCCAGCATTGCCCAAGATCTTGGCACGCATGTAGAAGGGGTCGACTATCACGATGTCCGGGTCTTGTCTCTAATGATCCGCATCTCCATACTCAGCGAAAACAGCCGAACGAAGGTGTAGTGCAGCGGATGAAGGTTAAATATATCAAAGATGTCATCAAACCGCAGGACGATCGTACCCCCGACGGCGCCATCCACAAAGCCCTTGCCCTCTGGCACCTTGGCCACGAAAACCGGGTATGCCACATAATTCTCGCTGAGACGCCGCTTCTCCAAAGAAAGAACACTGTCATGCAGACTCCGCATAGCACCAGTTGCAGCATTGAGCATATTTGTCGCTAGCATCGCCCTACCCGCCGCATGCACCCTCCTCGAGATATCCTTAGGTGAAGGTGGCCCGTCCTGAGCAAGGATCGTACTCGGTGCCGGCTGGCTCACACCCTTGTTACTCTTTCTTTTCCGTCCCTTCTTGATCTTCTGTTGTAATGGGACCGAGTTCTGCTCACAGACCGCCTTCTTGAGTGTGTTGGGGCTGATTGTCACATCCCTAGTTCCGGTTTGCTCTAGGCTAGCTAGTCGTGTGTGCATCATGTTTAATTTTCTTGGAGATTTGAAATGGGGATGTTCAAACCCTAGCATCAAAAGGAATTCAAATAGGTTCAACCAAAATATTTTTCAATGATTTCAAAATGCCCTTTAAAAATGTTCATCATTTCTAGATAAAGGTGGAAGCATCTACCGAAAATGGTTCACATTTTTGCAGGACATATTTGAACTTTGAATTAATTAAAACATATTTGAATTGGAGCTATTTAAATGCTATATATATTTCACATGCTCCAAAAATGTTGGAAATTGTTAAGGGTCACTGGAATAATTCGGAAAGCACCCATAATTATTTCCAGGATTTTATGAAATGAATTAGTATTTTTACTAATTCAAAACAGAGGAATAAAATAGAAAACTGAAACAAAATAAAGAGAGAGAGAGAGGGAAACCCACCTGGGCCTCACCTGTGCTGGCCCAGCCCACCTGGACAGTCCACTTGGCGGCCCAGCCCACCAGGGGCACCGCTGTCTTCAACCTCTGCCTACTGGCAGAGGCGTGTCGACACGCCCGCGCGCCAGCCTCCACCTCCTGCTTGCCCTGACACACGTCGACGCCGCGGAGGACCACCTCGTTGCTGTGCGGATCCGCCTGACCCCCTCACTCTCCCCCTTCGTCTCTCTATCGCCTCTCCCTCTCCCGGCCGAAATCGCCGTCGCCGCCGTCCACAGCCACCGTGGCCTCAGCACTGCTGCACCTCCCCGACACGCTTCCCAGCTCCGCCGCGACCCCCTCTCCCTCCTCACCGAGCAAAGCAACCTGGGCGAGCTCCGCTTCATCCTCGGTGTCGTCGTCTTCATCTCCGGCCGCCAGAGATCGTCCTCACCGCCCCGCCGACTCCAGCCTTCCTCGAGCTCTCCGACGACGCCCGTCGGTCCCCTGTGAGCCCGCCGTCGTTCCCCCTACTCCCCTGCCCTTCTGCGCCCTCTAGCCCCTCTGTCGCACGCCACCGAACTTCGGCCGCCGCCGCGAGCCTCGCTCCGGCGAGCTCCGCCGCCCCCGCAACCTCCCGTCGCCTCCGCCGGACACGCATGAGCGCCAGGAACCCACAGAGCCCCTCCGCACGCCGTTTGGTCACCGGAGGGCGAAACCCGAGCCGTTCTGCCGTCGTTGACCTCGCCGGCGGCTGAACTCCGGCCGTATCGACGTGGCAGCGTCATTAGCGGCTAATGGCGCCGCTAATTAACCCTCTTAATGACACTGACAGTTGGGCCCTGCGCCTAATTAACTCCGGTTTATTTTTTTGTTTAAATTAGCTTATAATCCAGCGGGACCCACCCGTCAGGGTTGACTTGCTGATGTGTCCGTTGACCTGACCCCACCTGTCAGTGACCCAGACAGCACTGTGTGACTGAACGGTGGACCCCATTGGTCAGGTTTGACCTGGTCAGCCGTAGTTGAATTGCTGACGTCACAGTGACGCAGTGCTGACGCAGTTATTCATTTTCTGGATTTAAAATTATTCAGGAAATTCCAGAAAATGATTCAAACTTCAAAAAATCATAGAAATTCAACCGTAGCTCAGATTGAAATAATTTATATATATGAAAAATTATCAGAAAAATCCAGTCTATCCATCTATACCATTTTCAGGCATGTTCGATCAAGTTAACTTCACTGTTTAGGACGAAACATGAATAGAACAAGTTTGATAATAGTTTTGGAGTTGGGATTTTATGTAGTTTTGGATTCCACTTCAATTAAAATGACTTGTTGTTGCATTAGCCCAAATCACCTCATATTACCATGTCACATTCATGCATCATATTGTTGCATTACATTGATTGTGTTCTTCCTTGTTTGCCGGTGTTTGTCCCCTCTCGATAGACGTGGCTCCGACGATGTGTTGGATGACACCGATGAAGAACTATATTATCTTCAGAAGTGCCAGGGAAGCAAAACCCCCTTGTTCATTCCGATATAATCCCACTCTCTCGCTCCTGCTCTCTTTTACTGCATTAGGACAACAACGATTCATCTGTTACTTGTTGCGGTAGCTGAACCCCTTTATCCTCTGCATGACCTGTCATTCCACAGTAAATAGATGAAACCCACTAGCATGAGTAGGAGTCGTTTGAGCCCTGTTGTGCCTACTCATTCATGCTTGTTTGTCATGCCTGCTACTGCTTAGAGTTGAGTCAGGTCTAATTCATCGGGGATGAATCGGAGGTGTGTGAACATGTCCTACTGCTGAGAGCTAAGTGTGTGAACACGATTTGGTAAAGATAGCGGTGAGAGGCCATGTAGGAGTACATGGTGGGTTGTCTCATTGCAGCCGTCCTCAGGGGAACTGAGTTCTGTGTTTGTGATCCATGAATAGTTACTACCACACATTGGGTTCCGGTAACTCGACCCCTCTCGACTTATTAATCAACATGATCTCTGTCCAGGAGTTGCAACTAGTTTCTGGTGTTTGTAGGTATTGTTAGTAGTCTACCAAGTGGCACCTGCTACAGGTGGGCTTGGGACAGAATAGGCACCGTGGCACGGTGTACCAAGCGTAGAACCACCCGTCGAGGTGGGCTTGGGAACCATGCACACATCGTTTGGGGCCGTGAGCGACACCCTGGCCGGATCTCCTTGCGGATGGAACCTGAATAGGCGATAAACCTGGACTAGAGACTTGTGTGATTAGTCAGGTCGTGTCCGACTCCCTCGCTAGGCTTCCGCTTGAAGGTTGCCAAGATACACGACGTATACATGGTGGTAAGTGGCGATAGCGTGTGTGAAGAAGTACACCCCTGCAAGGTTAATATGATCTATTCGAATAGCCGTGTCCGCGGTAAAGGACTTCGGGGTTGCCTGTACAGTTCATAGACAAGTGAAAGTGGATACTCTAAAATGCGCAAGATAAGCGTGAGTTCTATGGATGGCGTTCTCGTAGGGAGACGGGGGCGGATCCATAGTGGTGTATTGAAATGGTGAATATGTGGACTCGTGTGCGCCACCTCAAAAGAGTTACTTGCAGTTGTAGTTTAGGATAGCCACCGAGTCAAAGCTGGCTTGCTGCAGTCAAACTCCACCACCCTCTTTATTGAAACCGATGCATATGTAGTTAGTTCTGATGTAAGTCTTGCTGGGTACATTTGTACTCACGTTTGCTTATTTTATGTTTTGCAGAGAGACGTCAGTCTCGCTAGTACTTCCGCGTGGACTTAGATGTTTAGCTTGTTACCTCAGCTACGATCTTGTGCCCTCGGCAGGATCTGGTAGATAGTCAGGCTTCTCAGCCTTTTTCATTTGTAGATGTCTGTACTCAGACATGTTAAGCTTCCGCCTGTGCTTTGTTTTGTATGCTCTGAATGTTGGGTCATGAGACCCATGTTTGTAATATCTCGCTCCTCGGAGCCTAATGAATAAATACTTGAGTCGTAGAGTTATGTTGTGATGCCATGTTGTATTTACAGATATCGAGCATATTGTGTGTATGTTTGAAATGCTTGGTATGTGTGGGATCCGACAATCTAGTTGTTTATCCTTGGCAGCCTCTCTTATGGGGAAATGTAGTCTAGTGCTTCCTTGAGCCATAGTAGTCCGCTACAACCCGGTTCACCGTAGTCCTGCTAGCCCAGCACTACTGCTCAAGACTCTTGACTGGCCGGCATGTGTTTCACTTGTTCACGTATACATCCCTTCGGGAAATGTCACGCGGTGACATCCGAGTCTGCCTTAGCTGCTACAGCCCGGGTTCCCGGAGTCCTGTTAGCCCAGTGCTACAGCCCGGATTCACACGCTGCTGACCGACATGGTCGAAGTTGATTCAAGTATGCCTGTCCCCATGGGTTATTGCCGCTTTGGGTTCACGATTAGCCATGTCGGCCCGGGTTCTCTGTCATATGGATGCTAGCGACACTATCATATACGTGAGCCAAAAGGCGCAAAAGGTCCCGGGCCATGGTAAGGCGACACCCATGGGAATACCGTGCGTGAGGCCGCAAAGTGATATGAGGTGTTACCGGCTAGATCAATGTGACTTGGAATCGGGGTCCTGACAGGTTTGGTATCAGAGCCTGACTGCCTGTAGGATTACCAAGCCAAACCGGTCGAAGTTGTGTCTAGAAATGCTTTAGTTATGTAAGGGAATTGATTGTGGAAGGGAACGTAAGGCTCTTTTACTCCTTATATCCCATGGCCTTCTAATCTGAGTCAACCTCTTCTCTTCTACGGGGATTAAGAACTAGGCCTTCTCATCTATCTATCAGGATGACGAGTTACTATGATAGAGACTTATAGGATTGATGGATTTAAGCCCCAATTCGGTTTCTACTACCTCCGTGTGTTGTTAGTTAATCTCAGAACCTTGATATTGTGATGTTGAGTGGTCATGCCACTATTTTGCAGGATGTCTCAAATCATTTTGAGCATTTACAGCCGTTATGCTGTCCGAGTCATCCCAGGTCTCTGAATAGTCTGATGCATTTGCAAATCCTTTCTTTCCGTTTCCGATGTCCTTTTGGTCAGAATAAGCACACTAACCAGTCAGTCGAGGTACTCTATTGCCTCGACATATATGTTGGAGATATTATTATGACCCTAGGTGTTTTAGGGAGTCACCTAGTAACCTAGCCATGTTTTGTGTTCCCGGTGTGATGATTCTGGCCATTATTCTCGAAAGCATCCTGTGATGCCATTTAGTAGTAGGTATTCTATTCCTGGGTTCTTGAACCCGAGATTCACCCTACTTACCTCCTGTTGATAGTGTTGCTAGTTCCTTTAGGATATTAGTAACCTTTGCGATAGTCCTCGAGGTCCGTGGTATTTCCTCCTTCCAAATACCATGAACTGATTATGGTAGAAGTTCCTTTGAACCAAAAGATCACAACCAGGGTGCTCTTGAGGAGTATTCCATTCATATTCTGACTCTGCGAGTCCTTCCTTTTCTGCATGGGTTATCCGGAAGAAACCTGTTGAACTTGATTCGACATACTAACCTATGCATCCACAACTCAGAAAGTTATATGTTCCTCGAGTTGTTCCTCCTTAGTTGTATTCTGACCCCCGTCTATCAATTGATAGTCAAGGGTATGCGTGCATTCGTTTATCGATGCCTATTCCTCTTGTGGTCCGTCAAGCCATTCTATCCTGAATGACTTGGAGAAACAAACTCCAGTACCTCATCCATATCTAGGATTGGGTCAAAGCAGTTGTATTCCGCAGATCAAAATGCCAATCCAGCTTTTGATTATGTTCTACCCTGAAGTATTACCATATTTATATCAAGAATGTCATGGGAAATGCACACCATTCCAGGAACTCTTGACATAGTGATACTTCTCGCCATCATTATTCATTACTCGGTTTCGTGTTGTCGCAACTGGAATGCCGACAAGTGAATCGTGATGTGTGAAATCTATACTCCTAGCAACTCTGTTGCTTGGTAGTTAAAGGACAATAATTTCATCCTTAGCATGTTGGTTATTGAATCATCATCCTAAGGTTGATCGTGCTACCTAGTCCTTATTCCTGGTGCACTTTTCAACCAATGAGTTAGGATTGTGTCAATCCCTCGCTCTTTGGATCATATCATCTTGCCTCGCAAGCAGGATTTTCTCGAGCTTAGTAGCATATTGGTGGTTCGTGAATTTCTGAATATCTTCTCGGAAGTATTACCAGGTTGTCAACTGACCGTTATGTTGAGCTCGTGATCAAGTTGGTTTTATTACAAACCACCCCTTCTTTAAGAATCTGTGTTGGATACCCCTGAGCTAGTTGGTTAAGCTGAACAGCAACTTGTAGAGTTGGAAGATAAAAGCTTGTCCGACTCAGTTTGTTCCAAGGGATATCCTTGTGTATGTGTGTTAAAGAAAGATGATATTCTCATTGATTCGTCCTCGTGATCAGTTGTTGGATATGTTGTCTTGTCAAAACTTTGATTTGAGTGTCGGCTATCCTCAAATCAAATCAGAACCAACGATATTCGTAATGTTGTCTTACTCGTGGTTGATTCCTCGAGCATACACCATTACATCTTTTGGTCTGACCAATACTATCACATTGTTCACATGATGGCGGAAGTCCAGTGATATGGAAATTCCGATGAGTTGTTGTTGAGCCCATCAGCAGCATTTTGTCTCCTCCATGATTTGTGTTGAACATCCAGCTAGTGTTGGAAACTTGTGTAAGCATTTTCTTCATGCCCCGTTCATGAAGTATATGTTTGGATGAAAGAAGTGACTACCTTTGATTCACGTGCATTTGATGTAAGTTGCCGCCGTGAATTCGAGAAAGTTTGTTCTTGCTTCCTCTGGAATCATCCCAAGTCAGTCATGCATGCGCGAAGTATTCTGTGGTCTGATAGACTGATCATCTTCATTCCATATGTATCCCCTAGCACACCAAGCCACTGATTGATTTGTTCAAGGAAAGGAAGTTCCTTCTTAAGAGCATGCCTTATGCAAGGACTTCAATAGCCTCGATTATGGTTCCCCACCTGAACTCAGTAGTGTTTTATTATAAGACGCCACGTGGTCACGCTTGTCTAGGGCGGTGTGTTCGCAGTGTGTAGCAGAACCAGCTCATGTTTTGGAGCCTTCTATCGTAGTTCATCCCTCGAGAATCTCGCAACGTCATCTCGTCGGTTTGTGTTGCAAACTTTCATTTTTTTTCTAGACTTGATGAGTCTGGAATATCCTGACGCCAATCAGATATGAATCTCAGGCAAATATGATGGTTGGAACATTCCCAGCATTTGCATTTTGTTCCCAGCTTGCACCCCTATTGCCAATTTTCCATGGGCTTCCCCTTCTCAGCAGTGGCTGTCCAGGTTCATCTTCAAAGGTGGACTTACCATGAGTCCCATCCATTTCTGATGATAAGCCGAAATCATCCATTTCGTTGTCTTCAACAAGGTAGTCCATATCATTCATTCTAGCCCGAGTGTGTCGTTCTTCCGAACTCCTTCAAACAGTCGTTTGTGATTTTTCTTAGGCTGGTATAAAGAGTTTCTATGATCTCTGAATCAAGGTAATTCTTTTTGCCACTTAAGGGGATATATCTATGAGTCACCTCTTCTAAGATGTCTCGTTATGTTATTATGGCAACTCAACTCCTCACTACGTTGACAACTGTTCACCACCTTCTTAAGTGTGGAATTGTTGTCTACCTAGTGAACCTTTGTCATCCATTTCACTCCATCCCTTTGGATGTGTGCCTCGTGTCTCAGCTCGACAGATGTTGTTATGTCTTATTCCGTGAGTTGCTCGATCTTGGAGAAGATCGATCCTTGTAGATTTACCGTTCCTTTGGTCGTAGAGTTTTGGTGAAGACCTCAAAGGCAAGGACGTCAAGATCAATATGATGTAACAAATCAACATCTTCAAGATGTGCAATCCGGATCGTGAAGATCGTGTTAGCTTTGTGTCCCCTTTGTCTTCTTACCTCACGTCTTGAATCTCGGGACGAGATTCTTGTTTAGCGGGGGTGAGTTGTCACATCCCTAGTTCCGGTTTGCTCTGGGCTAGCTAGTCGTGTGTGCATCATGTTTAATTTTCTTGGAAATTTGAAATGGGGATGTTCAAACGCTAGCATCAAAAGGAATTCAAATAGGTTCAACCAAAATATTTTTCAATGATTTCAAAATGCCCTTTAAAAATGTTCATCATTTCTGGATCAAGGTGGAAGCATCTACCAAAAATGGTTCACATTTTTGCAGGACATATTTGGACTTGAATTAATTCAAACATATTTGAATTGGAGCTATTTAAATGCTATATATATTTCACATGCTCCAAAAATGTTGGAAATTGTTAAGGGTCACTTGAATAATTCAGAAAGCACCCATAATTATTTCCAGGATTTTATGAAATGAATTAGTATTTTTACTAATTCGAAACAGAGGAATAAAATAGAAAACTGAAACAAAGTAAAGAGAGAAGAGAGGAAAACCCACCTGGGCCTCACCTGTGCTGGCCCACCCCACCTGGACAGTCCACTTGGCGGCCCAGCCCACCAGGGGCACCGCTGTCTTCAACCTCTGCCTACTGGCAGAGGCGTGTCGACGCGCCCGCGCGCCAGCCTCCACCTCCTGCTTGCCCCGACACACGTCGACGCCGCGGAGGACCACCCCGTCGCTGTACGGATCCGCCTGACCCCCTCACTCTCCCCCTTCGTCTCTCCCTCGCCTCTCCCTCTCGCGGCCGAAATCGCCGTAGCCGCCTTCCACAGCCACCATGGCCTCGGCACTGCCGCACCTCCCCGACACGCTTCCCAGCTCCGCCGCGACCCCCTCTCCCTCCTCACCGAGCAAAGCAACCCGGGCGAGCTCCACTTCATCCTCGGCGCCGTCGTCTTCATCTCCGGCCGCCGGAGATCGTCCTCACCGCCCCGCTGACTCCAGCCTTCCCCGAGATCTCCGACGACGCCCGCCGGTCCCCTGTGAGCCCCGCCGTCGTTCCCCCTACGCCCCTGCCCTTCTGCACCCTCTAGCCTCTCTGCCGCACGCCACCAAACTCCGGCCGCCGCCGCGAGCCTCGCTCCGGCGAGCTCCGCCGCCCCCGCAACCTCCCGTCGCCTCCACCGGACGCGCATGAGCGCCAGGAACCCACAGAGCCCCTCCACGCGGCGTTTGGTCGCCGGAGGGCGAAACCCGAGCCGTTCTGCCGTCGTTGACCTCGCCGGCGGCTGAACTCCGGCCGTATCGACGTGGCAGCGTCATTAGCGGCTCATGGCGCCGCTAATTAATCCTCTCAGTGACACCGACAGCTGGGCCCTGCGCCTAATTAACTCTGGTTTATTTTTTGTTTAAATTAGCTTATAATCCAGCGGGACCCACGCGTCAGGGTTGACGTGCTGATGTGTCCGTTGACCTGACCCCACCTGCCGGTGACCCAGACAGCACTGTGTGACAGACCGGTGGACCACACTGGTCAGGTTTGACCTGGTCAGCCGCAGTTGAATTGCTGACGTCACGGACGGCCTTGATCTTGACGCAGTTATTCATTTTCTGGATTTAAAATTATTCAGGAAATTCCAGAAATGATTCAAACTTCAAAAAATCATAGAAATTCAACCGTAGCTCAGATTGAAATAATTTATATATGAAAAATTATCAAAAAGATCCAATCTATCCATCTGTGCCACTTTCAGGCATTTTTTATCAAGTTAACTTCACTGTTTAGGATGAAACATGAATAGGACAACTTTGATAATAGTTTTGGAGTTGGGATTTGATGTAGTGTTGAATTCCACTTCAATCAAAATGACTTGCTGTTGCATTAGCCCAAATCACATCATATTACCATGTCACATCCATGCATCATATTGTTGCATTGCATTGATTGTGTTCTTCCTTGTTTGCCGGTATTTGTCCCCTCTTGATAGACGTGGCTCCGACGATGAGTTCCATGACACCGATGAAGAACTATATTATCTTCAGAAGTGCCAGGAAAGCAAAAACCCATTGTTCATTCCGATATAATCCCACTCTCTCGCTCCTGCTCTCTTTTACTGCATTAGGACAACAACCATTCACCTGTTACTTGTTGCGGTAGCTGAACCCCTTTATCCTCTGCATGACCTGTCATTCCACTTTAAATAGATGAAACCGACTAGCATGAGTAGGAGTTGTTTGAGCCCTGTTGTGCCTACTCATTCATGCTTGTTTGTTATGCCTGCTACTGCTTAGAGTTGAGTCAGGTCTGATTCATCGGGGATGAATCGGAGGTGTGTGAACATGTCCTACTATTGAGAGCTAAGTGTGTGAACACGATTTGGTAAAGATAGCGGTGAGAGGCCATGTAGGAGTACATGGTGGGTTGTCTCATTGCAGCCGTCCTCGGGAACCGAGTTCTGTGTTTCGATCCATGAACAGTTACTACCACATTGGGTTCCGTAACTCGACCCCTCTCGACTTATTAATCAACATGATCTCTGTCCAGGAGTTGCAACTAGTTTCTGGTGTTTGTAGGTAGTGTTAGTAGTATACCAAGTGGCACCCTGTACAGGTGGGCTTGGGACAGACTAGGCACCGTGGCACGGTGTACCAAGCGTAGAACCACCCGTCGAGGTGGGCTTGGGAACCCTGCACACATCGTTTGGGGCCGTGAGCGACACCGCAGCTGGATCTCCTTGCGGATGGAACCCGAATAGGCGATAAACCTAGACTAGAGACTTGATTGATTAGTCAGGTCGTGGCCGACTCCCTCGCCAGGCTTCCGCTTGAAGGTTGCCGAGATACACGACGTGTACATGGTGGTAAGAGGCGAGAGCGTGTGTGAAGAAGTACACCCTGCAGGTTAATATGATCTATTCAATAGCCGTGTCGCGTTAAAGGACTTCGGGTTGCTGCATAGTTCATAGACAAGTGAAAGTGGATACTCTAAAATGCGCAAGATAGCGTGAGTTCTATGGATGGCGTTCTCGTGAGGGAGACGGAGCGGATCCATAGTGGTGTATTGAAATGGTGAATATGTGGACTCGTGTGCGCCACCTCAAAAGAGTTACTTGCAGTTGTAGTTTAGGATAGCCACCGAGTCAAAGCTGGCTTGCTGCAGTCAAAATCCACCACCCTCTTTATTGAAACCGATGCATATGTAGTTAGTTCTGATGTAAGCCTTGCTGGGTACATTTGTACTCACGTTTGCTTATTTTATGTTTTGCAGAGAGACGTCAGTCTCGCTAGTAGTTCCGCGTGGACTTCGACGTTTAGCTTTTTACCTCAGCTAAGATCTTGTGCCCTCGGCAGGATCTGGTAGATAGTCAGGCTTCTCATCCTTTTTCATTTGTAGATGTCTGTACTCAGACATGTTAAGCTTCGGCGTGTGCTTTGTTTTGTATGCTCTGAATGATGGGTCATGAGACCCATGTTTGTAATATCTCGCTCCTCGGAGCCTAATGAATAAATGCTTGAGTCATAGAGTTATGTTGTGATGCCATGTTCTATTTACAGATATCGAGCATATTGTGTGTATGTTTGAAATGCTTGGTATGTGTGGGATCTTACAATCTAGTTGTTTATCCTTGGCAGCCTCTCTTATTGGGAAATGTAGTCTAGTGCTTCCTTGAGCCATAGTAGTCCGCTAGAGCCCGGTTCACCGGAGTCCTGCTAGCCCAGCACTACTGCTCAGGACACTTGACTGGCCGGCATGTGTTTCACTTCGCCTCCTGTATCATCCTTCGGGAAATGTCACGCGGTGACATCCGAGTCCTGCCTAGCTGCTACAGCCGGGTTCCCGGAGTCCTGTTAGCCAGTGCTCTGCCGGATTCACACGCTGTGAATCGACATGCTCGAAGTTGATTCATGTATGCCTGTCCCCATGGGTTAGTGCCGCTTTGGGTTCACGACTAGCCATGTCGGCCCGGGTTCTCTGTCATATGGATGCTAGCGACACTATCATATACGTGAGCTAAAAGGCGCAAACGGTCCCGGGCCATGGTAAGGCGACACCTGTGAGAATACCGTGCGTGAGGCCGCAAAGTGACATGAGGTGTTACCGGCTAGATCAATGTGACTTGGAATCGGGGTCCTGACACTGATAATATTTGGCACCTCGGCTATCTGAGGCTCGGTGAAGTCGGCAGCTGGAGGCGTCTCCTGAGAACTGAATGCCAGACGACGCCTGTTGCAACTGGGTTTCTCCATCGTACCAGCTAGACCGCGGTCGTCTTGGTTGGGTTCTTGAGAAAGAGGCCTGCAGAATTCGTCATCGTACCCATGTTCGGCAAAGTACTTATCGACGTTGCTAAATGTACGGCCGTCGTTGTTGTCGTCGTCGTCCAGGTCCTGTGCCATATGCATGTTCGGATCCTGTGCCATAGGGATGTCCGGCATGTCCGGTAGCGTTGCGGCGGTCTTGCCATGGCTTGGCGCCGGCACGACTGGCGGTGTTGTCTTTGGGGTGGTGTCCCCCGCCCCCAAACGAATCTGGCTCTTCGGCCAAAGCAGGGGCCAGCTTAGGCAGGCGCTGAGGGTCATTAGATCATCCTCGTCAGCCCCAGCGGGTGGAATCGGAGGTAACAACTCGTCGCAGCCTGGCAGCACCCGAACCAGTTGAACCCTGTACACGGTGGGTGGCATCGGTTTACCGTGGAACACGGGGTTGCCCGATGAATGATTTTTCCCTTGGTGACATAGACCAACTCGTCGTTCATGAAGTGCAGGAGAGTGCACGGAACATCAGCAGCGCCCTGCGAAAACATGTAGGGCGTCAGGGATGCCCAGCCAAAGGCAAAAGGAGATGAAGTCCTCGGCCGAGAGGTTTAATTAGTTACCGTGATGATGGCGTCGAGCTCGGCTAATGTCGAGGCACCGCCAACAGCTGGCGCGCAAGTGACGGAGGGGCCGCTTGCTGGCGAGGTGCCGGCCGGCGTACACCCGGGTGCATTAAGCCCCAATGCCGGCCGTGCCGGCGTCGGAGACACCAATACCGCCGCCGCCGGAGACACCAATGGCGCCGCCTACGTGTTGTGCGAGTTGCTGGCCGTGAAGCTGGGAATTGGGGGCGGCCCCTGTTGGCCACCCGCAATCCACGCCATCAGCCCATGAATGAAGGTAAGCATAATGCCGGTGAGCGTCGATCCCAGTTGTTCGTGCACTTGCTCTTGGACAATCTCCGGAATCCGCGCCACTTGTGCCTTGAGTTCTTAAACCTCGCGCGACTGGCTTTCCAAGCTGGTCTTTTTCTCCTTTCGCCCACCAGCGGTATAGTATGACGACCATTTTGTGGACAAGCCTTTGCCGGCCACACGACCAGCTAACGATGGCTTACTGATCTTATCCTTGTTTTTCATTACGTTCAACGCCCTATTTAGAGTGCTGACCCAAGCAGGGGTGCTCTGAGACGACCCAGCCATCGCTTTCGATCTCCTTCGCTGAGAACAAGCTCAAGCGCCCTGGTCTTCAGATCTGTGGTAAGCTCCTTTGTTATCGGGTCCTCTTTGTACCGGCCCCGACATAGTTCCTGGTCGCTTGTCACTTTGCTGTATTTCTTGAAGCGGGCAAGTAGGCCTTGCTTTCGGCACGCTCGCGTCCTCCTTGTCCCATATAGGCTCCGCCACTCTGTAACCTCCGGACCGAGTTTGTGTTCCCTAAGTTCAAATCCTCATTTCTTTCCCCAATCGACTTGATTCGGAGGTTGCCTGCTCTCGCACTTGATCTTGAACTCCTTGTAGTCCTCTTCGCTGATCGAAGGATTTTTCGCCTTGATCTTCTCATAACTATCACCTTTCTCAATCATTCTCTTCACCGCGCTTCTCCAAGTAGACAGGGCCGTGCTCATCCTCGTGAGGGCGGCACTGTTCACTTTATTCCCTGAGAGGCGTGTGTTTTCAAAATCAGCGGGGAACTTGTATCGTCTGTGCAGCTTCGTGAAGAGGAGGTTGCGCAAATTCCCTCGGTCCTTATGCCTAAGGTTCTCGGTGTTGATCGAGACGGTGTTCCGGAGAATGCACCCGAGCTGAACCGAGTACCCCTTGACTATATGTTTGGGCTCCGTTGGATTCCCGTCGGAGTCCACTTGAGTAAATTCCTCCTTGACGGTGCGGAGCGCGTTCGGGCGCTGGTCCTTCCGTTGCTTCTTCGGTTGGTTGCCATCTGTGCGTGCGCCGCCATCATCAGTGGTGGCATCCTCGGCGGCACCATCAGTGGTGGCATCCTCGGCGGCACCATCAGTGGTGTCATCCCCGATGCCACTAGGGGTTGTGTAGTCAGGAT
This sequence comes from Aegilops longissima, assembly GCA_021605205.1. NCBI lineage: Eukaryota > Viridiplantae > Streptophyta > Magnoliopsida > Poales > Poaceae > Aegilops > Aegilops longissima. Next base: position 343,421,226 of record CM038678.1, read on the forward strand.
CGGTGTCTTCCGCGGCGTCCTCATAGCAGTGAGGTTGTTCCTCCATCTCCTGGGACAGCTCCCAGAATTTCTTGCCACCCGAACCGCCGGCCTCATCGTTGTGGGCCATGTTTCGCTCTAAATAGGAAAAAAGTTTGGTCAAAAAGTTGGTTGTTGTCAAGGAACAAGATCATAGTCTCATCATTTCGGGTTTGTCGACACCGAGGCATCCTAAAAGCTAAGCTTTTATCATTTATGGTTTGTCGACGCCGAGGCACCCTAAAAGCCTAAGCTTACATCATTTAGGTTCTCATCGACACCGAGGCATCAGGGGCAGCCAAGTTAAGTTTTCATCATTTAGGGTTTATCGATGCCGAGGCACCCTAGGTTGGGCCTAATCACTTGGCACTAATCACTTGCCTCTATGGCCACCTATGTTGGGTTTATCATCTAGGGTTTATCATCTAGGGTTTATCGATGCTAAGGAGAATTCTAAGTTGGTCCTAATCACTTGGCTCTATTGCCACCTATGGTTGCAGCAAGAATGGCGGGGTTGTTGATCCTACTTAACTAAGTACTAAGATACCCCGGCCCATGCATTAGTCGCAAGTACCCCATATGTACTATTTTTAGCAAAGTCATGCTAAAATTCATGGAAAATTTCAGCATGACCTTTGCTGAAAATAGGACATATGGAGTACCTGAATTTGCCAGAATGGAAGTTAATCGACATTCCGGCAAACTCAAGGGCCTCTCGGGGTACCTGCAAAATCATTATCCCCGCATAATGTAGTCGCCAATGGGTCATTTCATAATATCACAAGTAGCATCATCACAAGTACAACATCATCACAAGTACAGCAGCAGCAGTGAATACAGGCATAACAGCAGCAGCAGCAGGTTTATTCTTCTTCTTCATAAACATTAATTGGTGTGGGTGACTCTATCTGCCCTCTAATGACTCACTCAACTTAACAGGACAAACCAGAAGCATTGTTTTGATTCCAACAGCTGCTATAAAATACATCCAGCAAAGGTGCTCTAAAATCAGAAATACTACCCTCCAAATCTTTAGCTCAATTCTGAAAATACATGGTCTTCTAGTTACAATACTACCCCCCAACAGTCAAAATTTCAAACCACACACTTACTTTCAACTATAAACAAAACTGACTTGCTGTTAATGAACAGTGGCTAAAGATATATAAAACTCCATTGCAAATGTGCCATGTGAATAAAACAACTCATGGAAGTAAACTACTAGCAGGCTCAAAAGTCAAGTAAACTGAAGATTATGACAGCTTGGAAACACAGGACCATGTCATTATCATGGCAGCCCACTATATATTTTTATGACAAAATACATCATTATCAGGGCACATTATGGCCATTTTCTTACGTGATGATAACTGTACCTAACTGAACATATTTCTCACCCTGGAGGTGTTGCTGCTGTTGTACTGTCTGAACTTCACTTCCTTTACCTCCTTGGAAACCTGAAATATGCAGATGTTAGAAAGGTTCTAATTTGTATGTGATGATTCTAAGAAAAGGGAAAAGGTGTATCAAGAACAGATTCACATGTCTGGCTGTTAGCCATTACAAACTTAAATTTATCTATTTCTGTATCTCAAAACTATCATAAATGAATAAAAGTACACTTAGGAGCTCACTGAAAAGCAATGACATATTCATGATCTAGTTTAGCAGCTGGTTGCAAATACTTAACTGCTAGAACATCACAAAGATGCACAAGAATAAGAATAATGTAAACATTTGGCTTAGTTATAAGCATAGTATACTTCTTATAAACTGAAAGTGGAACTACTCACAATGAAGAAGTATTAGCAAATAGTTTGTCAACTCATGAAATAACATTTTTTTAGCCCAAAATGGATGCCATTTTATAACATTGCATAGCATTAGTCAGACAGAGCTGAGCCTTTCACCACTATATAATATTGCCATAGAAAATTTCAAATTTATGTAACCTGGATTTTTTTTGTATGAAACCTAGTCAATGTGACAATATATAAACTACTGATCTACTAGTTATCAAGTTGAGATATTGACCGCATATAAGCAAAAGCAATATCAGACTTGACTAGAGATACTTGTAAAGTTGTAAGTTATATCTTACCAGTGTGCTAACGGAAACTGTACTAATTAGGGTTCTTATTATGTTCTCGTATATAAATTCTTCTCAATTACTTAGGAAAATTAGTGGATGTTTTACAAATTACAAAGGGAGTTAATACTTTCAGCTTCATAAGAAAAAATTCATCAATTAAAGCCCATGCAGCAATATAAATTGTAAAACATCATATATATTCCCATGGACACATCTAGTAGGAGATAATGCTACATCACCTTTTCAGTCATCACATCATACTAGCATGTCTCACCAAACAGCCATGTAACTACTACAACATATAGCTCCTCATCATCTTCCTACTATGCATCATCTTCCTACTATACTTGCTACTCATCTTCAAAACCAAACTGCAGCAAAAACAGTTGAAGAGAGGCTCACTAGAGGACAGTCAAATTTGCTAACCCTAGAACACGGGGGAAGAGGGCTGTGGTACTCGCGGGAGGTAGCCTAGGGGGGAGGAGGGGAAGGGGGAGAGGTGAGGAATCACCTGTAGGATAACGGCAGGCTGTCATAGGAGGGCGCTGGCATCGAGGAGGTGGCGGGCAGCGGCGCGTCGAGGAGGACGCGGCACGTCGAGGAGGAGGCGCGTCGAGGAGGAGGCGCGTCGAGGAGGAGGCGGTGTGTCGAGCTTGCCACCCACCTTGGAGCCGGAACCCTAGGGCGTGCAGGCGCGGCGGACAGAGGGGACGAAGGGGGCGGTGCTCGGGGGGAGGCGACACTCGAGGGGGAGGAAGGGGAGAGGGAGGCGGCGGGGGCGCGTGGGCGGCTCTGGGCGGGCGGCGCGACAGATTGGGGTCGATCGAGGGAATCTGGCGAGGAGGAGGAGGCCACGGCGAGAGGCGATGGGTGGAGTGGGGAGGGTTCTAATGGCGCACCTCCCCCTAGTGCGCCATAAGTACGACTATTCTAATGGCGCACCTCCCGGTGCGCCATTAGAATTTTGTTTTAATCTAGCCCGATCGGTCAGGTTATATACCACCTAACCCTATCTACATCGAACACGCCCACTAGCCCGACTGGTCAAGACGCAAAGACACACACCAGAGGTCCAGGTTCGATTTCCGTGCTCCCCAATTTTTATTTTTATGCATTTAAAATGCTGTTTGATATTTATTTGTGTTTAAATATGTTCAAACTTGTTTAAATCATAACAGTAATATTTTTTTATAAAAAAAGTAATAATTTTTTTTAAATATGATCAAATTTGTTATTTGAAAATATTTAAGAATATGAAAAAATATTCATATGGGGGGAGGATGCGGGTGGTCGTCGTGGCGGTGGAGTGGGGAGGTGTGCGGGCCGAGGTTCGGCGGCTGTGGAGCGGGGAGGTCACGGAGGTCGGCGGCGGCACCGTGGAGCGAGGATGGTGCGGTTGGTCGTCGGCAGGTGGAGTGGGGGAGGTGCGGGGTCGGTGCATTTAAAATGTTGTTTGATATTTATTTGTGTTTAAACATGTTCAAACTTGTTTAAATCATAACAGTAATATTTTTTATAAAACAATAATAATTTTGAAAAAAATATGTTCAAATTTTTATTTAAAATATTTATGAATATGAAAAATATTCATATGGGGGAGGATGCGGTGGTCGTCAAGGCGGTGGAGTGGGGAGGGTGCGGGCCGGGGCGGGCCGGTGGAGCGGGGGGTCGGCAGCGGCGGCGGCCGGTGGAGCTGGGGATGGAGCGGTTGGTCGTCGGCGGTGGTGGAGTGGGGGAAGGTGCGGGGGGTCGGCGGCGGAGGCCGGTGGAGCGGGGGAGATGGTGCAAATGAGGTGAGGAGGAGGAGGTAGCAGAGACAAGCTTGGAGGAGGAGGTGGAGAGAATGAAGTGGGGAAAGTGAGTGGGTAGGTGGGCTGTCCAAAATATCTTGTTGGTCCCAGGTTACTAATGGCGCACCACCTACAAATGCGCCATTAGTAACCCTCGTTACTAATGGCGCACCTGCTGCCGGTGCACCATTAGAAGTTTTGCAAAAAAATAAAAAAAGTATATATTCTAATGGCGCACGGTGGCACAGTGCGCCATTACTAGTTTAAACTAGTAATGGCGCACCCAGCCACGATGCGCCATTAGAATCTTTGGAAAAATAAGAAAAAAAATTATACTAGTGGCGCACCGTGTGCATGGTGCGCCATTAGTGTCTTCCACACTAAGGGGGGAGGATGCGGGTGGTCGTCGGCGGTGGTGGAGTGGGGAGGTGCGGGCGGGGGTTCGGCGGCCTGTGGAGCGGGGAGGTGCGGGGGTCGGCGGCGGCGACTGTGGAGCGGGGATGGTGCGGTTGGTCGTCATGGCGGCGGTGGAGTGGGGAAGGGTGCGGGGGTCGGTGCATTTAAAATGTTGTTTGATATTTATTTGTGTTTAAACATGTTCAAACTTGTTTAAATCATAACAGTAATATTTTTTTATAAAAACAATAATAATTTTGAAAAAAATATGTTCAAATTTGTTATTTAAAATATTTATGAATATGAAAAATATTCATATGGGGGAGGATGCGGTGGTCGTCGTGGCGGTGGAGTGGGGAGGTGCGGGCGGGGTTGGCGGCCGGTGGAGCGGGGTCGAGGCGGCGGCAGTGGAGCTGGGATGGAGCGTTGGTCGTCGGCGGTGGTGGAGTGGGGAAGGTGCGGGGGTCGGGCGGAGGTCGGTGGAGCGGGGAGATGGTGCAAATGAGGTGAGGAGGAGGAGGTAGCGGAGACAAGCTTGGAGGAGGAGGTGGAGAGAATGAAGTGGGAAAGTGAGTGGGTAGGTGGGCTGTCCAAAATATCTTGTTGGTCCCAGGTTACTAATGGCGCACCACCTACAAATGCGCCATTAGTAACCCTCGTTACTAATGGCGCACCTGCTGCCGGTGCGCCATTAGAAGTTTTGCAAAAAATAAAAAAGTATATATTCTAATGGCGCGACGGTGGCACGATGGCGCCATTACTAGTTTAAACTAGTAATGGCGCACCCACCACGATGCGCCATTAGAATCTTTGGAAAAATAAAAAAAAAATTATACTAGTGGCGCACCGTGTGCATGGTGCGCCATTAGTGTCTTCCACACTAAGGGGGCACCTGCACATGGTGCGCCACTGCTATATAGTAGTGGAGCACCACATGACAGGTGCGCCAATAGTGGACTTCCCATCTATAGCCCTTTTTGTAGTAGTGCAAACAACAGCAGGAACACGTCTCTCCTCACGATATTGTAAACATGTAAACGTTGTTCAATTTCTAACTCCCAAGTAAGATATATATCAGGAACATATCTACCCTCAAATCGTAGAATGTCCAATTTTAGTTTAGGAAGATGGTCATGATCTCGTACCTCAGGTGGTGGTGTAGCCCTACCATTGCGATGATATGCATGAGGACGACCAGGTGGTGGTGGTGCTGGTGGTTGCACATAGTTCTGATGTTGATCAACCTCATCCTCGTAATGGTCCTCCACCTCTGCAGTAGTAGCTGGAGCTACAGAAGCATCAACAGTAGGTACAGCGGCACCGGAATTTTGACCAGGCTCAAGGGGAATGCGCAGTGCTTGTCCCACTTGATTTGGAATGCGATGTTGTTGTTGTAGTTGTTGTAGAGGTATGACAGGTGCAGCAGACGGTGGCTGTGGAATACGCGCGACAATTCATTAAACTTCTTATCGAGCTTTGTTTCGAACGCCTTCTTAATGCCATCTATCTTCTCCATGTCCTTCAAATCTCTTGACACATCGTCCACCTGTCCACTCATCATTTGCTGAAACATATCATGTAGCTCCTTGTTCGTCAAGTTCTCCCAATAAATCTCGTCGGCTTAAATGGTGGTGGTGGTGGGTACGATGGTTAGCATCAATAGAAATACACAAGAATATGATCCTACATACTACTAACAAGTGGTGGTGGTGGGTGTCACAAATCTATCAAGCAAATCTCAAATTCTTACCAGTTCTTACCCAGCAGCAGGCGGTGATCGGCAACCGTTGTAGTCAAAACTCTCAAAGCTTGGATAGAGCGATCACTAGGGAGAGTCAGACGCACGAAATCAGGGCAGGGACAACAAAAAGTGCGACAAACAATCACTATGATGGCGAGTGTCTCAAAAGACTAAAAAAGCCTAAAAACAGGATTGGGAAAAATATTTCTGACTGCCGAAATTTTGGCCTAAAAGCTGCCCGGGGGTCTCCGCACTTTTCTTTCCGAAACCTACTCAGGCAAGGAAACACAAATCGGAAAATAAATGGGTCTCGAAAACAAACCTAATATGAAAAGAACTCAGATTGGTGGTGGATATATGAGGGTAAGATATGGTAGCGCTGGTGGTATATGGTAGCGTTGGTGGTATCACTACAAAAAAAAGACACATCTGTGACATTTTGGGCCGAATGAAATTTTTATATATCATACATATGACACTTCTATGACGATTATTGTGACAAAACCCGGTATCATCATAGATGTGGTGGGCTCCTACTTCTATGACAAAAAATCATGACAGAAAATGGGCTTTTCGTCCTGGGCGGGCCGGAGACGCAGCTGCATGACATTCTTTGGGCCGTCCATGATGGAAAAAACCATGGTAGAAGCAAGGGGAGGAAAATTTCGGGAGTTCCCGTTACGGGGAGGTCGGGGCAAAGCGATGCGCTGCTTTCTCTCATGTATGCTGCTGCAGCGTGTGTGGTGTTGGCTCTAACTGAACCCAAGCTGGGCTCTAACTGAACCCGAGCGACTGCACTGCAGGCTACGCTTTACTGAAACCGAGCGATCGGTCGACGGCTGTTAACTGAACCCGATCAAGCGATTCCTTCGCTACTGCTGCTAACTGAAGCCGATCGATGCTGCCTCGGGATGAACAGGTGAGCGCTCGGGGGTTTGATGAACAAAGGAGCGTGGCATTGCCTCTGGATGAACAGGACCCTGTGGTGTGGTGGATGGCTGGATGAACAGTAGACGGTGGAGGGGTGGCCGTGGAGGGGTGGCTGAACAGGACCCCGTGGTGTGGAGGGCTGGATGAACAGTAGACGATGGAGGGGTGCCCGTGGAGGGGTGGTTGAACAGGAGCCGGTGGAGTAGCGCGCGGTGGAGGCTGGTTGAACAGGAGCCCGTGGAGGCTGGAGGAGGTCGATGGTAGCCCGTGGAGGCTGGAGGAGGTCGACGGTGGAGATGAACAGATCCCGTGGAGTCCTGCTTGCGGTACACCACACCCTCCCGGCGAATAGGACCCCATTTCGGCCAGTGGCGCCCAACACAAGTCCGTTTCGTCCGCTTTGCGGTCGCCACACCCTCCCGATCAACAGGACCCTGTTTTCGACCATAGGAGGACCGTTGGCCCATTTTACGGTACGCCACACCTCTCCCGATCAATAGGACCCCTGCTTGAGCGTGGGAGGTCCGCTTCTCCGCTTTTGCGGTACGCCACACCCTCCCGATCAATAGGACCCGCTCCAACGTCTGAGGTCTGTTTCTCCGTTAGCGATACGCCAGCCTCGCTTCCATCGCTTGTTCCGCCCAAGCCGGTTTGCTCCCACGCTGCCTGCTGCCTCCCGGCGAACACGACGCATTCTGTTGCCTCCCGATGAACACGACGCATTCCTTTGCCTCCCCATGAACACGACGCATTCCGTTGCCTCCCGATGAACACGACGCATTCCGTTGCCTCCCCATGAACACGACGACGACGTTGTTTCTCTGTTCCGACCCAGCCATGTACACGAGCCCCTGGCCGTATGTATGAGCGAGTAGGCATTTGAGACCCTGCCCGTATGTACGTACATGGCCGTATTTTCTTTCTTGCACCCTCACCGTTGTACGTACGTGTACATGCTACGTGCGCACCTCTACTACGACATGTGCACGCCTCTACAACGACCAGTATGCCCCTCATGTTCGACGCTATCGAAAATCATGCATCGGATGGATGCCCGGGCATTGAGAAGGAAGGACGCTTAGGCCGTTTTGAATTGACATAGCTTGACCTGTGAACTCTCAGCGCGTATGACAGTTGCTTCGACAAACAATCGATAGACTAGCTTTCGAAGTGCCACGATCCTATCGAGTAAAATCATCCCCCGGGGGAAACGGCCACTGCAAGGCTACCCGCGCTTCGAGGCGCTTGGCGTAGATCTTTGAAAATCGTCAATCGGGTGAGCCAGCTATTATTGAGGGAGGCCAGGTCTACATACGTAATATCAAGTTGCTCTAGTTGCGTCTGCTTTCTTCTTGATTTATTGCAGCAGCTAGTCTCCCTTTTCCAAATTCGATTATAAGTGAAGTGAGTTATGTTTCAAGAAATTCCATCCATTTCATCGCCCAAAATAATACCCAGTCCTGTCAATCTCTACGACAATCTCTGGTTTAGTTTAGTTGATCTTTTTCTATTATGAAAAGCAAGGAAACACTAGTAATGGTGGAAACAGAACTTAGCAAGTTCTTTGAAAGTGGGAAGAAAGCCAAGGATACGGTGGTGTGTAGGCCCAAAACTTCATTCAGAACCCTGTAACTATGAATTCAATGTGATGCGGGCTTACAAATGCTCCTGTTCCTTCTTACTGGACTGGATGGATTCCTTTCTGTAAACTGAGTTAATGTAGTCAAGAAAGAAGCTAGTACAGTAGGCATTCTTATTCCGTAAAATAAGTCACTGGTAGGCAAGACTTTCTCTCGAGAGTCAGAGCTTCGAGACGACTTTCGCAGATGTTCAGTCTTGCGAGGCGTATGAGCCAGATTTTTAGTACTCTCCCGACCTGTTAGAGGCCACCCTAATAAGCGGAGATTGCCGGGAAAACGTTGCTCAACAAGACAGCAAGCGGAAGGTCTCCGAAAGTCCTACATTAGCACCAAGCCATCCCCCAAGGGAGGGTATAATGGAGTGTGGTAAAATCCAGTTGCTAACGCTCTCGGCTGTGGGTTCTTCACAATTAACAGGGCTTCTATTCTAGTACAGAGATCACCACTTGTTATGCCAGGGTCTCCTTTTCTTTGTCACCGGACTTTTGAAGTAGTTGGCAAAGTGGCAAACCAACCAATGTCACTTTTTCAGAAGTTGGAAACAGGGCAGATTCCCACGCGTTACGCACCCATTCGCCACTTTGTTCTCAACTATTCCGATTCCAGCAAACGGCCAGCAAGAAGACTTCGACTAGGGAGACGAAGAATGGAATTGAAGAAGGCAGCATAGTCTAAGATAACAGAATGGGAGCAAAAAGATTGAACTAGCCCACGCATCTGCTCCCCTCTCAATACACCAATAACTCCCATCTACGTACATGTTCGCGACCAGAATGACAACGCTACGTACGCTTCGACCAGGTGGGTCCTGACTGTCAGGCACTTCCTTGCCTGAGAAGATGTAGCAGGTGGGTCCCAACAGTCAGGGGGGCGAATCATTTTTTTTTGCCCGGACGCACTTCCTTGCTTGCGAAGATGTAGCTGGTGGGTCCCAGCAGTCAGGGGGAAACTTTTTTTCGTGAAATACGGTGGCCCGTCCGGTGGGTCCCCGCTGTCAGGTGGAGGAATAATTATTTTGCGCGTAATAAGGAGGCACTTCCTTGCTGCGACCGTGGACCCAGCTGTCAGCCTCTCCACGTATAGTCCACGTCTGATGGAAGCCATTCCTTGACCACGTTGACCATGCCGCACCAAGAGCACCAGGGCGGTGGACGACAGCGAGGCCTAGGAAGGGGATGACGCGGAGCCGGGGAAGACGCGGCAGTGGATGCCCACGCGTAGAGGAGTACGAGGGTTCACCGGTTCGCTTTGGTGTGAGGCTGCCGTTGCCGTAGAATAACAGGGGGTGTGGGTTAGTAGAGGGATGGCCTTGCCAGCGGTGGGAGTTGTAGGGGGCGGTGAGGCCTCCGCCGCATCGCAGCCAGCCACGGGAGGCAGGAGCACGTGGCACGACCGGTGCTGGTTTGGGCGGCTGGAGTAAGAAGGCCAGAGGTTGAAGAAGCACTAGGGCCGTTGGATGGACATCGTACGGTCACTGGAGCTAGAATCGTGCATATTGACTAAGTTGACAAAGCCCTCCATCCCCGCCAACTTAGTAGGCCCACAAGTCAGCCTCGCCACTATACCGGGTCCCAGCTAATGTGGGGAGTATTCATTTTTTGTGCGTAATAAGGAGGCACTTCCTTGCGTGCGAAGATATAGCTGGTGGGTCCGAGCTGTCAACAAGCGGTAACGTTTTTTCACGAAATACAGAGGCCCTTTCGGTGGGTCCCTGATGTCAGGTGGAGGAATCATTATTTTGCGCGTAATAAGGAGGCATTTCCTTGCGTGCGGCCGTGGACCCAGCTATCGGCCTCTCCATGTACAGTCCACTTCAGATGCATGTCGGTCGTTGACCACGCTGACCAGGCCGCGCCGAGGGCACCAGGGTAGTGGACGACGGCGAGGCCTAGGAAGGGAACGACACGGAGGCAGGGAAGACTCGGCAGTTGTTAGCCACGCGGAGGGGAGTACGACTATACGAGGGTTTACTGGTTCGTCAGCCGTCGCCGGAGAATAACAGCAGGTGTGGGTGAGTAGAGGGATGGCTAGGCCAGCGATGGGAGTACGGTGGGGCAGTGAGGCCTGCGCGACAGCACAGCTGGCCACGGGGAGGAGGCAGCAGGCAGTCCCGCCGGCGCTTGTTTGAGCGGCTGGAGCAGGAAGACCATAGATTGAAGAAGCACGACGGCCGTTGGATGGACATCCAACAGTCGCTACTTGTGTGTCAACCTTTTTTTAGGAAAGCCTCAAATCTGTGGAAACAGCATACAGCCCATCTACCATTATTTCTAATATTTTACAGCCCATTTGCTAATTCTTAAGGTTTTTTGGAGCCCATATTCTTTTTGTTAGCATTATAGCCCATATTGTGGCCACGGTTAAAAAATTATACGAAATTTTGCATATTTCGGTGCGGTCCGAACTATTTTTAATCCCGAAATTTCGACTCACATTCAAACTAATTTAAAAAATAAATATATATCAATATAAAATCCAACAAATTCTGCACGCATAAAAATTAATGTAATTTAAAATCTCAAAATGAAAAAAAGATAATTGAAACTAATTGCCGGTTTGATGTGTTTTAAAAATGTACATCCCATTTCTCATTACTGATAGGCCATTTTCTCGGCCAGCCGAATGAAGCTCTCGTCGTCTTGAAAGATTTGCAGCCCAACAGGACTGACAAAGCGACTTACTTGGCAAATCACAAAAAAACTGGGCTGTGGCCGTGGACCCAGCTGTCAGCCTCTCCACGTATAATACTCTTCCGATGGAAGTCGGTCGTTGACCACATTGACCGCGCCGGCCGAGAGCACCAAGGCGGTGGACGACAGCGAGGCCTAGGAAGGGGACGACGTGGAGCCGGGGAAGACGCGGCAGTGGATGCCCACGCGGAGAGGAGTACGAGGGTTCACTGGTTCGGCTGCGGCGTGAGGCTACCGCCGTCGCAGAATAGCAGGGGGTGTGGGTGAGTAGAGGGATACCCTGGGCCAGCGGTGGGAGTAGTAGGGGGCGGTGAGGCCTCCACGGCATCACAGCCGGCCACGAGAGGCAGAAGCACGGGCACGACTGGCGCTGCTTTGTGCGGCTGGAGCAAGAAGACCAAAGGTTGAAGAAGCACTATGGCTGTTGGATGGACATCGTACGGTCACTGGAGCTAGAATCGTTCATATTGACTAAGTTGAAAAATCCTCTGCCCTCGTCAACTTAGTAGGCCCACAAGTCAGCCACCCACTATGGTGGGTCCCAGGTAGCAGGGGGTATTCATTTTTTGGTGCGTAATAAGGAGGCACTTGCTTGCGTACGAAGATATAGCTGGTGGGTCCGACCTGTCAGCGGGGGGAACATTTTTTTCGCGAAATACAGAAGCCCTTCCCATGTACAGTGCATGTATAGTGCGTAATAAGGAGGAACTTTCCTTGCGTGCGACCGTGGACCTCGTGGGTCCCAGCCATCGTGCTCTCCATGTACAGTCCTCTTCCGATGACTCTCAGATGTTGACCACGCCGCCGGCTCTACCGAGGCAAGGGATTTACGGCGCAGGCCCAGACTGGAACGACTGGAGATGGGGAAGATGCGGCAAAGGAGTCACAGACGGAGAGGAGGGAAACTTGACTGGTTTAAAAGGGGTGGGCCTACACTCGGCGAGAATAACAGAGGTGCAGAGTGGAGGGAGGCCTGGCCGTCAAGGGGTAGCGTTTGAGGAGCGAAAAACAACACCACTGGACGCCAAGGCTGGAGCAAAGCGGCTCCGTAGCGCTTAGGGGAAGAAGACGAGAGATTGAAGAAGATCGCCGCCGTTGGATGTAAATCCAACGCCTTCTTAGGTTTCACCCATCGCCCACATGTCGCCAGTCCATTTGTTTTTTAGTCCATTTGGTGGGCTGGGAGAAACAATGATGTAGCATCTATGCAGCCCGTTTAAATCCCATTTGCATTTTTCTCGAAATCCGCGGACTTGTTGGGCTAGGTGAAAATATCATGTTGGGCTAAACGGAGAAATGTTATAAAAACATAAACACATGATTGCACGTCAGTAAAATCTTTGCAAGCTTATGTACGCAATCACTAGGAGTTAACTTGGCAAGTTATATATAAACAATTATTATTGGAGTATCACTTTAAACTTACGAAATAAAATATCATTTTAATTTGATGAGTTAATAGTACGTGGGGTATTATTATTTTTAGGCTAGACGTGGGGCGCTTGAGTTGGTTCTAGGGAAAGTACTAGGAGAAAACTCAGTTTACATCGAAAAAGAAAGTGGAGAAAATTCAGAGACCTGCTGGGTCCACGAGGAGAGGAATATGTTGGGAGGAAGGAGATTCAAAGCACGGCAGCCGAAAGTGAACTAGTTTTTTACGGACAAGTGAACTAGTTTACGTACATAAGCAAATAGCCACTAAAAAACAATCTGGTTAATGGGTTCTTAAAAGAAATATTTCGACAAAACAGATAATTACGACACATAGGCTAATACATGAAACACTCATATGATAAAGGTGCTTATAAACAGATAAAGTACAACATCTAGACCTTCCCGCACGCTTGATCATGACGCCGCGGGTGTCCGTGTACTCGCCGACACGGAAGCGACACACCCTCATGTCCAAGATCTACCTGTACATGTCGTAGCATGCGTATGCGTCCTTGGCCGCATAGGTTATGTATGCTAGATTCAGAGGTACCTCCCACGTGTTCAGGTCGTCTTCTTTCATGTTGGCGTATCAGGGGTCGATGATAGTCTCAGCGAGGTCAACCACGGAGTCCTTCTCCTGCCCGTTGCTGATGATCTTGTATTGCTTCTGGATGTCGACAAGCTTGTTGCACCAGATGGCCGAATCGTCGCGTTCTTCCTTCTCTCCACCATAGCAAAGGTGCAGTCGGCGCTGCCGATGAAACGGGCGAATGCTCCAGAACCTCGTGCAGCCATAGGACTGAGGTGAGGTAGAGCGTCACCGAGTCCGTATCGTTGGTGTACATCACATTCAACTTGGTGCAGCCATAGGACTGAACGGCGAACTCAAAGGGGAACTCGTTGCTAAAGTCCATATCCAGCAGGCTCACCCCTCAGGTCGCCATTGGAGTCTCTTCGAGTGAACGAGTGTGTAGGCCGCACGAACCCAACTAGTGGTTCTAGACATACGACTAACTTTTCCCTCAAAAAAAAAGAGGCACGAGTGCTCAGTACTCCTATTCTATAAACACGAGTCCCATCTGACAACAGCGTCCGTGCTACAGCTAGCTCTCCTCCCTCGTTTCTCTCTTCTAATTCTATACTCGCCGACGCCTTGGGGCGGGTGGGTTTGCTCAACTATGCCCCACCTCACAATGAAAACGTTCTGACCGAATAAAATGCCATATACTCCTCCGCTCATAAATATAAGCCTTTTTAGATACTAGTTCAAATGGAATACATCATACAGATGTATGTAGACATAGTTTAGAGTGTAGATTCACTCATTTTGCTCCGTATGTAGTAGTCACTTGCTGGAATCTTTAGAAAGGCTTATATTTGGGAACGGAGGGAGTACTATACTAATAAAACATTAAGGCCACGAGGCGATGTAGTGCTGGTTACAGGAGGCAAGAAGAAGAGATGCATCCATCAATGACGACCACCTCCTCGACTCAGGGCGCCGGCCCACCGAACGGCGCCTAAGTAGCAGTGGCTTTCGTGGCCAGGTAGACGTCCTTCTGAACAATGGCGTCCAAAGATTCCAGCCGCTAGAAGAAGGCCAACGTCTTTCTGTCCTCGCTTGCCTTGTAGTGGCCTATGTAGACGATTTCCTTGTAGACGTGGATGTGCAGGTCGACGTTTCTTGCATGGCGAGGCGCTGCGCTGGCGCGCGGGCCGAGGGACTCCACGAAGCGGGGCGGCCGAGCCAAGCAGCCCGTCAATCGGGCGTCCTCCGGTCTTCGGCAAAGGAGCCGGACAGTTAATCTGTCCGGACGTAGCCAGATCTGTCAAAGACTAGGAGTTTTAGATCCCACATAGAGTCAATCTATGAAAAAGAGTCCCGTAGCGGTAAAATAACTTACTCGCCGGCTGGACGCCGCGAGCTGTATCCGCGATCCTTGTTAGCGGATGTTGGGGCTTCAGCGGCCTTGAACAGCACCTTCCAGGCATCTTCGTACGTAGTGTCGAAGAGCCGGCTTAAGGTTCGGTGCTGTGCCGGATCGAACTCCCACAAGTTAAAGGCCTGTTGTTGGCATGGGAGGATCCGACGGATGAGCATCACCTGGATTACGTCGACAAGCCTGAGATTCTTGTCCACCAGGTATCGGACGCATGTTTGGAGTCTGGATAGCTCTTCCGAATTCCCCCACGTCAGGCCCGTCTCCTTCCATGACGAGAGCCGTGTGGGGAAGCCAGATCTGAATTCGGGGGCCGCCACCCATTCGGGGTCACGTGGCTCGGTGATGTAGAACCACCCCGATTGCCACCCCTTTATTGTCTCCACAAAGGCGCCCTCGAGCCATAGGACCTTGGCCATCTTGCCAACCATGGCGCCTCCACACTCCGCTTGACGGCCGCCCAGTACCTTCGGCCAGACGTTGAAGATTTTCAGCCATAAGCCGAAGTGGGGCTGGATGCAGAGGAAAGCCTCGCACACGAAGATAAACGCCGAGATGTTGAGGATGAAATTCGGGGCCAGGTCGTGGAAGTCCAGGCCGTAGTAGAACATGAGCCCCCGGACAAATGGGTGAAGTGGAAAACCTAGTCCGCGGAGGAAGTGGGGGAGAAACACTACCCTCTCATGGGGCCTGGGGGTTGGAATGAGCTGCCCCGCATCGGGCAGCCTGTGCGCGATGCCGCCGGACAAGTGTCCGGCCTCCTGCAGTCTTGTGATGTGCCCCTCCGTGACGGAGGAGGCCGAGGGAGTCCCGGACTAGGGGGTGTCCGGATAGCCGGACTATCGTCACGGCCGGACTCCAAGACTATGAAGATACAAGATTGAAGACTTCGTCCCGTGTCCGGATGGAACTTTCCCTGGCATGGAAGGCAAGCTTGGCGATACGGATATGTAGATCTCCTACCATTGTAACCGACTCTATGTAACCCTAACCTATCCGGTGTCTATATAAACCGGAGGGTTTTAGTCCGTAGGACGAACAACAATCATACCATAGGCTAGCTTCTAGGTTTTAGCCTCCTTGACTCGTGGTAGGTCTACTCTTGTACTACCCATATCATCAATATTAATCAAGCAGGAGTAGGGTATTACCTCCATCGAGAGGGCCCGAACCTGGGTAAAAACATCGTGTCCCTTGTCTCCTGTTACCATCCGCCTAGACGCACAGTTCGGGACCCCCTTCCCGAGATCTGCCGGTTTTGACACCGACAGCGGCCTCGAGGTGCACATTCTTTGCCGCGACCTCCGGCACCTGCAGGGCCACCAGGCCTTGAAAGAGTTCGTCACCATGTAGGTCGATGATGGTGGCAGGCAATGAGGAGCCCAGGCGCGCAGGCTGGAGCAGTACGGCAAGGTTGTCCGCGCGCTTCTTGACGGCGGTGAACTTGCGGATGGAGTTGACCATCATGTCGTCCATGCGAGAGGCGAAGCCGGCGTCGGCGAGGGCTACGATGCTTGCGGTCGCCAGCACCGTCTTGAAACACTCGCGTCCATCGCCTCCATAGGTGCTTGTGGCTTCTGGTCACTTGGTCTTGGATTGGAGTGAGCAGTGTTGCGCAGAGACTTGGGAGTAGATGGACTGGAGTGGTGAGGCGCCTTTATTATATGAGAGTCCAAACTCTGTTGCATTCACATCGTGATGGCTCTATTCTGCTTCTCCAATTAATTCCCTTTGCATGTAATTGAGGATGCATCATTGACTGTTCAACGTCTCGGGAACCGCTACCCTCTTCCTCCTTGGCATTCAAGCACCTATGGACCCGTCGACGACGAGATGCCTATGGTGACTTCGTAAATTTCAAGATGATAGTGTCGTGCGTGTGTGCGTTCATAGGGGTGAGTGTATGCGTGTATATATGAGCGCTTGCGTCTGTACTGTGTCAAAAAAAACGTAAATGCGTGTCAAAAAGAGACTAGTCAGTATACTCAATATTGTGCACCTCGAAGAGGAAAACGATAGAACTAGTACATATTTATTTACGGTGCAGATTCACTCATTTTGCTCCATATGTACTCTGTCTCGGTGTAGTCTAGTCACTTGTTGAAATCTTTAGAAGGGCAAATACTCCTTTCTGGTTTACAGGCTATACTAGCAAGTAGTTGTACGTACTAGTACAATAGTGGGCTTACATAGCAATTTTGTCTCATGCAAGAGCCTGGCTATATGCGTGCTCCAATGTTCGCAACTGCAACGTTCGGTTTGCGCTTGGCTCTTGCCTCTTCCAGAAGACGAACAATGATGTTACTACTACTGCTTCTACAGTGTCGAATCCACTGCTGCATGTCCGTCCACCGCGAGCGGGACAGATAGCTTCTTGTAGAAGTACCACTAAGCAAAAGCCTGTCCTCGCTTATACCAACATACAAGATGGGCGAGGGGGAGAAGGCGTGTAGTAAAATCAAGCTTCTCCTCGTTGTACAAGTTGATGCGACACATCATAGCACTGGCCCCACATGCTTGCCTCTAAACTTAGCTGAAAGACCCGCATTGTACAATATATTTGCTGCAACCTCTAACATTTACCCACCACAAATTAAAATATATGTGGTCGTATGCATCGTTCTGATGCAGAGGCCGGGGAGTCCCCCCTTTTCAAAAAAAAAAACAAATTAAAATATATATTCCTATCTTGACCAGATGAGCGTGCAAACTACAATCACCAGGGTGACAGGTAGGGCCAAAAGACTATTTTAATTTTTTTAAACTTCGAGATGGCCACATAGCATGGAGCCGACCCCAACGATTTTAAGCTTACAGGCACGGTACATGCTATACTAGACTACTCTACACATGAAACTGCCACACGAGCGTCCGGGATGCGCTTGGCTCTTCGCCTCTTCGGGAAGTCGAACAATGATGGATTACTACTACACTGGAGGAGTACTACAGTATGCTTCTGGCCATCTGACACCGATTGAACTGCTGCATGTCCACCGTGTGCGGGAGGGAGAGCGTGTAGCGAAAGCTTCTCCTAGTCTTGCCAGCCACCACGCTCATGGGCGAGGGAGGCACGCTCCTGCCTTTGCGTGTATGACAGGTGGGCCTGACAGGTGTGTGGCCAACCTGTCATACAGCCAAAGGCAGGTGCAGTTAAGTCCGCGAGGGAGAGGATAATCAAACTTCTCATTGATGTACGAGTTGACGCGACACATGAAAGCACTGCACTCGATATACTCCCTCCTTTTCAGTTTATAAGGCTCAATTCAAAAATCTCACCAACCAAGGTACTGTAGATGGTGAGTGGTGGAATATTTTCTGTAGTTTGCAAAAGCACCCAATTAGTGGTCTTGTTTTTCTCAAAAAAGTATGTTTATCGATGCATTAATTGCAATGCATGCATGCATAAATTACATGCATTGGTCAATTTTCTCTTAATACTTGCATGCAATGATTTAATGCACCTTGGAATCTGAACATGTGATGGGGAACAACCAAACTGAGCCTTATAAAAAGGAAAAACTGAAATTTTGAGATAATCCCTATAAACCAGAAAGAAGGGAGTATTTTAATAATTTGCGTTTACTGATGCATTAATTACAACGCATGCATGCATGCCGTGACTCTTCTTTTGATACTTGCATGTGTTGACTTAATGCACCTTGAAGTAGTACTATAAAATATGTGACGGTAAAGCTTTGTAATACCCTCGCCCAAGTCGAGAGATGGTTGTGCACGAGGAGGGCGAGATCATGCGCATCGAACAGACTGCACGATGGAGCTCTCTAAGGTCTCGATGGACCTCACCGTGCTCCATCGCCCCTTGTGCCTTCGCCTTGACGCCTCCGGGTATGAGGTTCGAATACACCTCGCCTGCTCGGCTGATTGAGCAAGGTGCATGTTTCTTGATTGATTTGCGTTCGATTGATTTCTGCAGTGCAAGGGAGGGCACTGCTCGCGCGGACTGCCGCGTCGAGCGCCCGGGAACCAGCGGCGAGCGCGAAGTGCGCGAAAAGGAGGTGGCTTCGACGTGCGGAACACGACGGTGGACTCCGTCCCTTTCGCCGGTGAGGGTGGAGTGCCCGACGAAGGCTGTGGGCTCTACGCCACTTACCACAAGCTCGCCGATCACCGAGGCGGGTGTCCGCCGCGCCACCGCAAATGCCCGTGCCGTCTGCGGCTACGAAGGCCCGCCACCGGCGCTCTACCACCACATCAGCACCGCGCATCCCATGCTCGTGCACTGGATCCAGTACGGCAAGGTGCTCTAGCTACAAGTGCCACTGTCGGAGCCACGACTCTTGTTGTTCGCGGAGGAGGACCGCCGCGTGTTTTTCTTGGTCGGCGGCGTGCTCGACATCGGCGCGCCTATCGCCGTGTCGGTCGTCCGGATCAGAGCGGGGGCGTCCCCACTGCCGCACTACTTGGCCAAGCTGTGGGCAAATGGCCCGCCGGGGGAGCCCAAAGGCACGACCGACGCCGTCAAGGTGGAAATGGAGGTGACAAGAAGCAAGGATCCCGCGCGACGTCGACGTGCAGGAGCTGACCTTCTTGATAGTTCCGCCCAAGCTGCTGGCCGGGGCTAAGCTTGTGTCCCTCCACATTCAGATTGACAAGCTCACGTCCTAAATGTTTCTACAGTGCCTTCTGTTTATCTTAGTAATATGCTAATATAGGGATTACCTTGGTCTACTTTAGCTTAAGAAATGGTGGGTTTTGGTGGCGATGCAGCAATTACTTCGACATCAGATCAGTAATTTCCCTCAGTCGAACGGATATTTTGTGTCTGTTGGACATAAAGTTCCTTTGGGTAAGAAGTACTACTTGTCATCAAAATGTATAAAAGGAGATGTATGTAGACGTATTTTAGTTCTAGATACGTCCCTTTTTATCCATTTTGATGACAAGCACTCCCGACGTTCCACAATACATGCCTTCCATTTGTCAAAATATAGATGTATCTAGACACGTTTTAGTATATAGGTACATCCATGATAGAGCCAATCGGATGGTTGAGAACACTACAATTCATAGCTACAGATGCGTGTGTGACTCCCGGATGCAGAGGCCGGGGGTCATCATCCTCCTTTTCGAGAAAAAACAGACGCGTGTGTGAGAGGACGAGTGCATGCGTGCACCTCTTCTCTTCCTATATAACGTACTACTAAACTCATAGTACAAGTTTTTGTGGGTGGCACGATGGTGCGTGCGAGAAGTCCCGAGAGATAGGTTTAATGCGTCTGAAAAAAGGACTAGCCTAGATCTCGCCACATGGCTATTCCTGTCGAACGCCCCATTAACCATAAGATATGTATACGACAGTGCCAGTTATTGCACGTACACAACAGTACTCCCTCCTTTCCGGTTTATAGGGCTTAATTCAAAAATCTCACCAACCAAGATGGTGAGTGGTGGAATATTTTTTGTAGTTTGCAAAAGCACCTAATTAATGCTCTTGTTTTTCTCAAAAAATTATGTTTATCAATGCCTTAATTGCAATGCATCCATGCATAAAGTAGCTTGCATCTCGTCAAATTCCAAATTACTCCACGCTATATTGAACTGCAAACCTGTTCACACCGATCACAACCTAAACGGTTTCCCACTTAGGAGTGTATTAGTACCATGCTATATTGAATTCCTAACCTGCTCACACCGATCACAACCTAAACGGTTTCCCACTTAGGAGCATATTAGTACTCGGTTATAAATACTAGTATGCCATGATGACTGCACATTCCTCCTCAACTCCTCATCCACAAAAACAAATAAGTCATTCAGCATCCTTCCCTTGCGTCTGCCATGGCCAGCGTGAGTTCTGGGTCGAGAGATTGCCACCAGGGAGAGGCGAGCATGGAAGCGGAAGCACGAGAGATGTCCCACCTCGCTGCGAGAGCAACTGACATGTCCCGCCGCACGGAAGTAGTAGCACAGAGGTCCCGCCGCGCCGTCGATGCAGCAGACTGGTCCGGCCGCGCCGCGGAAGCAGCAGAGATGTCCCGCCACACCACGAATGCAGCAGAGATGTCCGCCTGGGAAAATTTCTCGCGGGCAGGCGACGACTGTTACAGGTGCATGCATGCGATCGTCCATAGCCAGATGGATCAGATCTCCGGCTGGGCGAGGTTGCAGGATGACGTGAAAGCCTCGTTTGAATAGGCTACCGGCGTCATCCGGCAACTAAGGGAGGGCAATGAGAGGCTCCGGGCCGAGCGCGACCTGCTGAGGGAGAAGATCGTCCGAAGTGCAGACCAGCAGGAAGAGACCAGTGCCTTGTTGAAGAGGACCGGCATCATCATCAAGAAACTTATGGACGAGAATGACATGCTCTGCAACGAGCGCCAAAGGCTGGTGGAGGAATCCGTGGATGTTCTCAAGCAGTGTCTTGAGGACACGAAAGAGCTCATCGCCGCCATGCGGAGACTAGTTCCTCGCCTGCAAAGAACGCATCAAGAAAGTAGAGATCAGCGAGCCAGATCCTTGTCTTCCTTCTTCTTTTGCCCTTGTGTATTTCGGGCGTAGCCGCATGTGGATTTTTTAATTATCTTTCTAATTATCTAAGACAATTAATCGTCCTTATCTTTCTGTGGAAGATCAATGTTGCGAGGCTGGAATGAATAAAACTCTTGCTGTGGCGACCCTGGCGTTGTTGTTCTTCTAGTTGCTGTTGGGCTTCCTTCAGTTTCCTGGTTTCTTTTGATGTAATAATCGGTTTAGGATGTGGATTGTGTCGTCGGTTGTGAAATGTTGGGTTCTAGCGCGGATGTTTGGCCTTTGTTGGCCTCTTGGGATGTTGCGATTTCAATCTGGTAGCTTTTAGTCCTTCGTGTTAGGCTGGAGTTGTGCTGAACTTCTTGTGAATTGTGGTGGTTTTCAGTAATGAAAATCGGAAGGGGCAAGCCCTTCTTTGATCAAAAAAATTTTAATCGTCCTTATATATTCATCAGTCTTGCTATAAGTCGCAGTAGATGCTATATAGGTCCGTCAGATCTTACATTAAGATCCGTGCTTTCAGATTTTGTTTTTTCTCTCTTAAATCTCAGTCGAGTGAGACATAGCCACGCCATTAAAGAGAGGCTCGGGTGCCATTAATGGAGACCTTGGGAGAGAGGTGGACGGCAGATGGAGGTCAAAGGGCTCTCCTCCCGATAAGCACGCCATAGGGTCCGATCGCACGCCTCAGACTCAAATAGCTACCTGCACGCGCCTCCTAGCTAATAAAAATGGGACGCGTATGCACGTAAATGGTAATAGTAAGTAGAACGCCCACGGTTTCAATAATACTTGTGTTTCCGATTGTAACGTGATAGCGCTTGTTCCAAAATGACTTTGTTGATTGTTAATGTGTGCGCCGCAAATCGGACTGCAAATTTACTACAGATGTTGGTGCCATGTCATGGCACCAAGCCAAGTTTCATTATTTTCATGCGTGTTTTGGATTTACAGGAATTAAAAAACTAAGTTTCTCAATGTTTCCAACCCAGCCACGACGCCCAAAATTTTGAATTTCATTCCCGTTTCTTGCATGGAACCTAGAAATTTACCCGAGGACACACATGTGATTTTTCAACCAACTTTGGTGCACTGGAACATGTGCTTGTATTTCAAATTTGAATTATGCACACAAAGGTGACAGTTCCTCCCGTAACCACGAGCCTTCTTGAGAGAAGCTCCGATTTGCAAGAAGCTTATACCAAAATTTGTTCCTATTCGGCCAATTTTTTTACCACGGCATGGTACTACAATGACATGACACCATGCTAAGTTTCATGATTTTAATACCAAGTTTCTCAATGTTCTCGACCGAGCCACGATGCCCAGATGTTTGAATCTTATTCTCATTTTTTGCATGGAACCTACTCCCTCCTTCCATCTATATAGGGCCTAATGTGTTTTTCAAGACAACCTTTGACTATTGACAAGATTAATAGCACATGAGATGTATACTATGAAAATTATATTATTGAAAGCTCCTTTGACATACAAATTTGAAGGTATGCTTTGTGTAAGTTGCATGTCATATATTATTGCTCTAACGTTGGTCAAAGTTAGCCTCGAAAAACGCATTAGGACCTATATAGATGGAAGGAGGGAGTAGAAATTCACCCAAGGACACAAATGTGATTTTTCAACCAACTTTGGTGCACGGGAGCATGTGCTTGTAGTTCAAATTTGAATTATGCACATTAAATGACCAAAAACTCAATTAATCTGTAAATAAGGCACGAAGCCGGAATAATTCCAAAATTTAACAGGGCACTCATGTAGTTCTATGTTGCCTTTGTAAATAAACTCAAGGGGACAACGATATCGTTTAAGACTCAAAGGTGGCACGCCCTCTCTGAACCACGAGCCTTATTGAGAGAAGCTTCGGTTTGCAAGAAGCTTATACCAAAATATGTTCCTATTCGGGCATTTTTTTTACCACAACATGGTAGTACCATGACATGACATCCATGTCAAGTTTCATGATTTTCAGACGTGTTTTGGATTTACAAGAATTTTAAAACCAAGTTTTTCAATGTTCTCGGCCGAGCCACGATTCCCAGATGTTTTAATTTTATTCTCATTTCATGCATGCGACCTAGAAATTTACCCGAGGACACAAATGTGATTTTTCAACCAACTTTGGTGCACGAGAGCATGTGCTTGTAGTTCAAATTTGACTTATGCACATTAAATGACCAGAAACTCAATTAATGTATAAAAAACGACAAACGAACCCGGAATAATTCCAAAATTTAACAGGGCACTAATGTAGTTCTCTGTTACCTTTGTTAAGAAACTCAAGGGGGGGGGGACAGCGTATATCGTTTCACACTCAAAGGTGGCACGTTCCCTCTTAGAACCACAAGCTTCCAAATTGGCCCAATTTTTGACCACAACATGTTAGTGCCATGACATTACACCATGCCAAGTTTCATGATTTCCAGCCGAGTTTTTGATTTACATGAATTTAAAATATAAGTTTCTCGATGTTCTTGGCAGAGTCATGACGCCCAGATGTTTGAATTTCATTCTCATTTCTTCCATGGGACCTAGAAATTCTATCAAGGACACACATGTGATTTTTCAACCCACTTTGGTGCACCGGAGCATGTGCATGCAATTCATATTTAGATTATGCACATTAAAAGTTCAGAAACTCAATTAATGTATAAAAGGCCAAATGAACCCGAAATAATTCCAAAATTTAATAGGGCACTCATATAGTTCTATGTTGCCTCTATAAATAAAATCAGGGGGGAGGCAGCGTATATCGTTTCGCACACAAAGGTGACACGTTCCCTCTCGGAACCACAAGGCTTGTTGAGAGAATCTCCGGTTTTGCAAGAGGCTTATACCAAAACTTGTCCCAATTCAACCAAAAAATATATGTATGAAAACAAGGTTTAGATTATCCCGAACATCTCGCTACCTAGACCAATAATGTACTATGATTTGAATTCAACATAAAATGGATACAAATATTTGAATTGGAGTGCGTATGGTACATGTAGTTCATAGTGAAATATGATTACTGCTATATGCATGTCTTTTTGTTATCAAGATAATATTTAAATTATTGTATAACTTGACAACAATCGTATTCAAATAAGGAAAGTTGATTCAAATTTAGTCCATATGGTAGACGACAATATATATGTTCACATGGTGGAGTTAAATGTTCATATATGATGGAAGATCAAAATGTACGACTACGTCAATTATAAACCGCAAGGTCACCTATGATATATTCGAATTCAACATAACGTGGATTCAAAAATTGAAATTCGAGATCATGGCATCTGTAATCATATAAAAAGGGACATTACTCTTTCTTTGGTGGGAATTGATTTGGTTTTTGTTGTTGTTGAGGGAAGTGCGAATCGATTTGGTACTGTGCAGGGTAATCTTGTTCTCGCGATTTTTTGTACATTTTCCTTGTAGTTTTTTCAATGGCATCTATAGAAATATAGTAAAAGGGGACATGACTCTCTTGTGTCTTGTATGAAATGTTTTTTTTACACGTTAAGTTTTTTCTGCCGAACAAGGAATCCGTACCTTGTTATCCCGAAATTTTCAAGCGCGAGTATCTTGTGTCTCACCTGCTTTGAAACTCCCGCTTCTTCAACCAGCGCCACGCCTTTGTTATCCCGAAATTTGACGACGCGAGAACTCCCTCCTCATCCAAATCGCTCCAGAGCCTGCATACACGGAAATCCCGTTCTACCCATCACCGGAAATGAAGCTCCACGTCGCGGTGTCAAAACCGGTGGGGGTACGCTGGTAACTTACCCTACATTTTGGACAAGCGCGTCCCTAAGCTTGGCTCCCCCTCCCCTTCGCCCCCCATTCTACACCGAGGCCGCCAAAACCCGCGAAACCCCACGCTCCTCCGTCAGCCTCCCGACCGCCGCCCAGCCGAAGACTCTTCCCCGACTATGTCGTCCACCGCAACAGCTCGTCGTCCCTCATCCATCGCAGTGGATGAGGACCCGTTGTCGATCTCGTCGTCCGGCTGGATCAGCCGCCCTGTCCTCCACCTCCAAGGAGCTGCCCCGATGTTCGCCTCGTCTATCGCGCCACCTCAATGCCCACGGCACTGTCTTGACCTGCCCCACCGGAACCGCAGCACCCTCACCAATTCCTCTGATGAAGCCGAGGCCAACTCGGCGCCACCAAGGAGGTTCTGCACTCACCGCTGCGTTTTATCTTTTATTCGATCTCACGGGGCTGCCGGTGCTCGATACCGAGCAGACATGGCGTCTCCATCGACGGTGTCATCGCCGGCCACATCATTCACAGCGTCTCTCCCCCATGTCGTTGCTTCCTCGGTGGCGACTTCCACAACGGCACTAGCTGCAGCTGCTCCGGCTCTCGCTCGCGCTGCAGCTCTGTTCTTGCTGTCGGTCGCGCTGCTGCACTGCTCCTGCTTTCGTTCGTGATGCTGCTCTACTCTTGCTCTCGCTTGCGCTGCTGCTGCTGCTGCACGACCTCCGGCAGCTACAGGAGTTGCTGCTTTAGCACTCGCTCGTGGTGCTACTGCACGACTTGCTCTCTGCTAGTGCATTCCCTGCTCGAGCGTCTGCTGATTTAGATCGCTGCTTCTCTGCTACTAGTGCTCGAACGCCCTAAACATCTATTGCAATGCTTTGTTACTAGTTCAATCAGTTTCAACAGTAAAATTCAGTTTCGACTGTGAAGTTCATTTTCTTCAGTTAAGTTCAGAGTGAACAGTACTTACAGCATCGTCGGAGCGGCCGTGGCGCGGCTGATGCGTTTTACATCTAGCACTTTTTGGTGATGTATTTTACATCATCTATTGCAGATGACATTAGGGTCCCACTTCATATTAACATTGTTTGTCTTGTCATGCTTCAGCCTCGTCGCTGTACACCTTAGCGGAGCTGTTCCAACGACGGAACCGTCCATCACAGCGGAGCAGTACCCTCGGCGCCGTTTCCAGAGGCCTCGGATCTTCTTCCCCGCCTCCGACAGTCTCACCAGCATCATCACCATCCTCCATGTCCAACCCAATGATGCTGAAGTCCACAAGGCTATGCCAAAGAGGTTGTACACTCGTCGCATCAGTTTGTTTCTCCATTCCTCTGTTCTTCCAATTCATGTGAGCCAAACACCCAGGTTGACTGAAATCCTATGTTTCCAAATGCTCTGTTTTTCACGTGCATTCCTATCCTATTCCTGTGTTTTCCCTCCCTGCGTTTATAGAATCCTCCAATTCTAAGGAGCCCTTACAGATTTACTTCATTTTCAGATTGGCGTAAAAGAAAACTCATGTGTTATGTCCTGCTCTGTCCCTGCCGTCATCCACCCCACCGAGGTGCACCATCGATGTAAGCGCTCACTGCAGCAGAGATCCCCTTGCAGACTTTCTTTCGCCGCCTCGAGATCATCTTCCCGTTGCGGCAGCCACGCCTAACTGCATTACCATCATCGATCGAAAGCAGATGAACCTAAGGACTGCAGTTCCCTAAGAGAGGTCGCGATCTTTCGTGTTTGCTTACGTTATACATCGGTTATTATTACCTGCTACTTTATCATTCAATCTTGAGTTTTGAATTGCCCATGGGTCTCATATCGAGCCAGCAATGAATAGTATCTTTCTACTATCTGGTTCATGTGGGGTCTTCTATGTGGTTCATGTTGGGTGGGCAACAAACAATAGATGATCCATTGTCTATCTTTTGAAACTGAAGCTATAATCTACCTGCTATCATTAGTTTTGGATCCATCCACTCATTTGCTACCATCAGTCTTGATTTTTGCATGCACCCCTTAGGCTTTACAAAAGCTAACTATTTTTTTTATTATGCATGTCAGATATTGTACACAATCGTACTGAACATGTAGAGAAAAAGAGAAGACTGTTGCGTGCGAATATAATGTCATGCAGACGCCGCTCCATGGAGGGCGAAGTGCCCCCCCTCTCCTGCATTTCCAGATTGTATTCCAGAGGAAGATAACTATTCAGATGGAGATTCAAAAGGAGCCGACCACACCTGTTTACCACCTGAGGTGTTTGCTCTAACCTGGCATGCTCATGTTGGTCATATCATGCATATGGCGCCTTGCATTGCTTACATTATACATCTTATATGTCATCAGCTTAGTTTAGATTTGCTTTGTGTGAATGCCACCTGTTTGGTTTCTATATCATACTCCCACCATTCCTAAATATTTGTCTTTTTAGAGATTTCAACAAGTGACTACATATGGAACAAAATGAGTGAATCTACACTCTA
Source organism: Aegilops longissima (assembly GCA_021605205.1). Taxonomy (NCBI): domain Eukaryota; kingdom Viridiplantae; phylum Streptophyta; class Magnoliopsida; order Poales; family Poaceae; genus Aegilops; species Aegilops longissima. The sequence continues at coordinate 343,448,640 of CM038678.1, forward strand.
AAATATGTATATATACATCTGTATGTGGTAGTCCATTTGAAATTTCTAAAAAGACAAATATTTAGGAATAGAGGGAGTATATAGAATTATGCAATGCCATCTTCTTTAGCTGTGCATCATATACATGAATCATGCAATGCCATCCTGTTTAGCCACCATCGATATGTGAATTGTATCGTGCCATATTTTTTCCCATAATGTATTCCATTTGTCAACAATGTTTATACATTCATCTACTCTTCCCTGCATCAGCCATTTGAGTCGGTCATGGGAAAACCTGAGTGAAAACAAGGTCTTCTAAGCGATCGATTGCTACACGTCGATGCAGATTCTTGCTGGTTACAGATAGCTCTGAGAGGAGGATTCAGAGAGATGACCAGTCGTATCCCTCCCCGAGGTGCATGCTCTAACATGGCAGGTTATATTGCTCATATCATGCATATGGTGTTGTAGCGACCTGACCCAAAATCGGTCAAATCTCTGTGTCTGTACCATCCCAAGATCATGCTGGTACTCATAGTACATCGATAAAGTAATCAAAGTTCAATCACACCTGAATATTATTACACGTTTCTCATATAGAGTCTTTATTACAAGGGAATAAATTCGGCTCAAGGCCAACTCATGAGAAATAAACTACTAATGCTGCGAAGCGTTAGAAGTAAAGCGAGTCCATCCGACTCCAAAGGGCAATCGCCAAGCGGGCGTAGCCTCACTCCCGATCGGAATATACCTCGCAACATAAGGCGTTGCAGCCATGTAGGTCAGCTTTTGAATAAGCTGGCAAGACATGAAGAATAACAATAATAAAGTTACTAACACTATATGCATTTTGGTGTGGAGCTCTAAGTTTCAACATTTTGCGAAAAGCCAATTTTCTCCTACTATAGTGGACTTGCTTGCAAATTACTACATAATTGTTGATAGTTATTGAGATGGTTCCGCCAACCAATATCTCATTCCCAAATTATTAAGTCATAAAACCCTCAAATTAATTCATTAGTTTTAGTGTTGAGATTTTCAATACTTCCAAGTTCCAGAGGCTCAAATTGTCCGTGAATCGGGACACGGCTAATCGATTAGATCTTTAACTCTGCAGAGGTTTATGACTTTCCCGCAAGAATCATTCCCTCCTTTAAAGTCTTCGCACTTCATGGTGTTTGAAGACGGACTAATAAACAGGTCTTCCAAAGAGTTCTTCCGCTCTGCCGTACCCATCCAATCCTACCGTTCTTCTACATCTCGTAGTACCGTCCAGCCAGCGTCACTACTAAGGTTAACCCAGCCAGAGCCCATAATGGATTGCGGCTGCATGTAAGCTTCGGTCATGGGGCATCCATCCTTCTCTTCGTGGCTGGGTGAAGCTTTCCGCAAGATGTCATGGCACTTCTCCATGCATCCCGCCAACCACTGGTTCTCCAGGGTGCCCGTCAACCGTCCTCCACCCAAAGAGTGAATTTCAAAGTCCATCTTGATCATTGTAGTTCATGGGGTTGTCATCATCATTGACTCTCACATCTTGCTTATGAATTTCACTCAACCAAAACACGCTCTGAGCATAGCAAAGTAAACTACTTAAATCCCGGGTCATGGTAATAAGGGATTGGTTCATCCTACCACATGATACTACTCAAGATTAATAACTTCAAAATTTCAACTACTGCATGCATGGTGGGGTGGTGACAATTCTAATGCACAAAAATATAGGTATAGAAAATAACATGATCAAAACTTGCCTTGCCGATGATCCTCGTAAGCTAAAGATTCAGAGTAGCAAGCTTCAGACTCCGGAAACTCTACCGAGACAAACAAATCACAATAAGCATATAGCAATAGGATCACATAACACAATAGCATAACAAAGTAACACACAAAAACCAACAAAGCAAAACCCAAAGGGAAAAGCTCAAAGAAAACCAACTCAAAGTTTTCCTACTTTAAACAACAACTAAAAGTAGTTTTATATAATAAAATTTTTTCAACATAACCTAATCATGGTTTTAGGTTAACTTAACAGAAAAAGAATTCACTAAGCAACTAGGATCAAAAAGAATTAATTAAAATCTATTATGAAAATCCTATTAGGCCTAATCCAATTTCTATTAAGAAAATAAAATAAAAATTTTATTTATTATAAATAAAAGTTCATCCTATAAAGTGACAGAAACTATCCTAGAATAATCAATCACATGTTAAAAATAAATTTATTTACTAATTAAAATAATAGGAAAACAGTAGCTAGTTAATTAATTAGGATTAACAAGATTCTGTTTAAAACTATTTTTTATTAATCCTAAAATACCCAAATTAATTTCTATGGTTTGGCAATGTCAAAATAAAGTTGGGACAAAAGAATCATCCAAAATAATTTTTCTAACTCAAGTTATAGCAGATTTACTATTCTGACTAAAACTAAATTAAAGCAATTTTAATTAATTTTAACATAGCTAAATATATATTCTACAGAAACTATAGAAAATTTGAAAACCAACAAAAAAATAATCACCTAAAAATAATAAACAGAATAAAAGATATGAATTTTTCAAAACAGGAACTATTCTGTTAAAACAGAAAACGAAAATAAAAGAAAAAGGACCTAATAGGCCTAAACTACGCACTGTGTGTAATATAACCTAAACGAGCCCTAGGGTTAAACTAGTCGGGTCCGGCTAATAAGAAAATAACCCTAACTAACTAAACTGTAAACGAACCGGTCGAACCGGGCGGTTTTATTTAAAAGAAATACCCCTTCGGGGTGATCTAATCCTAGCCGTTGGTTTGAGATCGGACGGGGGAGGCGTTCTCCGGTGACTTACCGGAGCTCGGCGGCGGCGGCGGCGGCGGCGACGAGTGCGTTGATTGCTCCGGTCGTCGGGGAGGTCGACGGAGTAGCCGGGCGGGTGCGGGGCGACGAGGGGGAGCTCTTGGTGGAGTCGGGGGAGGTCGGGGGTGGCTAGGGCGGCGGCGACGAAAATGGCGGCAAGGGAGGTTCGGGCTCCGTGAGCGGGTGAGAGGAAGAGGGGTCCGCGAGGGGCTAGGGGGGAATGGGGTGGGGCGAGGGCTTAAATAGGCGGGGCCTCGGCCTGCAACGGGGCGATCGGGAGGATCGGGATCCGGATCTCGAGATCCGGCGATCGAGGCGGCGCTGCGAAGACGTGGGGCGGGGTTGAAGAGGGGGGGCCACTGTCGGTGAGAGAGAGAGGGGTGTTGAGCGAGCGGGCGACCGGCGCCAAAGTGTTTCGGGCGAGGGGGAGGTTGAGGCCGGTTGGCTGGCCTCACTGGTCAAGGGCTGGGCCAGCTCGGTGGGCTGGCTGGTGGGGGCTTGGCTTTGGCTGGGCAGGGGGCTGGTGGCGCTGGGGGGGTTTCTATTTTTGAATTTATTTTTTAATAAAACAAAAACAGAAATAAAACAGAATCTATAAATATTTTATATAGGGTATATATATACCAAAATGATCGGGAATATTCCTATCATTTGAACATTTTCCAAAGGCAAAATCCAAACTTTATAAAATCCATTTTTTCAAATTCAAATAAAATTCAGATTTGAATCCAAAACTTTGGCAATGTTTTCCTCCGATATTTTTGGAGTGTCATGTTTACTCCTCTCATACTTTTGATCAAGTATTTATCGGGCATAGTTTTTGAAATGATTCCCACTTGCCAAAGTTTGAATTCAAATTCAAAACTCAAATCCTCTGAAACTTCAAATGACATTCAAATTCAAACGGGATGCATAGGATGCTTAGCTATAATTGTAAAACATTCCAAATAGGAAATTTGGGATGTTACAAACCTACCCACCTTAAAATGAATCTCACCCTCGAGATTCGGGTTGGCTAGCAAATAGGTGCGGGTGGTCTCGAAGAAGGTCTTCTTCGCGCTCCCAGGTGGCTTCTTCCTCGGTGTGGTGACTCCACAACACCTTGCAAAATTTGATGACCTTGCTGCGGGTGACTCTGCTCATGAGCCTCGAGAATTCGGACGGGTTTCTCCTTGTAAGTCAGATCACTGTCAAGCTGTATGGCCTCTAGGGGCACTGTGTCTCTCAACGGAACATCGGCCATGTCGGCATGACACTTCTTCAGCTGAGAAACATGGAAGACATCATGGACTCCGGACAATCCTTCCGGTAATTCCAACTTGTAAGCAACTTCTCCACGACGTTCGAGGATTTTGTAGGGGCCAATGAATCGGGGTGCTAACTTTCCCTTGACACCAAACCTCTTGATTCCACGAAGTGGAGACACACGAAGATATGCTCGGTCTCCCGCTTCGTAAGTCACTTCCTTGCGCTTACTGTCGGCATAACTCTTCTGTCTCGACTGTGCTATCTTGAGCCTGTCTCGAATCAGCTTGACTTTCTCTTCGGAATCCTTGATAAGATCGGAACCGAAAAGTGATCGATCTCCAACACTATCCCACAAAGAATGGTGTTCGCACCTCCTTCCGTATAGAGCTTCGAAGGGCCATCTTGATCGGATTGATAACTGTTGTTGTATGAGAACTCTGCGTATGGCAAATTATCATCCCAGCTAGACCCATAGTCTAGCACACAAGCTCTCAACATGTCCTCCGAATCTGGTTGACTCTCTCGGTCATCCATCATCTGCGGATGAAAAGCTGTACTGAATTCCAGCCTCGTACCCAAGGTTTCATGCAACTGCTTCCAAAACTTTGAGGTAAACTGCGTTCCTCTATCTGACACGATTTTCCTCGGAACTCCATGCAAACATACGATCCTGGTCATGTATATCTTGGCCAACTTAGCACTGGTATAGGTAGTCTTCACGGGAATGAAGTGAGCTACCTTGGTCAAACGATCAACCACTACCCAGATAGAATCATAACCTGAACGGGTCCTGGGTAATCCTGTGATGAAATCCATTCCAAGTTTCCCCATTTCCAATCGGGATCGGCAAAGGTTGAAGTAACCTGCTGGCTTCGATGTTCTGCCTTTACACGTTGACAAACATCGCATACGACTACGTACTCGGCAATATCCTTCTTCATACCACCACGAAACTTTCCTTCAAATCCGTGTACATCTTGGTGTTGCCGGGTGAATCGAGTACGGTGAATCATGAGCCTCTGAAGAATTAGCTTCTGAGTTCGGGATCATTGGGCACATAGATACGATCCTCGAACCATATAGTTCCGTGTTCATCCTTACGAAATCCTTTAGCTTTTCCTTCATCCATCTTTTGCTTTATCTCATCAATTTCCTTGTCCGACTTACGGGCTTCACGAATCCTTTCGGTCAAAGTGGACTGAACTTCGAGAGTTGCAACGAATCCTCTCGGAACTATCTCCATCGGAGATCTACGAGGTCATCGACTAACTCTGAGGTAATCCTCCTGTGTAAGAGTGTTCACATAACTCTTACGGCTCAAAGCATCTGCTACAACATTAGCCTTACAGGGTGGTAATGCAATCTCATGTCATAGTCCTTTATCAACTCTAGCCATCTCCTCTTGCTCGAGGTTCAATTCCTTCTGCGTGAAAATATACTTCAAGCTCTTGTGATCTGTGTAAACATCACAACGGTTTCCGATGAGGAAATGTCTCCAGGTCTTGAGTGCATGCACTACGGCTGCTAACTCCAAATCATGCGTGGCATAATTCATCTCGTGAGGTCGTAGCTGTCTGGAGGCATAAGCTACAACTTTACCTTCCTGCATTAATACTCCTCCGAGTCCTTGACGAGAAGCGTCTAATAGACCTGGTATTCCTTGTGTATGTCCGGCAAAATCAACACTGGGGCTGTGACCAACCGTTTCTTTAATTCCTGAAAACTGGCTTCACATTCCTCGGTCCAAACATACTTGGCTTCCTTCTTCAATAGCTCAGTCATGGGCTTGGCAATCTTCGAGAAGTTCTCAATGAACCTCCGATAATATCCTGCGAGTCCGAGAAAACTGCGGATCTCCTTGGTCGAGGTGGGTGATCGCCAATCGGTGACTGATTCAACCTTGGCGGGTCAACTGCTATTCCTTCTCCTGAAATAACATGTCCGAGGAATCCAACTTCCTTCACCAAAATTCACATTTGCTGAACTTGGCATACAACTGATGTTCTCGAAGTTTCTCGAACTAGGCGCAAATGTTCCTTATGCTCTTCCTCGCTCTTGGAAAAATCAATATATCATCGATGAACACCACGACAAACTTGTCCAGATATTCCATGAACACCTTGTTCATCAAATTCATGAAGTATGCAGGAGCATTAGTCAATCCAAATGACATGACGGTATACTCATATAAACCATACACAGTAGTGAATGCTGTTTTGGGTATATCCTTTTCACGGATCTTCAATCGATGATACCACGATCAAGATCGATCTTAAAGAATACCTTGGCTCCAACTAGCTGATCAAACAGATCATTAATCATCGGCAGAGGGTACTTGTTCTTGATGGTTACTTCGTTCAACTCACGATAATCCACAACCATCCTCAAGCTTCCATCCTTCTTCTCTACCAAAAGAACTGGGGCTCCCCAAGGTGATGAGCTTGGTCGAATATATCCTTTCTCCAATAACTCATTAATTTGATCCTTGATCTCTTTCAACTCATTCGGTGGCATCCGATAAGGTCTCTTGGATATTGGGGCTGTGCCGCAATAGCTCGATCAGAAATTCAATGTCCTGTCCGGTGGCATTCTGGTAATTCCTCCGAAACACATCGGAAAATCTTGCACTCGGCACTTCCTCTGAACAACTCCCGTGAGGGAATGCACTGATTCTTCATCCGGCTGTGCTGGCTACATACTTGATCCTCTTCGCTCCGGTGGTGAGCAGAATAGACTTCTGGGCACGATCTATGTTCCTTCAAACTTTGTCAACCAATCCATGCCTAGGATTACATCCAAGGTCCGGGTTTCCAACACTATGAGGTCTGCGGAAATTTATGGTTCCCGATGTTGAGGGTTGCATGACAGCCTAAGCCCGCCATCATTTCTCCTCCCGCGAATCGACGCGAAGGGGCTTCTAAGGGTTTTAGTGGGCAACCTACATTTTCCACAACTACCCTTGATATGAATGAATCGTTGCACCGAATCAAAGAGTACCAATACTGAATGTGAATTCAATAAAACTTACCAACCACGATGTTCCGGCTGATCATAGGCGTCCTCCACGTCGATGTGGTTCACCGAGCACGAGGGAAGGTTGGGCTTCTTCGCTGAGCCTCCATTGCCGTTTCCATTCCTCTGCTTGCCTCCGGGCAGTTGGTGGCATAGTGCCTGTCTTACGGCACTTGAAGCGGTGATGTGGCTCGGATCCTTCGAGCCGGGCAGAACGATGCTGATTGCCATTACCGTTTCCATTGCCATTGCCATGGCCTGACTTGTTGTCCTGGCTGCGGTTGTTCCCATTTCCTCCATGGTTATGACCTCCATGGTTATGATGGGTGTGCCCTCCTGAGTATGGTGCATAACGGGCTTCGCTGAGCTCCCGAGTTGTGCTTCCCCGGCTGTACTTCCGCTATGCGCTTTCAATCTGCTGCTGCTTGCCTTCAAGTATGGTGGCCTTGTCTACCAGCTCCTGGTAGTTGTTGAAGGTAGCCACAATAAGTTGCATACTCAGCTCGTCGTTGAGTCCCTCGAGAAATTTCTCCTGTTTTGCGGCACCTGTGGCCACATCATCCGGGGCATAGCGTGCGAGCTTGCTGAATTCATCCACGTACTGTGCCACAGTACGGTTCCCCTGGCGCAAGTTGCAGAACTCACACTTCTTCAGACTCATGGCTCCAGCTGAGACATGAGCGGTGCGAAGGCCTTCGGAACTGATCCCATGTGATGGCACCAATGGGATAAGTGGCGGTGTAGTTCTCCCACCAAGAAGCTGCAGGTCCATCAAGTTGATGCGCTGCAAAGCGCACCTTCTCTGCATCGGTGCATCCAACGTGATTAGCTCTCTTCCGACTTTGCGGAGCCAATCATCACCACAATCGGCTCGGTGCTGCTAGAGAACACCGCGGATTCAGCCTCGTGAATCGAGTCAAGTTGTCCACGGGGTGGTGGCGGTGGATTGTTGGCGTTGTTGTTCGATTCTCGATGAGTAGCTGCATGAGTGCATTCTGCTGCTGAAGCAGCTGGGTGAGCTCGGCGGAAAACCGAGGTCACGCCTCTGAGGCATCTGGTGTTTTGGAGTGGATGAGAAAATTAGAATAGAACAATGGTCTAATGAGAAATAACACTACCCATATGAATGCACAATCATAACACACCAATCATTTATTCATTCCACTCAAACATGGTTCAATCTCGATTACAAAAGCTCATGACTAATCGAAGGAAAAAATATCGGCCTAACTGATCGATTTAAAAGGAAAAATAACATGGTGGTCGACTAAAAGTCTTCATCAATAATCCTTGCGTCCTCCGTGTGATGTCCTCTGTTGTGGCGCCTCCTCTTGTGGCTTCCTTCGTGGAACTCCTTCATAGTCCTGATCATTACTCACGAGGGTCCTTCATCTCCACTCGGAAAAAGGTCCTCTCCCAAGTCCATCTTTTCCTCTATCGCGCAAGCTTCATCTTCGTGTCGCCGATCGTCTCCATGAAGTCCGCGACTTCTTCCTCATGGTTAAGGAAGTCTGCGTGCCTTCTCCTCCAGCCCAGTTCATGGAACAAAGTCTCTGTGTGCCTTGAAGTTACGGGCGAGTCTGAATCTCCCGCTTCTGAGAAGACACTCCAAGTCCCGGATATAAGAGAGAGTGAGTCGTCCTCGGATGCGGATGATATCTCCGTTCCTTGCCTGCGAGAAACCATGGCGAGGTCCGAGGGATCGAGCTCGGCTCAGATTCTCCTCTCGGAGATGTCCAAGTGCTCGATAGATCGCCACGCCCTTCCGATGATCCAGTTGAACTCGGTGAACTCAAAGTCAATAGGCTCCGTGTGTCCTCCGAAGGTTCTCCACAGGATATGCACTTCAATCCAGTGGCGGTGTCCGCGGAAGTGCATTGGTTGGCTTCCGTGATCGAGGGTAGAGCAATCTTCAGCTTCTTCACCATCTGGACCAGCTTCCGCCAAGGGCATCGCCTCATCGGGCCGGCAAAACTCCGTAGCAAACCGGGGTGAACTTGACGGCCATCTAGAATGTTGAAAATCGGAGAGGAGTTAGAAATGAACAGGGAGAATTACGGAATGATAAGGATCAATGGTCTCTTCCTATGGCTTTCCGATCCTAGGGGTTACGATCCTACGGTCAGCGTGTGCTCGATACCATCTCAGAGCGACCGACCCAAAATCGGTCAAATCTCCGTGCTGTACCATCCCAAGATCATGCCGGTACTCACAAGACATCGATAAAGTAATCAAAGTTCAATCACACCTGAATATTATTACACGTTTCTCATATAGAGTCTTTATTACAAGGAATAAATTCGCTCAAGGCCAACTCATGAGAAATAAACTACTAATGCTGCGAAGCGTAGAAGTAAAGCGAGTCCATCCGACTCCAAGGGCAATCGCCAAGCGCGAGCGTAGCCTCACTCTGATCGAATATACCTCGCAACATAAGACGTTGCAGCCATGTAGGTCAGCTTTTTGAATAAGTGGCAAGTCATGAAGAATAACAATAATAAAGTTACTAACACTATATGCATTTTGGCTGTGGAGCTCTAAGTTTCATCATTTTGCGAAAAGCCAATTTTCTCCTACTATAGTGGACTTGCTTGCAAATTACTACATAATTGTTGGTAGTTATTGAGATGGTTCCGCCAACCAATATCTCATTCCCAAATTATTAAGTCATAAAACCCCTCAAATTAATTCATTAGTTTTAGTGTTGAGATTTCCGAATACTTCCAAGTTCCAGAGGCTCAAATTGTCCGTAACCGGGGACACGGCTAATCGATTAGATCTTTAACTCTGCAGAGGTTTGCGCACTTTCCCCGCAAGAATCATTCCCTCCTTTAAAGTCTTCGCACTTCATGGTGTTTGAAGACGGACAAATGAAACAGGGTCTTCCAAAGAGTTCTTCAGCTCTGCCGGTACCCATCCAATCCTACCGTTCTTCTACATCTCGTAGTATCGTCCAGCCAGCGTCACTACTAAGGTTAACCCAGCCAGAGCCCATAATGGCTTGCGGCTGCACAGTAAGCTTCCGTCATGGGGCATCCATCCTTCTCTTCGTGGCTGGGTGAAGCTTTCCGCAAGATGTCATGGCACTTCTCCATGCATCCCGCCAACCACTGGGTTCTCGAGGTGCCCATCAACCGCCCTCCACCCAAAGAGTGAATTTCAAAGTCCATCTTGATCATTGTAGTTCATGGGGTTGTCATCATCATTGACTCTCACATCTTGCTTATGAATTTCACTCAACCAAAACCCGCTCTGAGCATAGCAAAGTAAACTACTTCGTCCGGGGTCATGGTAATAAGGGATTGGTTCATCCTACCACATGATACTACTCAAGATTAATAACTTCAAAATTTCAACTACTGCATGCATGGTGGGGTGGTGACAATTCTAATGCACAAAAATATAGGTATAGAAAATAACATGATCAACACTTGCCTTGCTGATGATCCTCGTAAGCTAAAGATTCGTAGTAGCAAGCTTCGCACTCCGGAAACTCTACCGAGACAAACAAATCACAATAAGCATATAGCAATAGGATCACATAACACAATAGCATAACACAGTAACACACAAAAACCAACAAAGCAAAACCCAAAGGGAAAAACTCAAAGAAAACCAACTCAAAGTTTTCCTACTTTAAACAACAACTAAAAGTAGTTTTATATAATAAAATTTTTTCAACATAACCTAATCATGGTTTTAGGTTAACTTAACGAAAAAGAATTCACTAAGCAACTAGGATCAAAAAGAATTAATTAAAAATCTATTATGAAACTCCTATTAGGCCTAATCCAATTTCTATTAAGAAAATAAAATAAAACTTTTATTTATTAAAAATAAAAGTTCATCCTATAAAGTGACAGAAACTATCCTAGAATAATCAATCACATGTTAAAAATAAATTTATTTACTAATTAAAATAATAGGAAAACAGTAGCTAGTTAATTAATTAGGATTAACAAGATTCTGTTTAAAACTATTTTTTTATTAATCCTAAAATACCCAAATTAATTTCTATGGTTTGGCAATGTCAAAATAAAGTTGGGACAAAAGAATCATCCAAAAATAATTTTTCTAACTCAAGTTATAGCAGATTTACTATTCTGACTAAAACTAAATTAAAACAATTTAATTAATTTTAACATAGCTAAATATATATTCTACAGAAACTATAGAAAATTTGCAAACCAACAAAAAAGAATCACCTAAAATAATAAACAGAATAAAAGATATGAATTTTTCAAAACAGGAACTATTCTGTTAAAACAGAAAACGAAAATAAAAGAAAAAGGACCTAATGGGCCTAAACTACGCACTGTGTGTAATATAACCTAAACGGGCCCTAGGGTTAAACTAGTCGGGCCGGGCTAATAAGAAAAAAACCCTAACTAACTAAACCGTAAACGAACCGGTCGAACCGGGCGGTTTTATTTAAAAGAAATACCCCTTCGGGGTGATCTAATCCTAGCCGTTGGTTTGAGATCGGACGGGGGAGGCGTTCTCCGGTGACTTACCGGAGCTCGGCGGCGGCGGCGGGCGGCGAAGTGTGTTGATGGCTCCGGTCGTCGGGAGGTCGACGGAGTAGCCGGAGTCTTGAGGGCGACGAGGGGAGCTCTTGGTGGAGTCGGGGAGGTCGGGGTGGCTAGGGCGGCGACGGCAAAAAATGGCGGCAAGGGAGGTTCGGGCTCCGGTGAGCGCGGGTGAGAGGAAGAGGGGGTCCGGCGAGGGGCTAGGGGGGGAATGGGGTGCGGGGCGAGGGCTTAAATAGGCGGGGGCCTCGGCCTGCAACGGGGGGGCGATCGGGAGGGGATCGGGATCCCGGATCTCATGAGATCCGCGATCGATGGCGGCGCGCGAAGACGTGGGGCGGGGTTGAAGACAGGCGGGGCCACCTATCGGTGAGAGAGAGAGGGTGTTGAGCGAAGCGGCGACCGCGCCAAAGAGTTTGAGCGAGGGGAGGTTGAGGCGGTTGGCTGGCCTCACTGGTCTGGCCTGGGCCGGCTCGGTGGGCTGGCTGGTGGGGAGCTTGGCTGGCTGGGCAGGGGCTGGCTGGCGCCTGGGGGGTTTCTATTTTTGAATTTATTTTTTAATAAAACAAAACAGAAATAAAACAGAATCTATAAATATTTTATATAGGGTATATATATACCAAAATGATCGGGAATATTCCTATCATTTGAACATTTTTCCAAAGGCAAAATCCAAACTTTATAAAAATCCATTTTTTCAAATTCAAATAAAATTCATATTTGAATCCAAAACTTTGGCAATGTTTTTCCTCTGATATTTTGGAGTGTCATGTTTACTCCTCTCATACTTTTGATCAAGTATTTATCAGGCATAGTTTTTTTGAAATGATTCCCACTTGCCAAAGTTTGAATTCAAATTCAAAACTCCGAATCCTCTGAAACTTCAAATGACATTCAAATTCAAACAGGATGCATAGGATGCTTAGCTATAATTGTAAAACATTCCAAATAGGAAATTTGGGATGTTACAGGTGTCTTGCACTGCCATGCCATATGCTTAGATTAGACATGCTTTGTGTGAATGCCTCATGTTTGCTTTCTATAGCAGATATGTGAATTATGCAATGCCATGTTTTTCAGCTAGTTATCATATATGTGAATTATGCACCGCCATGGAGCCAGGCATCATATATGTGAATTATCTCATGCCATCTTTTTTTTTCATTACGTATTCCATTTGTCGACAATCTGTGTATATTGAACTACTCTTCATGTGTATCAGCCATTTGAGCCGGTTATGGAAAAATCTGGAGTGAAAACAAGGTCTTCAAAGCAGGCAATGGTACCTGTTGAAGCATATATCTTGATGGTTACAGGGAGCTCCTCAGAGGAGGATTCGAGACAGATGACCATCCTATATCCCACCCGAGGTGTATGCTCTAAGTTGCAATGTTTATATTTCTCATATGATGCATATGGTGTCTTGCATTGCTTAGTTTAGACATCATATGCACAATATTGAATTCTATCTGCTTAGTTTAGAGATCATACATGCAGTGCTAGCTGCTTAGTATATGAATCAATTATGTCAATTATATCATGCCATCCTGTATAATTAGATAACATGTATGTGAATTATTTCATCCCAACCTATTTTAGAAAGACATCATATAGTTTTGTCATGTCATCCTATTTAGGTACTCATCATATGTTGAATTATGCCATTATATCCTATTAAGTTATCCATCATATATCTGAAATCTGTGTCATGCTATCCTGCTTAGTTAGGCATCATATATGTGAAATTGTGTCATGTTGTCCTGTTTGGTTAGACAACATATATGTGAATTACCACATCCGTCTATCATACAATGTCTCATGACGCTCAATTTCTTTTCTTGTTTATCACCATTTGAATTGGAGGGGTGATGGCGTATCTAAGGGAGCAAAACCCGTTCTTCACAAAGACAGTGCTACACATCGATGCAGTAGAACCATGGTTGTACTGGCCCACAAACTAGCCCCACCACACATAATCGAGACTCTTCCAGATTGCACACTTACACGTTAGGCGGAGAACCAGCTACAACCCATCTAACCGCAACCCCAGTGGATAGTAACCCACTTATAGTTGACAAAGCACCATGTCCACCACAGTACCCCACAAGAGCAGTTTGTAAAGCTACCAAAGTGCCCAAAGCACGAAGACCACCACAGCTAACCCAAACTCCACGTTTAAAGCAGAAGAGCAACTGTTCTTAGGTCAGATTCCATAGCTATGGTCCATACTCCTTTGCTGTTGCATCATTGTATTTACTCATACCAACTACTTTCGAATTTGAAGGATTCAATTGAAACTCAAATGGTGCAACAGGTATGTTTTAAACCTATTTCTTTAACTAGATTGCTGTTCTAACTTCTTGCTCTATGTTGATTTCTCATGTGATGCACATTAGAAGTGCTGCCAATGTTGTGTAGTTTCTCACACTTATATTCTGTCTATGGTGTTGTGTCTTAAAAATATATGAGTTGAACTGTGTCTCTATCTTGATTAGGGAACATAAACTAGAATGATATGGACAATACAGTGACCATAGATATATGTTTGTTTCATGATGTTATCCTGTCCACCTTACTACTGAACCGGTTTACCAAAATGAGTTTCAGATACTACAAGCTAAACTCGTGATGTGTCTGCTTGTTTCTCTTGTAGTATGCAAACAGAATATTGGAGAAGAGCACCCCACTATGCAATGGTAGAGAAAGTAATGCAGATAAGGTTCAAGATAGTGAGACAACCTGTTGGTCTCCAAGAAAGGTGATAAAACGATCTTGTAGACGGTGAGAAAACCCCACATCCTGCGTTGATGTAGTGTTCGAGTTCTTGGCGATGCATCACTGGCACAAGCTCTTCGAACTCGCTGCTGAATCACTTGACTTCTTGCCTCTCAGCTACAAGTCGAAAGGCATCGATCGGTGTCTTTGCAAGAAGAAGTCAAGGACCGAGGAAGTCCTGCAGAATTCAGATCGTACTTTCTTGTGCAACAAAGTTACCGGAGGGTTTAAGCGCCAAACAAGAGAAAGTTAATAAGCTTGCTAAGCATCTTGCCAGCATTATGGGTACCTGTGATATTGTTTCTTGAACTCTTCAAGTGGTTTCAGCCTCGACTTGATTTGCTGCGGTGTTTATATGCTTCTTTGTTCCCTATATTTGCACTGGTGGAGAACTTTGATGCCCAGTGGATGTAATATGTGTAATAGCCGTGATAGCCTAGCATAAGTTGCTTGCTTATTTATTTCCTTGTTGTCTTTTTTATTTGTTTGCTTGTAGTCAGTGCAGTTCTTTTTCCGCGGTTTGCTAGTGGCTGCAATAACCTATTTTTTAAAACTAGGCCAGAATAACCATGGGCTAATATTTACTATAGTGACACTGGGCCTCCTATGGGCCGTAGAAACAGTGGGCCTTTTACAGGCCGTAGAAACAGTAGGTCTTCTACGGGCCGTAGAAACAATGGGCTTTCTACGGCCGTAGAAACAATGGGCCTTCTACGGGTCGTATCATCAATGGGACTTATACGGGACGTATGATCGATTGGCCAAACATGGGCCAATAACAGGCCGCATTATGGCCGTAAACGGGCTAGAGTTGGAATCGTTCGTTCATGGGCCGACCATAACGAGCCATCATTAATAGGCCGTATTTGATGACGCTATGAAAACGGCCCTACGTATTAACGGACCACAAACGGGCCGACTGTAACCACGGGCTGAATTTGGCCCACAAGCAGAAAATGACAGTAACGGGCCATAAGTAAACGAATGCTGGAAATGATCCCAAGAATAAATGGGCTCTGAGAAGGCGGAAAGATAACATGGGCTGGAAACGGCCCAACTGAATAACGGGCCCTTAATGGGTATAAAGTGATACACTATTTATTACGGGCCAGTTTCACCACGGGTCGTTAACGGGTGTAAAGTGATACACTGTTCAGTGCGGGCCAGTTTCACCACGGGCCGTTAATAGGCTAAGAGTTACATAGGGCCTCATATGGGCCAAAAGACGTCATGGGCCATACATGGGCCAGAAGTGAAAACGGGCTGGAGTCATATTGGATGGCCCAGATGACGCTACTGGGCCTAATTCGGATAGGGCGTAACGGGCCTTGGGTTAGCGGGCTGTAAATGGGCTATATGCGAACAGGCCGTTAACAGGCTTTCCGTGGGTCGACTCGCCACCTTTGACCAAGTCAAGCGGGCGGCCTTTTCACGTGAATGGGCCTCTGTTGGGCGTGCCACATGTCGGCGTATCATAGGCGCCTTCATCCAATGAGTGGATGACATCTGTCCCAACGATGAGCCGACACGTGTTTCCTCCAGCAAATGATGATTTTACACGTGGAAAATCCCCATTGGTCGGGGCCGTTAATGGGTAATTGCATCCAAAACCCGACCCGATAGCTTAACGGCGTTCCGTTACTTTGGATGCCACGTGTCGGCCACCTTTGACGAAAGCACTTCCGTGACGCGCGATTTATCGTCATGGAAGTGGACACTTTCATGATGATAATTTTGGTAATGTCATGGAACACTTCTACGACAGCACAGGTATGACTATCTTGATTCTGTCATAAAATAGTCATGGATGTACATGCATGACAAAAAACGCGACCTACTGTGACAAACACGTATCATCACGGAAGTGTATTTTTTTGTAGTGTATATGGATACAGATTGGTAGCGGTATATGGATACAGATTGGTGGTGGTATATGGAACGTATTGGTGGTGGTATATGGATACAGATTGGTGATGGTATATGGATATGGGTCAGTGGCAGATAAGCGGTGGTGTTAGATGGCAGGGGCGATGATGATTGTGCGGTGACGGCGTGACAACTTATGACCAAAACTTGAAACTCTGAAATACTAGACTCTAAGACCAGCAACTAGACACGACGATGCAACCACAAATTCAACAAAGCAAAATACTGAAAAGACTATGTAAAGGCTCAGACTGGTTCGGATATAATGAACTAACCCTAATTTTTTTGTGGCTTTTCGTGGACTGTAGGTATGAAAAAAAAACTCGATCTAAACTATGAAAAACTGAAAAATCTCATTGGGCAACCTGGAAATCTGATACCACTAGATAGAGGCGAGACCTGGAAACGAAGAACAAAAAAGAAACTGAAACTGCAATCTGGATATTTCAAATATAAGAGGAAAACTTTATTAATGAAAGTACTGTGACGTCTTGGTCTGTTCGTTGAATAAAAATGAAGTACGCGAAGTTGCAGATATGGCGATCTTTTAATCTAAACAAAACCCAAAGTCTAAACGACACCTTAAGGGCTGTATATATGGAGGAAGAGGGGGGAATTCTGTGGCCCTTGGAGGAGGGGTCCGAAACCAACCCTAACTCTTGTTTTCCCACACATACGGACTCTAAAAACAACCTATACTTATGTATTTCGAAATTACATGGACCTGGCCCAATAATAGGGTGACGTAGCACCTAGAATAGCCTCTGGACGAAATTGATGAAGTAGCATCTTGTATATTTCGTCCAAGGCTTCATGCACTCCTTATGGTGGCTTCAAAGTCCTGAAATCATCACTTGTAACTCTGTTCTTGTTCCCCTTGCGCATGCCATCATCTCCATGCTTGGTCTTTCTCCAGTGTTCATCCCTCTTATCCATGCCAGGCCCTTCATTTGTAAGGGAAATAAATGTATCCAATTTAGGCAGCATCATATACTCATGAACATTAGAATCATTACCAAGAAACGAAAGTACCTGATAATTTAATTGGCGTGTGCGAGCTCTAGTAATTGGTACAGTATATGTAGCAGTAGGGGTTGTCAGTGTAACAATGGTTTTGATGTCCTCATCATAAGTATATGCATCACACTCATGTGCAAGTTGATCTCTTGCTGGTGTACATATTATTTGCAAGAGGGATTCATAAACATGGAGGTACATTTATAAATCATATCATTTGGATGCATATAGCCAAGATACATGTAACTCTCTACTTGCTCTGTCATGATTATGCATTCAAATGTTAGTATATTCTATCTTCACATGATTGCATACATGTAGGGGGAGCTTATGCATGTTACATGTCTCTCCAAAGCTTTACCTTCTACCCTTAATATCATTTACCTAAAGCTTTGATGTATGTTGTCATCAATTACCAAAAGGGGGAGATTGAAAGCACACGTGCTCCCTGGGTGATTTTGGTAATTAATGTCAACATATCTCTTGTTGAACTAATGCCTTTATCTAGTGTATTTCAGAAAAGTTCAACAATGGCGTGGAAAGGACAAGAGGATGCGGAACCCCTTCAAAATGCTAAGGACACATATTGGCAAAAGCTCAAGACTCTTCATTTCATTTTTAGTGATCCAAGATCACATTGGGTCCATAGGAAAGCCAATACTATTAAAAGGGGATGAGGTGTTGCTTAATGGCTTGCTTGCTCAAAATGCTCAGTGATATTGCTCCAAAGCCCTCGACCACTTTCTCTATTGAAATATCTCAAAACCCTAAACTCCAACTCGGCCCCATCAATTCATTCTATCACGCACCACCGAGTTCAAAAGACATAGCCACAGCCAGAAACCCTAACAGTTCGGTCACACCGATATGGATCTTAGTCTCACCGAGATGGCCTTGCCAATTCTCTGTTGCCTATTGCAATTATTTCGGTCTCACTGAAATAGCGATCGGTTGCACCGAGATGGCTTGACCAATTCTCTGTTTCCCTATTGCTTCACTTAGATCTCACCAGGTAGATGCAATCGGCGCCACCGAGTTGAGGTATGCCCTAAGACCTAGCACATCGGTCCCACCGAGTTGTTCTAGTCGGTCCCACCAAGATTCCTAAGATTCTTATTTTGAACTAAATCGGTCTCACCGAGTTCATCTATTATGTCTGACCGAGTTGGGTCAAATGTGTGTAACGGTTGGATTTTGTGTGGAGGCTATATATACCCCTCCACGCCCTTATCCATATGTGAGAGAGCCATCAGAACGTGCCTACACTTTCAGCATACACTTTCTGAGAGAGAACCACCTACTCATGTGTTGAGATCACGATATACCAACTCTACCATAAGAATCTTGATTTCTAGTCTTCCCCAAGTTGCTTTCCAGTAAAATCATATTTCCACCATATCCAAATCTATGAGAGAGAGTTGAGTGTTGGGGAGACTATCATTCGAAGCACAAGAGCAAGGAGTTCATCATCAACACAACATCTATTACCTTTTGGAGAGTGCTGTCTCTTACATTGGTTAGATGCCGCTTGGGAGCCTCCGTCAAGTTGTGGAGTTGAACCAAGAAGTTTGTAAGGGCAAGGAGATCGCCTACTTCGTGAAGATCTACCCGAGTGAGGCAAGTCCTTCGTGGGTGATGGCCACGGTGGGATAGACAAGGTTGCTTCTTCGTGGACCCTTTGTGGGTGGTGCCCTTCGTGAACTCGCGCAATCGTTACCCTTCGTGGGTTGAAGTCTCCGTCAACGTGGATGTACGATAGCACCACCTATTGGAACCACGCCAAAAATCTCCATGTCTTTATTGCATTTGCACACTCCAATCCCATCCCTTTACTCTCTTGCAATTAGCATGCTTTACTCTTTCTGCTGCCTATACTATTGTCATGCTTGCGTGAAATGTATTGTGAATGCTTAAACTTGTACCAAAACTCCACCTTAACTTGAACAACTTAAAAATTACCACTTTTACTTGTTGAGGGTCTAATCACCCCCCTCTTGGCCCCTCATCTCGATCCTTTCACGAATCGCTGTACTTCCAAAATTGTCTCACACATATCCACAGGCGGCACTGCCATTGCGGGCGGTGCGAACACCATGGCTAGTACGACCAGCGCAGTCGGCGCGGTTGTCGTTCCCACTGCGGCCGGAGTGGGAGGAGGAGGTGATGCAGGCGGTCCACTTCCTTGACCATCTGGCAAAAACAACCACAACGGCGCTGGTGCTGCGGACGGACAAAACCAACTTCCTCGATGCATCGGTCAGCATAGTTGCCAGAGCGACAATGCCTGGTCCAGTGCAAGCCAAGATCTTCCTGCTACAGCACCTAGAGATGCAGTGTTAAGACACACACCGCGACCATCGCAAGATGGGCATGATGTGACCCCGAGCGGCGCTGTTGATCATAGACAACAACATCCACACAACAAGACACTTATTGATTAAGTCCAAGATCCCCAGGCAGCACTTCCGCCTTGCCAACCCACTATTGTGCCGGAGCTGCGGCGACAACATTGAAATGGCGCTCCTGATGGCAACATCTCGTTCTTCACACCCAACCATGCCATCAACAGCACCGGAGGCAATGGCGCGAGCCCAAGTGTTGTTGAACTTTCCTCCAACGGTAAACAAGATCGATGAGTGGAGAGCCACCATCCTGAGCTTGATTGAATATGCTGAGTCGAGCAAGTCGCAACAAGTGGAGCCCTCACGGCATTCGCGACCTACACCGGTAGCTCAAATTGGTGTTCATGATGAAGGTGCTACACCAATAGCACAGTCGCCTCCACGGTAATAGTCTCGGCAACATCAAGGTCAACAATCATGGCAAACCCAGCACATTACAGAGCCTGGCGAGATGTCGATGGCCTCCTCAGATCCACGGGCGCGGCAAGAACAGCGGCAGGTGCTATAAGATAGGCAGGTAGAGGATGCTCTCACCACCATTGGGTGACGTCAGGAAGCATGCCATCAATCCGACGAACGCAACTGTCCTGTTGTTGATGAGCCCGCACCCGTTGTTGGCAGATATCTACCCTATGAGGTTGGGTGCCCCGCCTTCACTCATGAGTAGCGGCAAGTCTGCTGGCCATCTATCCGGGCTTTCAAGCTAGAAGTACGATGGCAAGCTGTACCCGATAGAATTCTTGGGTATTTACACAATTACCTTCCAAGCTGCCAAGGGAAGAGATGAAAAGATCCTCACCAATTACTTCCCATTGGTGCTCAAGCCCAATGTGAGGAGGTTAATGAATTTACCAGAGAAGTCCATCTCCTCGTGGTCGAATTTGTGCAATGACTTTGTTGGTGCCTTCACCGGAGGCCACAAGGCCCCTTTACAGCCCATCAACCTGCAAGTGATCCCACAAATGGAGGTTGACAATTTGCGTAGATATATATAGAGATTTAGCTGTGTTCACTGTAACATTCCAGATGTACACCCAACAGCCATGATTGTCGTGTTTCACACAAAAATGCGCAATCGAAAGATGCGTGAGAAGATGAACGTCTGGTTGCCGAAGACCGTCAACGAGGTCTGTACGTAGGCGGACAAGTGTGCACGTGGTAAGGAGGGGAGAAGGGTTCCTTGGGATGATCCCGGCGCCGAAGTTAATTCTGAGGACGACGCCGCCGCCACCATGAAAAAGAAAGGCCGAAAGCGCAATATAAAGCGGCAAGACAGTCATGGTTGTGGAAGGCTCTGGTAACTCTAACGCTGCCGAGAAACGTAAAACGGAAGGCTCTGGTAAGGAAGCTGTTGCATGTGCTGCTTGGCAGGAAGCCGCGATAGGCGAGAAGACCGGCAAGTCTGATGAGCCATATTGCAAGATTCACTGCACCAAGGGTCATGATCTCCAGGAGTGCTGACAAGTTGAGCAACTTGCTAAAAAATAGAAAGTTGAGTACTAAAAGCACGACAAGGCGAAGGGCCAAGATGGTGCAAGTGGGTCTGGCAAGAAGGGTCATGGTGGCCGAGGAAGGCGCCGTGGCAAGGCCAATCAGCAAAACGAGAAACCTGCTAGAGGCCATGAGAAGAAATAGGAACATGATGGAAGTGAAGAAGAGGATGATGATGATAAATCCAGCATCCATGAACTCCAGAAGGCAATGGAAGCCATGTGCATTGACGGGGGGGGGGGTGCATCTTTGCATTCCTCTCACCGCTAGCTCAAGCAGTGGGCGTGTGAAGTCAACACAGCAGAGCTGGTGATAGACGCCCAGAAACCACTTAACTGGTCACACACGCCTATCATTTTCAATGCCGATGACCACCCTGACCGCACACGTATGATCGGGTGTTTGCCGTTCTTGGTTTCACCAACAATTCACAACCTCCAAAACACGAATATGTTAGTTGATGGTGGGGCTGGTCTAAACTTGATTTCTCAAGAAGTAATCAAGAGATTTTAAATTACCGATGAAGAGCTCGAGAAAACAGGGACATTCCAAGGAATCAACCTGGGAAGGAGCCAACCCAAGGGGAAGATGACATTGTCGGTGACGTTTGGAGGGGAATTGAATTACAGGACATAAAAGATTATATTTGATGTATTGAAGATCCCCTTGCCGTTTAATGGAATTATGGCCGCCTAGCTTTGGCTAAATTTATGGCAGCATCCCACTGTGCCTACAACATGTCGAAAATGCCAGGACTAATGGGTGTCATTTCCATCAACTCAGATAAGAAGGATGCAGTCATGTGCATCGACAAGTTATACAGAGATGCGGTTGCAGCAGAAGCCGCCAAGGCACCAGTTCCCGCTAAGAAGAAGAAAAAAATAAGTCCAGTAAGATCTCCAACAAGAATTTCAGGAAGCGCACCTCCGAGGAGTGTTGCACACTTGTTGAAGACTTGTCGGAGAGCTCTACCGACAAGAAATCCGAGGCCACTCCACGAGCAACAAAGAAGGTGCCGGCAAGGGAGGATGGCATTGGCAGTAGCTTCACCATTAGTTCCATCCTTGAGAGCAAATAGGAAAGCAAGCTCGCTGCCTTCCTGCGGGCGAATGTCGGTGTGTTTGCATGGCAACCATCTGACATCCCCGGCATTCCCAGGGAGGTAATTGAGCACCACCTTGCTATCTGTCCCCATGCTCGGCCCGTCAAGTAGAAGGTCAGGAAGCAGGCGTTGGAGCGGCAATAGTTCATTACTGAAGAAATCAGGAAACTTTAAGCAGTAGGTTAGTTGGAGGTGTACTACATCCAACTTGGTTAGCAAATCTAGTTGTAGTGCAAAAGGCAAATGGAAAGTGGAGGCTTTGCATCGACTAGACTAATCTTAATAAAGCATGCCCAAAGGATCCTTTCCCTTTGCCGTGCATTGGTCAAATTGTAGACTCTACAACCGGCTGTGACCTACTCTCTTTCCTTGATGCATATTCCGGATACCATCAGATATTCATGGCCAAGGAGGATGAGGAGAAAACCGAATTCATTACCCCATGTGGCACATAGTGCTTTGTGTGTATGCCTTTCGGGTTAAAGAGTGCAGGTTCAACATTTACGAGAGCAATCCAAATTGGTTTCGAATCCCAGTTGCACAGAATTGTGGAAGCATATATGGATGATATATAATGGTCAAAACCAAGGAGAAATCAACCCGCATTCAAGATTTAATTTAGATGAACCTTTTGCAAATTTGCGCAAGATCAATTTGAAGCTCAACCCCGAGAAGTGTGTGTTTGGCGCTCCATCTGGCAAGCTTCTCGGGTTCTTTATATCTCAAAGGGGAATTGAAGCAAATCCCGACAAGATCCAAGCACCAAAAAGCGACAAAGGCTGTACGACATCTTGCCGGTTGTGTTGCTTCCTTAAGTAGGTTCATTTCAAAATCTGCTGAGCGCGCCTTGCCGTTTTTCAAGATATGGAAAAAAGGCTGGTCCAATGAAATGGACTCCGGAAGTGGAGGCAGCGTTGCAGGATTTGAAAAGATACCTATCCTCCGCGCCAACACTAGTAGCACCTAAACCACAAGAGCTATTGCTGATGTACTTCATGGCAACAAATCAAGTGATCAGTGCTACGCTAGTGGTGCAGAGGGAAGGCGATGATGAGGAAGCGACAGTGGCAAGCCTAAAGACAAGGGGTCCGATCTTTTGATGAGATTGTGATTATCATTTTTGGAGGAGTAGACTTCGATGATCCGACTACAAACATGCAAGGACGCCGCGCCTTAGCAATCGCGAAACCAACTCCGAAAGGTTATTGACCATGACGGAGCACAATCAACCTGGCCAGGAGAGTCTATTTCCTGTGAGCAAACGAAAAACAAGTAAGAAACTGAGATTGCAATCTGGATATTGCGAATATAAGAGGAAAGTTTATTGATGAAAGTGGGGTTCCGTGACGTCTTTGTCTGGTTGTTGAACACAAATGAAGTATGCAAAGTTGCAGCTATGGCGAACTTTAATCTAAAGAAAACCCAAAGTCTACACGACGCGCTAAGGGCTGTATATATGGAGGAAGAGAGGGGAATTTTGTGAGCCCGTGGAGAAGGGGTCCGAAACTGATAGAGGCAAAGGTGTCCCATCTTTCGATGAGATGGTGATTATCGTTTTTGGAGGAGTAGACTTTGATGATCCGACTACGAACGTGCGAGGACGTCGCGCCTTAGTAATCGCTAAACCAACTGTGAGAGGTTAATGACCACACCGGAGCACAATCAACCTGACCACGAGGTTCTATTTCCTGCAAGCAAATGAAGAACAAACAAGAATCTGAGATGGCAATCTGGATATTGCGAATATAAGATGAAAAGCTTTATTGATCAAGCTAGGGATTTGTGACGTCTTAGTCTGGTCGTGAAACACAAACGAAGTACGCGAAGTTGCAGCTATGGCAAACTTTAATCTAAAAAAAACCCAAAGTCTAAACGATGCCCTAAGGGCTGCATATATGGATGAAGAGGGGGGAATTTTGTGAGCCCGTGGAGGAGGGGTCCGAAACTGATAGAGGCAAAGGTGTCCCGTCTTTCGATGAGATGGTGATTATCGTTTTTGGAGGAGTAGACTTTGACGATACGACTACGAACGTGCGAGAACATCGCGCCTTAGCAATTGCTAAACCAACTGTGATAGGTTAATTACCACACCGGAGCACAATCAACCTGACCACGAGGTTCTATTTCCTGCAAGCAAATGAAGAACAAGCAAGAAACTGAGATGGCAATCTGGATATTGCGAATATAAGATGAAAAACTTTATTGATAAAGGTGGGGTTTTGTGACGTCTTAGTCTGGTTGTTAAACACAAACGAAGTACGCGAAGTTGCAGCTATGGCAAACTTTAATCTAAACAAAACCCAAAGTCTAAACAATGGCCTAAGGGCTACATATATGGAGGAAGAGGGGGGAATTTCGTGGCCCTTAGATGAGGGGTCCAAAACCAACCCTAACTCTTGTTTCTCCACATATACTGACTCTAAAAACAGCCTATACTCAAGTATTTCGAAATTGCACGGGCCTGGCCCAATAATAAGGTGATGTAGCACCTAGAATAGCATATGGACTAAATTTATGAAGTGGCATCTTGTATATTTCATCAAAGGCTTCATGCACTCATTTTGGTAGCTTCAAAGTCCTAAAATCATCACTTGTAACTCCGTTCTTGTTCCCCTTGCGCATGCCATCATCTCCATGCTTGAACTTGCTCCAAGGTTTATCTTTCTTGTCCAAGCTAGGCTTTCATTTGTAAACAAAACAAATGTGTCGAATTTAGGCAGCATCATATTCTCATGAACATTAGAATCGTTACCAAGAAACGAAAGTACCTCGTAATTCAATTGGCGTGCACGAGCTCTAGTTATTGCTCCAGTATGTATAGTAGCAGGGGTTGTGGGTGTAATAATGTTATTGATGTCCTCATGAGAAACCAACCCTAACTCTTGTTTCCCCACATATATGGACTCTAAAAACAACCTATACTCAAGTATTTCGAAATTACATGGGCCTGGCCCAGAAATAAGGTGGCGCAACACCTAAAATAAGCTATGGACGAAATTTATGAGAGGGAATCTTGTATATTTCGTCCATGCCCTTGTTTGTCATCAAGGAGGCTTCAAAGTGCTAAAATCTGCAATAGAAACACCGTTTTGGTTCCCTTTGCGTGCGCCTTCATCTCCATGCTTGATCCTTCTCAAGTGTTCATCCTCTTGTCCATGCTAGGCCCTTCATTAGTAATCAACACAAATGTATCCAATTTAGGTGGCATCATATTCTCATGAACATCAGAATTGTTACCAAGAAACGAAAGTACCTGGTAGTTCAATTGACGTGCGTGAGCTCTAGTAATTAATTGGTCCAGTATGTATAGCAGCAGGGGCTGTGGGTGTAACAATGGTATTGATGTCCTCATCGTCCTCCCCTTTTTGAAATGAAATCGTCCTCGATGGAAGCTCATCTTCCTCACCCAAATAAGGGTTCAAATCTGCAATGCTAAAAGTTGGACTAACCCCAAAATCTGCAGGCAGCTCAAGTTTATATGCATTATCATTTATTTTCTCTAACACCTTAAAAGGACCATCAGCGCGTGGCATTAGCTTTTATTTGCGCAAATCAGGAAATCTATCCTTACGCAAATGTAACCAAACAAGATCACCACGTGCAAAAACAACATGTTTTCTACCCTTATCTCCAGCAAGTTTATATTTAGCATTCATACGCTCAATGTTCTCCATAGTTAACTCGTGCATTTTTAAGATCAAGTCAACACGTTGTTTAGCTTCAAAATTAACCTTCTTCGAAGATGAAAGAGGCAACAAATCAATAGTTGCATGAGGTAGGAAACCATACACAATTTCAAAAGGGCACATCTTAGTAGTAGAATGTAGCGAAGGATTGCAAGGAAATACAATACGAGGCAAGCATTCTTCCCACATTTTCTTGTTATTATTGAAAATATCCCTGAGCATAGTAGACAATGTTCTATTGACAACTTTAGTTTGTCCATCAGTTTGGGGGTGAAAAGTAGCACTAAAAATCAGTTCATTCCCCAATTTAGCCAATAAACATCTCCCAAACTGGCTAAGAAATTCAGTATCACGATCTGAAACAATAGTATTCGGCACACCATGCAAGTGAATAGTTTCATGAAAGAATACATCAGCAACATTAATAGCATCATTGCTTTTATGACATGGTATGAAGTGTGCCATTTTCAAAAATCTATCCACGACAACAAATATGCTATCCCTCCCCTTCTTTGTTCGAGGTAATCCAAAAACAAAATCGATAGATATATCCTCCCAAGGAACACTAGGTACACGCAAAGGCATATATAAACCATGAGGATTGAGTCGTGACTTAGCTTTTTGACATGTTGTGTAGTGAGCAACAAAACGCTCAACATCCCGTCGCATCGTTGGCCAAAAGAAATGTGTAGCATGTATATCCTCTGTTTTCTTCATGCCAAAATGTCCCATTAATCCTCCTCCATGCGCCTCCTGCATCAACAAAAGACGAATGGAGCTAGCTGGAATGCATAGCTTGTCAGCACGGAACACAAATCCATCATTAAACTTGTTCCATGTTGTTCCTTCTTTACAATTCTACATTACATCTCTAAAATCAGCATCATGCATATATTGATCTTTCATGGTATCCAAACCAAATATATTAAAGACAAGTTGTGAACATAGTATAGCGATGAGACAATGCATCAGCAATAACATTTTCTTTACCCATCTTGTGTTTAATAACATAAGGAAAAGTCTCTATGAATTCAACCCTTTAGCATGTCTACGATTCAGTTTGGCTTGACTTTTAATAGGTTTCAAAGATTCATGGTCAGAATGTATAACAAGTTCTTTAGGCTATAAATAATGTTGCCATGTTTCTAAAGTCCGAACAAGAGCATATAATTCTTTATCATAAGTAGAATAGTTCAGACTAGGCCCACTCAGTTTTTCAGAAAAGTATGCAACGAGTTTGCCATCTTGTAATAACACACCTCCTAATCCAATTCCAGTGGCATCACATTCAAGCTCAAAAGTCTTACTAAAATCAGGAAGTTAGAGTAATGGAGCATGTGTCAACTTATCTTTCAATACCGCGAAGGCTTCTTCCTATGCGGTACCCCAAACAAAAGGCACATCCTTCTTTGTAAGCTAATTGAGAGGTGCAGCAATTGTGCTAAAATCTCTCACAAAACGCCTATAGAAACCAGCGAGTCCAAGAAAATTCCTCACTTGTGTGACCGTTTGGGCTACGACCAACTCTTAATATCTTCAACCTTGGCTTTATCAACTTCAATTCCCTCTGGACTAACAACATAGCCAAGAAAAGATACTCGGTCCGTGCAAAAGGTGCACTTTCCATGGTTACCAAACAAACGTGCATTACGTAGGGGAATAAAAACAACACGCAAATGTTCCTCCAAAGATCTGCTATAAATCAGTATATCATCAAAAATAGACTACCACAAATCATCTAATGAAAGCACGTAAAACTTCATTCATTAATCTCATAAAAGTACTAGATGCATTAGTTAACCCAAAAGGCATTACTAACCACTCATATAATCCAAACTGAGTTTTAAATGATGTTTTCCATTCATCTCCCAATTTCATACAAATCTGATTGTCGGTGGGAACGACACCTATGGGATCACTGGAATCCCTTCTACGGTTGGCGGACGCGGGGTCGTGAGAAGAGCAGGTCTAACAGAAAGCACATGGATCCTTTACCCAGGTTCGGGCCGCGAGGATGCATAATACCCTAGTCCTCCTTTGGTGGATGTATTGAGTGTTCTTGTGTTCTTGAGCTAGCTACGGGGTGTAACTTGCCCAAAAGAGCCGAATCCCTCTCTTGGTCGCCTCGGGCCTCCTTTTATAGGCAAAATGGGTCGCCATAGTGGCACACAGGAGGTGGAAAGGTGTACAGCGCGCGAGCTTATCGCCCGGCATTATGGGACAAAGCGCATTAAATGCGCTAATTAGGTGTCCCTTAGCTTTATCGGGGACGAGAACGAGGACCGTCCCGTCCGTCGCCACTCTGCCTCGCTTCGACACGCGCCCAGGCCAGCGATGCATGCGGCGCCATGTAGGTAGGAAGGCTGCTGAGGTTGCACGGTGGTGGAGCCTTCACGAAGATTTGCATGCCACCACGAATGTGCTTGCTGAGTTGGAGTAGAGGCCGCCCGTCGCCACGCAGGTGCCTGCCCAGCTGGTTGAGCTAGCAGCTGCTTGGGGACGGCAGTGGAGTCTTGGCTGGTGCGGGCCTGGCAGTGGCCCTGCTAGCGTCCTCAACAAGGGCCTTGCCGGGGGCCCGGCAAGGGTCTTGCTGTGGTGTTGCGGTCGGCCCCGGCAAAGCGCTTGCCGGGGGTCTTGTGATTCCCTCGGCCGGGATCCCGCTGAGGGTCGCCGTCTTCTGGTCCTCATCTGATCTCACATGTTTATGATCTTGACAAAGATTTGCATGCCACCACACAGGTGCCTCCCGAGCCTTGGTTCCAACGTAGTCATTGGCGGCGTTTGGAACCCATGGGCTCAAGGGTGGCCTGCTTTACTGGCATCGGGCAAGTTGCCCCGGCAAGGCTCTCGCCGGGGCCGCGGAGGCCACCCCGGAGAGGGCCTTGCCGGGGGAGTCCACCTCGCCCTCTTGCTCTTTGGTGTTTCTGATCTTGGCATTGTCGTGGTTGTCTTGTGCTTCGGCTTATCTCCAGCTTCCCTCCTTTACCCTCCTACGTGAAGCCGTGGCGCGTGGCTCTGACTGCCCGTGTACAAGTAAAGGGGTCAAAAGGAGAGCCCCTACTTTTGTACACCGATAGGAGCCCCCGGGCCTGGGCCACACATAAGCGCGACACGGGTAGGTGGGGCAGATTTTACCGCAGTAACTATTTTGTCCGCTGTGTTTCCCCACGACCCGCGTTGAACGCGCGACATGGGGGCTCGTGCGTGACGTGGGGGTCATGTGTGATGTGGTTCCCGCACGCATGCGTCACGTTGCAGTTAATGGGAAAGGAGGCGGCCCGCGCCTTCCCCGTAAAAAGGGATAACCGCGGGCGCGCTGCTCACTCTACCCCCCTTCCTGCGTCTCCTACAAACTCAGAGCCGCCGCCTCCCCGCTTCGCCCTCTTTCCCGATCTTTCTGCCTATGCTTGCCGCCACTACATATTCGCTGTCCTCCGCCCCTTGCTTCTCGCAGTCGCCATGGCTCCCAAATCCACCAAGGGCAAGGGAGTGGCCAAAAATGCCGGGGCGACGGAGCCACCGGAGAGTGAGCAGCCGCGCGACGGATGCAGCTCACCTACTTCCCCTCGACCGTCGATGTGTTTGAACTCCGGGACTGCTTCAAGCCCCTGTGGGGTTGCAAGACGGGGGGGAGACGATGGGGCATCCAACCATGCGTGTCATCCCCGCCAACTGCGCCGAGGCCGCCCCAAATCGGTATACATTCTTCGTCGATTACTTCTCTTGCGGCCTCTGCCCCCTTCTCTGATTTCTTCAACGACGTCATGCACACCTATGGCTTCCACCTTCTGGATTTTACTCCAAATGCCGTGGCGTGCATGGCTCTCTTTGTGCACCTCTGTGAGGGTTTCGTCGGGTGCATCCCAACACGGCGCTCTTCCGCCACTACTTCTTCCCTCGGATCCAACCGGGGGGCGCCATTTCCGGTTGCGTTGCTTGGATCCCATGGTCCAAGGGGGCATACCCGGAGGGCGATCAGAAGGAGAGGTGGGAAGAATGGTGGGGCCGGTGGTGCTGGATTGAGGAGGATGATCCACAAGATTTCTGCCAGGTTCGCCAGGCGCTGCTGGTTCGGCGGAGCGACTGGAGCGATGTTGATGCCGACGATGCGAAGCTCACGGTCGCCACCACCAGGATTTTTCGCCTCACCGAGGCCGGGCTCACCCTTGAGATGATCGGGGCGGATTTCATCCGCCGCCGAATTGCTCCGCTGCACAACAAGGGGAGGCCGGCCTGGCTTTTCACAAACGCCGCCGACATCATGAGGCTTCACCCCGGCCTCGACCACAACTTCATGGTGATGGGGCATGCCCACTTCTACCAGCGGCTCTTTCAGCTCAACGTGAACCGTGATGGTGAGGTCGAGCGGTCCGGTCCGGTAAGGCTGCGAGGGCTGCCGTGAAGGCCGGCAAGGTCGCCAAGGGGCCCTTGTTTAAGTTGCTGACGGGAGTGGTCCCGCTGAGCAACAAATCTCGCTGGACCGACATCATTGCCATCATGCCGGACTTCAACGTGCATGGTCTTGACCCGAGCTGGGTCGAGCCGGAGGGAATTCAAGTGCAGGAGTTCTTCAACACCTTGCATGAGGGGTACATCATCGCCGAGCCGCGGCTTGCCCAGGACACCACCCAGGCGGAGCTGGACTACATCGTCGCCAGGGCGGTGGAGGCGGAGCTCACCAAGGAGGCCGGCAGCGCCGGCGGTGTGGAGGACAAGGCCACGATGGAAGCAGAGGAGAAGGAGCTCGCCCAGTGGGAGGAGGCCGCTGGGGAGGCCAGCAGCGCCGGCACCGGGGCTCCTCTCGTCAAAGATGT
Organism: Aegilops longissima; assembly: GCA_021605205.1. Lineage (NCBI taxonomy): Eukaryota > Viridiplantae > Streptophyta > Magnoliopsida > Poales > Poaceae > Aegilops > Aegilops longissima. Next base: position 343,479,466 of record CM038678.1, read on the forward strand.
GGTCGACGAGTCGTGGGAGGAGGAGGCTGAGGCTGTCGACCCTCCGGCCACAGGGAGAGGGCGAGTACTGCAGCGGGCCACCTCTGGCGAGCCGGTCCGGCCCGGCAGGGCCGTACAACCGCAACAAACCTAGGAGGGGTCCGGGCGCCAGGCAAGGGCCGTGGCAGCGAAGAAGTCGGTGAATGCCGCGGTGACGAAGAAGAGAGCGACCGCCTCTCGTTCGCCCAAATGCCCTCGGACTCCATCAGCCTCCCCTCCGCTAGCAGATGACGACGCAAAGGTCACCTTAGACTTCGGGTCCCTCAGCCTAAGGAGGAAGAGGAAAGCAGCAGAGGAGGAGGTGGAGGACTTGTAAGTATTGTTCCTTTCTGTCATCTCCACCTCCTCGGATCATGCCACTTATCTTGATTTATCTTCATCTTGGCAGGGATACGGAGACACTGGCCCAGAGGATGAAGAGGGCCAGGGCTTCGGCGAGCGGCCAGGCCCCGGCAGGCACTTCCGACACACCGCTGGTGGTGTTGAGCAGCCCGGACAGCAGCCCCCAGCACAACCCCCAACATAAGTTCAATGCTCACCCCTCATCGACGTGTGTTGGGGGAACGATCTCTTGGTGCTGACCTTGCCGCGGTTGCAGGAGGAGGACAGCAGCAGGAGGAGCCACATAGGGCTACCCCCAACATGCCTCCCCCATCGACTACGCCACTCCGAGGGGCGTCCCCGGCAAGGGCGCCAAGCACCGAGCCCATGCACACAGAGGAGGAGGAGAACCTGGGCACTGGTGGCTTCGCCTCGGCGCCAAACATTGGCGGGGAGGGGACCTCTGCTTCCCAGCCCGGCACGGGTAAGTCACTTGCCTTCCGTCCCTGTTCTTTTTGTCTGTTCTTTCTGTATCTTGATCTTGGCCTTTCCTCATCCCCTTCTCGGTATCTAGATTTCCCCTCGGTGGACCCAGAGGACATCGAGGATGTCCCCAAGGACGCCGCGGCGGAGGCCGAGAAGATTGCTGCCGAGGAGACCGCCAAGGGCGCTGATGAGGAAGCCGCCAAGGGGCCTGCCAGGGAGCCTGGCAAGGCTACTGCCGAAGAGGCCGGCAAGGCCGCTGTCGAGGAGGAGGTGGTTGATGACCTGCCTTCCTCCTGTGCTGCCTTTGGCTCCGGCAGGTATCTGAGGGTGGGCGACGAACTTTTCGTCCACCTTCCAGGGGCGTCGAGCTCCAGGGCGCCCGTCGAGGGAGAGGTGTTCGACGAGGAGGTGCTTGCCGCCGCCGGGCTCGAGGTTGTTGATGAGCCAAGCACTGGCGGCGCCCGTTCTCACGAGGAGCGGCTTCTCCAGGTCATGGGTGCCAACTTCCGGAAGCTCCAGGCGCTCCACCGTGCCCGTCTGGACAAGGCCAAGTCTAGGATGGCAAGGGTGGGCAAGGCGGAGGCGGACCTCAAGGTGCGTGTCGCCTAGACGCAGACTTGGTTCCACCAGGCTTGTGAAGAGCTGAAGGCCGCCCAGGGCGAGCTGGCCAAGCGTGATGTGGAGCTCACCATGAAGCAGGCCGACATTGAGAAGGCCCAGGAGACAGCGAAGAACTTGGCCGCCGCGGCCGAGGCCACTCGAACCCAGCACCAGGCCGCGCTGGACTCCCAGGAGGAGGACCTTTCCGCGCGTGAGGAGAAGCTTGCCGCAACGCTCAGCGGCAAGGATGAGGAGGTGGAGAAGCTCGTCGTGTAGCGGACCCAAGAGCTGGATCAGAGGCACAGGGAGGCGCTCGATGCCCAGGCTCTGGTTCACGCCGGCAGGGCGAAGGAGGTGGAGGTGGAGCGGGATGAGCTGAAGGAGCAGGCCCAGAAGCTGTCCAAGGAGAAGGACACGCTCAACAGCGCCCTAACGGAGGTGCAGGGCACGGCCGTCAGCAGGGCCGGGGAGCTCTCCGAAGCCAACAACTCCATCAAAGACCTGAAGCTGAAGCTGGAGGGCCTTGAGGAGATGCTCTCAGAGGCCGAGGCTCGGGAGGAGACCCTGGCCAAGGATCTGGAGGCCGAGAAGCTGCAGCGGTAGAACGAAGCCGCCAGCCACAAGGATTTTGTGGAGGGCGAGAATCGCTGGATCAGCCACCTCGAGGACGTCGCCAGCAGGATCACCATGCAGCTGGCTACCATGGGGATGCCAAATGTGAGGTATGCCCCAGAGTGCAGCGGGGGCTCCCAACGCCAAGCTGACCCTATTCTTCGAGGGTGTCCTCGGGGCCCTGGAGCATGTCCACTCCAATCGGGAGGCCTCTTTGGCCGATGAGTCCCGGAGGCTCTGCCGGGCTACCATGACCAAGGTCCTCACCAAGGTGGCGCACTGGAATCCTGACCTCGACTTCGAAGCTGCGCTGGAGAGCTTGCCAGAGGATGCGGACATTGCGGCGCTCAAGGAGCGTATCAAGCCCATCATCAGCCCCATCGACGGAATCCAGAGGGTGGAGGGCCAGCGCCGGGATTAAGCACCCCGTCTCTCATTCCTGTTGCAGGTTCATGACCAAGACAATTTCTATCTTTAGTTAGAACCACGGCAACAATTTATGTAATATAACTCTGCAGTACTTTTGATACAATGCATGTTATTTTCCTGTTTGATTTTCCTTTGTATGTCCATCCTACATTAACTGGGTAGGCTGGCCGGCGCGTAAACCCAGGGCGGCGTCTTGAGGACGTATCCCCAATGGCCTGCCGGGTGTGCTTGCTGCCGGGCGAACCACCTTACCGCCCTTAACGCGGCCGCTCGAACTGTCAAGCTTGACTCGAGTCAGAATCGAGAGCGTTGCCATTTGCGGAAGGCTACCCTGCCACTCTCGACATGGTCGCTTGAGCTGTTGAGCGAACTAGAAAAAGAACAAGGGAATTGCCAATTGCGGGAGGGCCCCTTTGCATGCAGGTTTTCCATACAAAGAACGAGATCTCCGAGGGGAATAACCTAATATAAAAAGGAAATATCTAAAGTTCGACATGACTTAGCTTTCCTGTCGCTGCATTGGCGCCCTTCGCGCTTGCAGGCAGCGCTGTTCTTTTGGCCGTCTTCTTCTCTGGAAGCCGTGGCCACGAGAAACTGCTAAGCCGACTGCTAAACTAGATTCTCACAACTGCGCCCCCTACCTGGTGCGCCAAAGATATCTTTGGGAATGACACCTATGGGATCACTGGAATCCCTTCTACGGTTGGCGGGCGCGGGGTCGTGAGAAGAGCAGGTCTAACACAAAATACACGGATCCTTTACCCAGGTTCGGGCTGCGAGGATGCGTAATATCCTAGTCCTGCTTTGGTGGATGTATTGAGTGTTCTTGTGTTCTTGAGCTAGCTACGGGGTGTAACTTGCCCAAAAGAGACGAATCCCTCTCTTGGTCGCCTCGGGCCTAGGCAAAAGGGGTCGCCACAGTGGCACACAGGAGGTGGAAAGGTGTACAGCGCGCGAGCTTATCTCCCGGCGTTACGGGACAAACCGCATTAAATGTGCTACTTAGGTGTCCCTTAGCTTTATCAGGGACGGGAACGAGGCCCGTCCCATCCGTCGCTGCTCCGCCTCGCTTCAACACATGCCCAGGCCTGCGATGCATGCGGCGCCATGTAGGCAGGTAGGCTGCTAAGGTGGCGCGGTGGTGGAGCCTTCACGAAGATTTGCATGCCACTACGCAGGTGCTTGCTTAGTTGGAGTAGAGGCCGCCCGTCTCCATGCAGGTGCCTGCCCAGCTGGTTGAGCTAGCAGATGCTTGGGGACGGCGGTGGAGTCTTGGCTGGTGCGGTCTTGGCATTGGACTTGCTGGCGTCCTGGGCAAGGGCCTTGCCGGGGGCCCGGCAAGGGTCTTGCCGTGGTGTTGTGGTCGTCCCCGGCAAGGCGCTTAATGGGGGTCTTGTGGATTCCCTCGGCTGGGATCCCGCCGAGGGTCGCCGTCTTCTGGTCCTCATCTGATCTCACATGTTTATGATCTTGACAAAGATCTGCATGCCACCATAGAGGTGCCTCCCGAGCCTTGGTTCCAACATAGTCGTTGGCGTCGTTTGGAACCTGTGGGCTCAAGGGTAGCCTGCTCTACTGGCATCAGGCAAGTTGCCCCGGCAAGGCTCTTGTCGGGGCCTCCCCGGCAAGGGCCTTACCGAGGGAGTCCACCTCACCCTCTTGCTCTTTGGTGTTTCTGATCTTGGCGTTGTCTTAGTTGTCTTGTGCTTCGGCTTATCTCCAGCTTCCCTCCTTTGCCCTGCTACGTGCAGTCGTGGCGCGTGGCTCTGACTGCCCATGCACAAGTAAAGGGGTCAAAAGGAGAGCCCCTACTTTTGTACACCGACACTGATGGTATCCATTATGCAAATTAAATTTGGAGAATATAGTAGAGCCACTCAATGCATCAAGCATATCATCTAGCCTAGGAATAGGATGATGATAATGAATAGTAATATTATTAATGCCTCTACAATCAACACACATACACGATGTAGCATCCGTTTTTGGCACTAGTATAATAGGAACAACACAAGGACTAAGAGAATCGCGTATATAAACTTTGTCGAGAAGCTCCTGTACTTGACGCATAATATCTTTCGTCTCCTCTGGTATGGTATGGTATGGTATGGCAGCGAAGCACCGGGAATTAAGTCAATCTGATGCTCAATCCCTTGAATAGGTGGTAATCCCGGTGGTACGTGTTGTTTCAAGATGTCCGCGAACTCCTACAAAATGTTAGTGACAGCAGGAGGCAAAGAGGAAGGCACGTCCTTGAATGAAAATAATGCCTCTTTGCGCACAAAAGCAACAAACAAATTTTCTGAAATCTAGATCATCAATATCCGATTTGGTGGCAAGTAAACATTCACTTTGAATTTCATTTCAGAAGCAACACTAGATGGTTTATTATTAGGCTTCATTTGTTGCTCAAATTCTTTTGCCACAAACTTATTTTCACTCTTATTTTGCTCCTTTTTTGCTTTTCTAGCTCTATTAATATCATCTTTCAAAATGGAATCAGGAGACAAAGGAAGCAAAGTAATATGTTTATCCTTATGAACAAGAGTTTACTGATTGTTTCTAGCATGGTGTACATAATTTTTATCGAATTGCCATGGTCTACCAAGTAATAAGGAACATGCTTGCATGGGTACCACATCACAATCAACATAATCAACATATGTAGAGATACTAAATGCACACGAATAGTACGTGTTACCTTAACCTTGCCATTGTTGTTGTCACATCCCAGATAGACCATGCATTAGGGTGTGCATCATGTTTAAACTTCATCTGAATTTGAAATGGGGAAAGCAGGAAACCCCAGAACACCCCCCCTTAAAACAACTAGGGTTTACTAAAATTTATTTCAATGAATCCGAAATGCCCTTCAAAATGCTCATCCTCTATGTTTGGGTTTAAGATCCATGTCAAAGAAGGTGGGACATTTTCTAGGTCACCTAAGGGTTCTAAATTTAATTCACAAATTTCTGAAATGGGCATTTTAAATTATGAAAAATATTTTAAGTGTTCAAAAATTGTTAAACTAAAATGTTTCATGTTGGGAATATTCCAACTGGTGACCAGGAGCATTTTGGTAATTTTTGAAAGTGTTTTGGTATTTTTAAAAACCCTAAACAGAGTTGCATAAATAGAAAACGTTAAAAATGAAAAACCTTACATGCCATGCCTCGGCCCACCTGCCGCCCAGCCAAAGAGCCGCGCATGGCCAGCTGCTTGGCTCGGCCAGACAGAGCAGGCTAATGCCGGCCCAGCAGCGCAGGCGCGCCACGCAGCTGGCCGCCGCCCTGCCTCACCCCCTCGCCGCCTCGCCGCTGGGACGACCCACGCGTCGTCTCCCCGACCTCCCAGACACCCCATTCTCCCCCCTGCCTCTCTCTCTCGCTCGCCCTCGACCTGGCCGACGCCATCGCCGACACGCCACCGTCGCCGCCGTGCTCCCCGCCGTCCACGCACCTCACCGCCATGTCTGGCCGCTCCGCCGCACCCCGTTACCCCTAGCCAGCCAGTCCCCCTCGCTCCAAGACCCCCCGAGGCCACTACTCCGACCTCGACCGAGTCCAAGGCCGCCGGAGATCCCCATCGTCGCCGCCGCCGCATCAGTCCGCCCCCGACCCCGACGAAGCTTCCCGCAGGTTCATCGTGAGCCTAGCTACCTCTCTATCCTCTCCGTTCTCTCTCTTTTGCACCACAGCGAGCAACCGACGATCGCCTGAACCCACCACCGCGGCGCTCGTCGCCGACGAGCCTCCGGTCACCCTTTGGCCGCACCACTATGTCCATCACACTCACCACTCTCCAACGAGGCTAACCGTGCACTCCCCGTGCCTCGCCGAGGCCGCTAACCCCTAACCCGTCGGTGGCCGAGCCTCGGTCGCCGCCCGACTCGTCGCCGGCGCCCACTCCGGCCATCCCGACCTAAACTAACTCCACCACTAACCGCGGCTCACCTCTAGCTACCCGTAGATGCTCTCCGCGTTCCATTTGGAGCCCGGAACGTGCAAATGCACTTGCTCCGCCCGCGTCTCGGCCTCGCCCGGGACTAGACGCCGTGAGTTGACCTCACCGTGGGCCTGTTGACCCTCCGGGTCGATGACAGTGGACCCCTCCAGCTAATCTAATTAGGATTAGTTTTAATTAAAACTAATTAGTTAAATTAACTCGACATGCGGGTCCCACTGGTCAGTTTGACCAGACGACCCCGTTGACCCCGACGTCATGTTGACCTCATCTTGACGCATTAATTCAAATTCTGGAATTATTTTATATACTAAAATCCGAATATAATTCAAATTTCAAATGCTTATAACTTTTATTCTATAACTCCAAATGCAAAGATTTATATATGAAAATTTATCAGAAAAATACACTCTATCCATTGGTACAGGTTTCATGCATGTTAAAACAAGTTAACCATGTTGAATAACCAGATTAAGATTTTGCACCATTAGGACTAACTCACATGATCCATCATTTGAATCTTTGGGTCAAATGAGATCATCCCCTATCCCTCAATTTGCATTAGACCAACACACATTCATCTTGCCATGTCATAGCATGCATCATATTGTTGCATATTGGTTGTATGTTTATTTTGGTATGTTTTCATGATAGGTTCTGCCCGAAGATAACCTCGATAACCCATCGAAGGGCAGTTCTCTACCCCAGTTCCATCGGGCAAGCAATTCATTGAACATTCGATACAAACCCATGTTCTCGCTTCGCTCTCATTTTACTGCATTAAGACAACGCGATTCAACTGTTGTGTGCTGCGGTAGTTGAACCCACTTCCTTTGCATGACTGTCATTGCCACAAGAACTAGATGAAACCCACTAGTATGTGTAGGAGTTGATTGAGCCATGTTTGTGATTCCTACCATGCTATGCTTGCTATGCTTAGAGTTGTGTCGTGTCGGCTCATCGGGATGATGAACTGGAGTGAAAGGTTGTGTTGGTTCGAGAGTGTAAGTGTTGAATACGATTTGGTAAAGGTATCGATGAGAGGCCATGTAGGAGTACATGGTGGGTTGTTTCATTGAAGCCGAACTTAGGCTGAGATCTGTGTTCGTGATCCATGAACTAGCTACTACCACACATTGGGCCCGAAACCAATGGACCCTCTCGGCTTCTTAACCACCCCTGTTCATAGTCCGGAGTTGCAAGTAGTTTCGTGTTTGTAGCATCTTTGGGGCCGCATAACGCTGACCTTAGGGGTGGGTTGTGTTGCGGTAGGCACCGTGGGTCTGTGTGAAAGTGCCGTTTGGTATCTCGGGAACCCTGCACACATCGTTCGGGGCTGTATGGGAAACCTCGGCGGACTCCTGCGGATGGAACCCGAATAGGCGATAAACTGGACTAGGGACTTGTGTGTTTAGGTAGGCTGTGGCCGACACCCACGTTGGGCTTCCGCTTGAAGGTTGCAGTACATGTCGTGTAAACGATTTATAAGTGGTGAGCGTGTGTGAAGAAGTATACCCTGCGGGTTAAATATGATCTATTCAATAGCCGTGTCCACGGAGAAGGACTTCGGGTTACCTATATCGGTTCATAGACAAGTAAATGGATACTACTAAAAGCCTCAAGATAAGTGTGAGTATCGTGGATGGCCCTCTCGGGGATGACGAGAGAGGATCCACGGTGGAGTATTATGATGGTGGTTAGTGGACTGGTACGACAAAATGCTTTACAAAGTGTGTCACGTGGGATAGCTTAGCCAAGAGTCAAAGCTGGCTTGCTGCATTTAACTCCACTACCTTCCTTGAGAATGTGCATGTATGATAGGATTACGTGGTAAGACTTGCTTGAGTACTTTTGTACTCATGTTTGTAATCAATATTTTTGAGGACTATACTACCCCTCCGACGGATTCTATGTAGATGTTGACTTGACGAGTAAGCTAGCCACCGGTGGCGATCTAAGACTTGTGAAGGGCCATGTAGATAGAAAGGCTCCAACAAGCTTTCTTTCTTTCTAGAGTCTCAGACTCGAGACTACTTTGCTTCGCTTGTGCTTGTATGATTGTATGACTTGAGTGTTGGGTCATGTGACCCCTATCTGTATGACTATGTTATGTATGGCTCCTCGGAGCCTCTTAAATAAAGTACTTGAGTTGTAGAGTTTTGTTGTGATGCCTTGTTGTATTTACTCATATCGGGCATATTATGTATGATTGAAATGCTTGGTATGAGTGGGATCCGACAATCTAGTTATTTATCCTTGGCAGCCTCTCATATGGGGAAATGTAAGTCTTGTGCTTCGGCGATAGTAGTCCGCTACAGCCGGTTCACGAGTCCTGCTAGCCCAGACTACTGCTTGGACACTTGATGGCGGCATGTGATTCATTACGTTCCTATGTCATCCCTTGGGAAATGTCACGCGGTGATACTTGAGTCCTGCCTAGCTGCTACAGCCGGAATACGGAGTCCTGTTAGCCAGTGCTACAGCCCAGTTCATCGTTGATGACCGACATGCTCGAGGTGTTTCATGTATGCCTGTCCCCATAGGTTAGTGCCGCTTTGGGTTCACGACTAGCCATGTCGGCCCGGGTTCTTTGTCATGTGGATGCTAGCGACACTATCATATACGTGAGCCAAAAGACGCAAACGGTCCCGGGCCATGGTAAGGCGACACCCGTGGGAATACCGTGCGTGAGGCCGCAAAGTGATATGAGGTGTTACCAGCTAGGTCGATGTGACTTGGGATCGGGGTCCTGACAGCGTTGGCATCAGAGCAGGGCTGCCTGTAGGTCCGCTAAGCCAAACTGGTCGAAGTTGAGTCTAGAAATGCTTTAGTTATATGTAGGGGAATTGATTGTGGGAGGGAACGTAAGGCTCTTTTACTCCTTTACCTTATGCCCTCTGATCTGAGTCATCCTCTTCTCATTCAACGTGGGTTTAGGACTAGGCTCTCTCTCTCTATCAGGTTCACGTGTTACTATCCGTAGTACCTTGTAGGATTGTTGGTTACATCCTCAGTTCAGTGTTACTAAATGTTAGTGTGCTATTACTTGAACCAGAACCTTGATATGATGTTGTTGAGTGGTTTTGCAAATCTGATTTTGAATGTCTCAAATTTGATTTGAGCATTTACAGATGTTATGCTGCCCGATTTTCCCTAGGAATTCTAATGCCTTTGCATTATGGCTGTGCTTTCAGATGGCCACCGTTCCCGAACCAAGTGGTTCGCTTTGACTCGCTGCATCGATGTGTGCGGTCACACGGCCATGTTGGTTAGGGTGATGATTGAGGCTGGTTATCGATGGTATCCTGAGTATACCGTCGAGGAGCAGTTCAGGATTTCAATCAAAGCCAATACTTATGCACGGTCGGTTTATCCATCCTACTCCGAACTCTTGAGCCACTTCACTTTGTTCCTATGGGCTCGGAATCACTATTGGAATGTCTGTACAAGATGCAGCCTATTCCATGATGACTATTATTCGAGCCAGGACTGCTTTGCTGTGCAACACTGACTTCCGCTATATGCCAGCATCCCTTCCCGGGGCGCATGGCTACCTTCAGGGCTTGTACAGTGACGCATCCCATGAGGACTCACTCCTCCGTACCACTACTGAGTTGCTGGAGGACAAGGACCGTGAGAACCGGGCCTTGCGTATGGAGCTGTTTAATGCCCGTTCCGACCACTGGGCTACTCTGACTAGGTTTGCACCTGCCGTGCAAGCCGGATGTATGGACATGAGAGATCTGTACCCTGTGCGGGCGAGTCTGCCGGACTTCATGGAGTGGCGTGAGGTTGGAGGCATCACTCCTCCTCGTGGGCCTCTTCGCCACCCTTTGTGGGTCCACGACCACATCCGAGTCCTTATGGTCCACAGGCTTCACAGATTATGCATTTCCAGACGATCATGTTCCACTTCAGTGCAGGTGGTGATTTCTATGAGGACTACTATGGAGCTGCACGAGATAGTAGTAGTATTGCTAGTATGGTACTAGTTGTGTTTCCACCGTCTGCGTGACTCGTGGAATACGACTTAGTGTGTATCATTCCGGAAGTGTAGAAAAATAATGTATAGGAGTTGGAATGCTTCCGATGAGATGTAACGCCTTTCCTTATAGTTGTACTCCGTCAGGCTTGTACCAAGCTATGAATGGTGTGTATGACCGTTGGTATATATATATATGGCAGTTTATGTTACCATGTCATACGGATGAACATCTTTGCATTCCATACTGTCCATTACCTTCCGCACTACCTTGTTAAATTCTGCCATCCTGGTTTAAACTTTGGTTTTGTCTCCCAGGATGGTCAACACTCGGAATTCTCCTGCTGTTCCAGAGCAGGGAGAGGCCATGCAGCCGAAATGTGAATCTGCCGCAACCGCCATCTTTGGCTGAGGTGATCTTTGAAGCGAGCGCAATAAGCCTTGAAACTAACCGCTTATTGGGCGTATTGAACAAAACACAGCCCGCCAGCCAAGAAACGATGGGGTTTCACTCAACGACTTCGTCAAGTTATACCCTCCAAAATTCAAATGCTCCGTCGAGCCACTTGGCGCCGATGATTGGCTCCGATATCCATCACAAGCTGCGTTCGCCATCGTGTCCGAGGTGACAAAGTTACCTTTGCCGCCTACCATCCGGAAGGCCCCGCCGATCTCGGTGGGAAAACTATGAGGCTATCGTCCGGCTGGACAAGTTACAACAGGATGAATTCATTGCCGCCTTCGCGAGCACCATATTCGAAGGACTTATGGACCGCAAGCGTGAGGAATTCTGCAGTTTCACCCAAGGCGGCTGAGCGTGGATGCCTCTGACCGTGAATTCGGGAGGTTAGCACGTTATGCTCGAAGAAGTTTCTACCGATGCTAAGAAGCGGCGAGGTTCCGTAAGGGACTTAGCCCGAGTTACTGCAGAGATCTCCGTGCATGAATGTACCTCTTTCTCGAAGCTAGTCAATAAGGCTATCGGCCGAGATCAGGCAGATCGACTTGAGGCTTCACGCAAGCACATCCGTGATTACGGATCATCATCCGCTCTGGTTCCCGAAGCGCGGGTTTGGGTTCCTAATCGGCTCTACCACCTGGTACACTCCGAGGCCATCCTTGAGGCCTCGCCCCAACCAACCGTATTTTCCACCCAAGACATATGGAGGTCCAAGCGCTAATGTGGCCCCACAGCCAAATGTGATCACTTGCTTCAAATGTGGAGAGACGGGCCACTATATTCGAGAGTGTCCCAGAACAACCCCAATCAAGCCGGAAAGTCTGTTGGTCGCGGCAAGCCAGCAGAAAGGTTCCCTATGCCAAGCCGCTTGCCACCTCGTGGCCATGTCAACTATGTCTCTGCCAAGAAACCTATGAGGATCCCAACGTCGTCCTCGATGCGCTTCTTGTTAATTGCCATCCGCAACTGTTCTTTGATCTTGGAGCATCTCATTCATTTATTTACGAGAGCTATGCTCGTTTGCACAACACCACATTCTGCGACATGCCTACCTCCATGGAAATTCAAACCCCTGGTTCTAGATGGCAAACCTCTAGAATAAGTCATGGGAATGAAATTCTTGTCGACAGATTAGTCTTTCTTGCATCCCTAATAGCTCTTAAGTCCTCGGACATAAACATCATTTTGGGTATGGACTGGATGTCAGCCCATTATGCCAAGATTGATTGCTCTACTAGAACCGTTCAACTTACCCATCCTTCGGGCAAAACAGTGGATGTTTTAACCCGAGTGTCTAAGCGCCAGCTTTACTCCTTAAATGCCAACCCTCTTCCAGATCTCGAAGATATTCCGGTAATCCGTGATTTCCCGGATGTTTTTCCGGAAGAACCGCCGGTGTTCCACAGCGGGATGTCGAGTTAAGTGATAGATCTTATTCCGGAACCGTCCCAATCTCTAGGAGACCTTATAAGATGGCACCCTAGAACTAGCTGAACTTAAGAAACAACTCGATGAGTCCTTGCAAAAGGGTTTCATCCGTCCTAGTTCATCTCCATGGGCTTGCCCGTCCTCTTCGTCAAGAAGAAGGATGATACGGATCGGATGGTTGTAGATTACCGACCTGTCAATTTGGTCACTATCAAGAACAAGTATCCGCTCCCGGGATCAACGACACAGTATGATCAGCTCGCTGGATCCTCGATCTTCTCCAAGATGGATTTGAGGTTGGGCTACCATCAAATCAAAATCAAGAACGGGACATACCCAAACGGCTTTTGTCACTCGTTATGGCCAATCTGAGTACACCGTCATGTCCTTCGGTTTAACCAATGCTCCAGCCACTTTCTCTCGGTTAATGAACTCAATCTTCATGGAGTACTTGGATAAATTAGTCGTGGTATACCTCGATGATATACTCATCTACTCCAAGAATGAGGAAGAACATGCCAACATCTAAGGCTAGTATTGATGAAACTTGAGAGCACCGCCTTTATGCCAAATTCTCTAAGTGTGAATTCTGGTTGCCGTAAGTGACCTATCTAGGACATGTAATTTCTGGTAAGGGTATTGCTGTCAATCCCGGCGAGTTCAAGCTGTCCTTGATTGGACTCCACCTGAATCGGTAAAGCAAGTTCGGAGTTTCCTCGGTTTAGCGAGCTATTGCCGCCGCTTAAATCGAGAATTTCTCTAAAGTTGCTAAACCTCTAACCGAACTCCTCAAGAAAGATAAGAAGTTCGAGTGGGCCATAAAGGCGAGATCAGCTTTCGAGAACTGAAAAGGCGCTCGACATCTGCTCCGTACTTATTCCACCAGATTTTTCTAAGGACTTTATTATCTATTGCGGCGCCGCGACAAGGACTAGGTTGCATACTCATGCAAGATCGTCATGTGATTGCCTACGCATCGCGACAGTTGCGTCCACATGAGGATAACTATCCCACACACGATCTAGAGCTTGCAGCAGTGGTTCATGCACTCAAAACCTGGCGACATTACCTTCTGGGTAATCGTTGCGAAATCTACACCGATCACCAAAGTCTGAAATATATCTTCACCCAACCGGTTTGAATCTCGAGCAAAGGCGTTGGGTCGAGTTGATACAGATTTCGACTTAGGAATATCCTACACCCCAGGCAAAGCCAATGTCATGGCTGACGCACTAAGTCGCAAATCTTACTGTAACAATTTGATGTTACAACAAGGTCAACCAATTCTCCACGAGGAATTTCGTAAGCTTAACCTTCACATTGTTCCTCGAGGATTCCTCTCCACCCTGGTGGCGAAACCTACCCTTACGGATCAGATCATCAAAGCACGTAAGGTAGATCCGGAATCTCCGTATCAAGAGAAACATCAAGAAAGGAGTCGCAGATTGTTTCTCCATTGATGAACAAGGTGTCGTGTTCTTTGGAGACCGTCTAGTGGTTCCCAAGGTGCGCAACTTTGAGGCGATTGATCCTTAAGGAAGCTCATGACTCTCCTCTCACCATTCATCCCGGTAGTACTAAAATGTATCAAGATCTCGCCAGAGGTTTTGGTGGACTAGGATGAAGAGAGAAATCGCTCAATACATTGCTAAACTGCGGCGTTTGTCGTCGAGTTAAAGCGGAGCATCAACGGCCTGCTGGTACCCTTCAACCTTTGGACATTCCTGAATGGAAATGGGATAAAATCGGTATGGATTTCATTACCGGGTTTCCCAGGACCAAGAGAGGGAATAACGCTATCTTCGTCATTGTTGATCGTCTTTCCAAAGTAGCCCACTTCCTACCTGTTCGTGAGAGTATAACCGCTAGCCAGCTAGCTGATTTGTACATCTCCCGAATAGTGTCTCTTCATGGTGTTCCATTGGAAATTAACTCAGACCGTGGTAGTCTCTTCACCTCTCGATTTTGGGAAAGTTTCCAAAACGCTATGGGGACTCGCCTCTCCTTTAGCACCGCTTTCCATCCCCAATCAAGTGGTCAAGTAGAACGAGTCAATCAAATCTTAGAGGATATGCTTCGAGCTTCTGTCATCTCTTTCGGCATGAATTGGGAGAAATGCCTTCCATTCGCCGAGTTAAACTTACAACAACAGTTATCAAGCGATGCAGGCAAAGCCCTTTCGAAGTTCTTTATGGGCGAAAATGTGAACGCCTCTTAACTGGTCGAAACCGGGAGAGACAACTCTTTGGCCCGGATATGATCCAGAAGCGTAAGAGCAAGTTCGCGTTGTTCGTGAGAATTTGAAAACAGCCCAATCTCGTCGGAAGAGCCAATATGACCGCAAACATAAGCCCATGGCTTATGAGATTAGAGAAGGCTTACCTTCGGTTTCTCCTTTAAAGGAACCCATCGATTGGTATCAAGGGCAAGTTGGCTCCTCGTTACATTGGACCCTTCGCATTCTTGCCAAGCGAGGAGAAGTTGCCTACCAATTGGAACTACCTCCGCATCTTTCCAAGGTCCATGATGTCTTCCACGTTTCCCAACTCAGGCGTTGCTTCTCGGATCCTATCCGTGGAGTGGACCACGAAACGCTTGGTCTCCAAGATAACCTCACCTATCGAGAGTACCCCATTCGTATCCTCGATCAAACCGAGCGTACCACTCGACGTCGGAATATCAAGTTTCTAAAGGTTCAATGGTCAAACCATTCCGAGCAAGAAGCAACTTGGGAAAGGGAGGATCGTCTTCGACTTGAGTACCCCACCTTTTTATGAGATTCTAAATCTCGGGACGAGATTCTTTTGAGTGGGGGTGAGTTGTCACATCCCAGATAGACCATGCATTAGGGTGTGCATCATGTTTAAACTTCATCTGAATTTGAAATGGGGAAAGCAGGAAACCCCAGAACACCCCCCCTTAAAACAACTAGGGTTTACTAAAATTTATTTCAATGAATCCGAAATGCCCTTCAAAATGCTCATCCTCTATGTTTGGGTTTAAGATCCATGTCAAAGAAGGTGGGACATTTTCTAGGTCACCTAAGGGTTCTAAATTTAATTCACAAATTTCTGAAATGGGCATTTTAAATTATGAAAAATATTTTAAGTGTTCAAAAATTGTTAAACTAAAATGTTTCATGTTGGGAATATTCCAACTGGTGACCAGGAGCATTTTGGTAATTTTTGAAAGTGTTTTGGTATTTTTAAAAACCCTAAACAGAGTTGCATAAATAGAAAAACGTTAAAAAATGAAAAACCTTACCTGTCGCCAGCTCCCGGCCCACCTGCCGGCCCAGCCCAGCAGCCGCGCCAGCGAGCTGCTTGGCTCGGCCAGGCAGGCAGGCTGGTGCCGGCCGGCGCCGGGGCGCCACGCAGCTGGCCGCGCCCCTGCCTCACCCCTCGCCGCCTCGCCCTGGGGCGACCCACGCGTCGTCTCCCGACCTCCCTGACACCCCATTCTCCCCTGCCTCTCTCTCGCTCGCCCTCGACCTGGCCGACGCCATCGCCGACACGCCACTGTCGCCGCCGTGCTCCCGCCGCCCACGCACCTCACCGCCATGTCCGCCGCTCCGCGCACCCGTTACCCCTAGCCAGCCAGTCCCCTCGCTCCAAGACCCCGAGGCCACTACTCCGACCTCGGCCGAGTCCAAGGTCACGGAGATCCCCATCGTCGCCGCCGCCGCATCGGTCCGCCCGACCCGACGAAGCTTCCCGCAGGTTCACCGTGAGCCTAGCTACCTCTCTATCCTCTCCGTTCTCTCTCTTTTGCACCACAATGAGCAACCGACGATCGCTGAACCCACCACATGGCGCTCGTCGCCGACGAGCCTCCGGTCACCCTTGGCCGCACCACTATGTCCATCACACTCACCACTCTCCAACGAGGCTAACCGTGCACTCCCGTGCCTCGCCGAGGCCGCTAACCCCTAACCCGTCGGTGGCGAGCCTCGTGCGCCGCCTCGACTCGTCGCCGGCGCCCACTCCGCCATCCCGACCTAAACTAACTCCACCACTAACCGCTGCTCACCTCTAGCTACCGTAGATGCTCTCCGCGTTCCATTTGGAGCCGGAACGTGCAAATGCACTTGCTCCGCCGCGTCTGCCTCGCCAAGGCGGCTAGACGCCGGTGAGTTGACCTCACCGTGGGCCTGTTGACCCTCGGGTCGATGATGTGGACCCCTCCACTAATCTAATTAGGATTAGTTTTAATTAAAACTAATTAGTTAAATTAACTCGACATGCGGGTCCCACTGGTCAGTTTGACCAGACGACCCGTTGACCCCTGACGTCATCTTGACCTCATCTTGACGCATTAATTCAAATTCTGGAATTATTTTATATACTAAAATCCGAATATAATTCAAATTTCAAATGCTTATAACTTTTATTCTATAACTCCAAATGCAAAGATTTATATATGAAAATTTATCAGAAAAATACACTCTATCCATTGGTACAGGTTTCATGCATGTTAAAACAAGTTAACCATGTTGAATAACCAGATTAAGATTTTGCACCATTAGGACTAACTCACATGATCCATCATTTGAATCTTTGGGTCAAATGAGATCATCCCCTGTCCCTCCAATTTGCATTAGACCAACACACATTCATCTTGCCATGTCATAGCATGCATCATATTGTTGCATATTGGTTGTATGTTTATTTTGGTATGTTTTCATGATAGGTTCTGCCCCCGAAGATAACCTCGATAACCCATCTGAAGGGCAGTTCTCTACCCCAGTTCCATCAGGCAAGCAATTCATTGAACATTCCGATACAAACCCATGTTCTCGCTTCTGCTCTCATTTTACTGCATTAAGACAACGCGATTCAACTGTTGTGTGCTGCGGTAGTTGAACCCACTTCCTTTGCATGACTGTCATTGCCACAAGAACTAGATGAAACCCACTAGTATGTGTAGGAGTTGATTGAGCCATGTTTGTGATTCCTACCATGCTATGCTTGCTATGCTTAGAGTTGTGTCGGTCGGCTCATCGGGATGATGAACTGGAGTGAAAGGTTGTGTTGGTTCGAGAGTGTAAGTGTTGAATACGATTTGGTAAAGGTATCGATGAGAGGCCATGTAGGAGTACATGGTGGGTTGTTTCATTGAAGCCGAACTTAAGAACTGAGATCTGTGTTCGTGATCCATGAACTAGCTACTACCACACATTGGGCCCAAACCAATGGACCCTCTCGCTTCTTAACCACCCCTGCTCATAGTCCGGGAGTTGCAAGTAGTTTCGGTGTTTGTAGCATGTTTGGGGCCGCACGCAGCGCTGACCTTAGGGGTGGGTTGTGTTGCGGTAGGCACCGTGGGATGTGTACCGAGTGCCGTTTGGTATCTCGGGAACCCTGCACACATCGTTCGGGCTGTATGGGAAACCTCGGCGGACTCCTGCGGATGGAACCCGAATAGGCGATAAACCTGGACTAGGGACTTGTGTGTTTAGGTAGGCTGTGGCCGACACCCACGTTGGGCTTCCGCTTGAAGGTTGCCGAGTACATGTCGTAAACGCGATAAGTGGTGAGCGTGTGTGAAGAAGTATACCCTGCAGGTTAAATATGATCTATTCGAATAGCCGTGTCCACGGAGAAGGACTTCGGGTTACCTATATCAGTTCATAGACAAGTAAATGGATACTACTAAAAGCCTCAAGATAAGTGTGAGTATCGTGGATGGCCCTCTCGGGGATGACGAGAGAGGATCCACGGTGGAGTATTATGATGGTGGTTAGTGGACTGCGTATGCGACAAAATGCTTTACAAAGTGTGTCACGTGGATAGCTTAGCCAAGAGTCAAAGCTGGCTTGCTGCATTTAACTCCACTACCTTCCTTGAGAATGTGCATGTATGATAGGATTACGTGGTAAGACTTGCTGAGTACTTTTGTACTCATGTTTGCTTAATCAATATTTTTGAGAGGACTATACTACCCTCCGACGGATTCTATGTAGATGTTGACTTGACGAGTAAGCTAGCCACCCGGTGGCGATCTAAGACTTGTGAAGGGCCATGTAGATAGAAAGGCTCCAACAAGCTTTCTTTCTTTCTAGAGTCGTACTCGGACTACTTTGCTTCGCTTGTGCTTGTATGATTGTATGACTTGAGTGTTGGGTCATGTGACCCCTATCTGTATGACTATGTTATGTATGGCTCCTCGGAGCCTCTTAAATAAAGTACTTGAGTTGTAGAGTTTTGTTGTGATGCCTTGTTGTATTTACTCATATCGGGCATATTATGTATGATTGAAATGCTTGGTATGAGTGGGATCCGACAATCTAGTTATTTATCCTTGGCAGCCTCTCATATGGGGAAATGTAAGTCTTGTGCTTCGGCGATAGTAGTCCGCTACAGCCGGTTCACGAGTCCTGCTAGCCCAAAGACTACTGCTTGGACACTTGACTGGCGGCATGTGATTCATTTCGTTCCTATGTCCGTCCCTTGGGAAATGTCACGGTGATACTTGGAGTCCTGCCTAGCCTGCTACAGCCGGAATACGGAGTCCTGTTAGCCCAAAGTGCTACAGCCCAGTGTTCATCGTTGATGACCGACATGCTCGAGGTGTTTCATGTATGCCTGTCCCCATAGGTTAGTGCCGCTTTGGGTTCACGACTAGCCATGTCGGCCGGGTTCTTTGTCATGTGGATGCTAGCGACACTATCATATCGTGAGCCAAAAGACGCAAAGCGGTCCCGGGCCATGGTAAGCGACACCGTGGAATACCGTGCGTGAGGCCGCAAAGTGATATGAGGTGTTACCAGCTAGGTCGATGTGACTTGGGATCGGGGTCCTGACAGTTGTTGAACCATTGGATATAGTAAGGATGTGGATGTGGTCTTGTGGTGAGACATAGCATCTCCACCATCTCCATGCTAGCCAAGTTGTTGCAACCCCCTCCATCAATGATGACGCGGACAGAATGTTCCTTCACAACTCCCTTTGTATGGAACAAATTATGCCTCTGATTTTGCTCAGCTTGTGTGACCTGCACACTCAAAACACGTTGAGCAACTAAACTTTCATACTTGTCAGCATCTTCAGCAGCCATGTATTGCGTCTCATGATCAGACTCATCTCCACCATGTGCTTCACTTGTAATAAGAGCCAAAGTCTCCTCATCATAGTCACTAGCGGACTCATACCCACCATCCTCACTAGCAATCATCACACGTGGAGATGGACATTTTCTCGCATACAACCTCATGTGTTTGCCCTGTTGATGCCATGGATGAACAAGAGCTCTGTGAGGGACTAGAAGGTATGTTCCTGGCAGATGGTGGTGGTGGTGCCTGTATTCTTGTATCTCAGTAGGAATTAGCGGCTGAAGTTGGCAGTACTGCAGTAGGACATGTGGAAGTAGAGGATGTACGTGGTGTCCATGATGAAAATCGACCTGCAGAAATATTAGTTCGCACCAATGCCTGTCGATCCTGCACTTCACATTCAGCTTTGCAAGCAATATGGAATAAACGAGTGATATTATTATACTCCTTATACTCTAGAATTTTCTGAATCTCTCTATATAATCCACCCACAAAATGTGCAAACATAGCTGCATTGTCCGCAACAATACCACATCTAATCATGCCAGTTTGTAATTCTTGATAATATTCCTCTACAGAATTTTTTACTTGTTTGAAACGCTGCAATTTTTGGAGTAATTCACGTTGATAATATGGTGGAACCCAACGAGTACACATATCAGTTATCAAAGTAGCCCAAGTAGCTGGAATAGGATATAATCTACAATGTTCAGACCACCAAACACATGCAAAACTAGTGAATGCACAAACAACAATAGGATCACGTCTATCCTCGGGATATTGTAAGCATATAAAGCGTTGTTCAATTTCTAACTCCCAAGTAAGATAAATATCAGGAATGTATCTACCCTCAAATGGCAAGATATTGAACTTTAGTTTAGGGATGTGCTCTTGATCTCGTACCTGAGGGGGTGGTGCAGCCCTACCATTGCGATGATATGCATGAGGACAACCTGGTGGTGGTGGTGGTGGTTGCACGTAGTTCTGATTTTGATCAACCTCATCCTCGTAATAGTACTCCTCTATAGTAGTAGTAGGATCAACAGAAGCATCAACAGTGATGCGGAGCATCCTATGGACATCACCATGTCAAGAGTCCATTCGGCGAGTGACACGTGCGACATCTATTTCACATACACAAAGGAGAATCATCTCCTTTACACGTTCTCACTTGACCCCTTCGAGGATGGTATACTACTTGACACTCCACTCATGTGCATACATAGGTATTGTCGGAGCACCATGGACGACGAAGAGGAGTTTGAGCGCAAGTGTACAACTACACCATCCGCGAGGGAAGCGTGGAATCAAAGACGGAAGAAGTCGGAGCAGCTGAAGCTATAGCGGCCGGACATCCGGCGCCTGTGCAGCCTCCAAGGAGCTGCACCAACAGACGGCCGAAGCATCAGCGGTGGGACATCCTGCCCGTGTGCCCGGACATCCGGCGCCTCAGCAACGCCCGGACATCCGGCATCCCTCGCGAAAATCTGGCATCCCCTATCCAGAGAAGAACTGGAACGGCCTGTTCCAGGTTGGACATCTAGTGACTCGCGAAGTCCCGGACATCCGATGCCTGCCTGCACGCAGAGTCGGGCCAGAGGCCCATCTATCACCCTTTCCCACTTACCCCTTCGTGGCTTATTCTATATATAGACATCCCCCTCCTCGTAGTTAGGGTTAGCATAGGTTTAGCTCATTTGAGATAGAGCTTTTGTTGTAAGGTGGAACCCTAGATGAAGATCTTTCACGAATTGGAGGGGAAATCCCCAAGAACAAGAAGAACACAAAGGGGGGAAACAAGAGGAACACTCAAATTGACTTGATCCAATCACACATGTGCTAGATCCAATCACACAAAGAGAGACACAAAGGTCCAAATCCAACAAAAGATGATACTACAGGTAAGTAATTCATACCAATCCTATGAGGAAAGAGGTCTTGGTGATCCTATGATGGGGACCCTTCTCCAAGAGGAGGCATTGATATCCACAAGAGGATCTTCTCCCTTAGGAGGTCATAACCTCCAAGAGGAGGAAGATGAGCAAAGCTCTCTCAATATCTCAGATATACTTTGTTATCCCCTCCTAATGAGCTAGGTGAGGAGTATATATAGCCTAGGGAGGAATTTGGGGAAAGAGATGGGTACAAGGGTCAAAACCCATAAAATACAGGTAGGCATACGGAGGGGTCCGGGCACCCGCGGTAATGGGGCCCGGGCACCCGGAAGTAGATGCAATAGGAGGGGCCGGGCACCCAGAGTGCGAGGGACCAGGCACCCGGATCGGTCAGGGGGCTGCGCCCTTGGCGCTATAGAGGCCGGACACCCGGGGTGGTGGCTAGCGGCACCAGGCGGGAGGGGCCGGGCACCAGGGGCCGGCAGGGGCTGCGCCCAAGTTAGGGCCAGGCACCCGGGGCCAGAGTGGCTGGGCACCGGGGGTAGCCAGGGGCTCCACCGGCTGTAGGGGAGGGCCGGGGTGGTCCGGGACCTCCTTTGCTTCGTGCTTCTCGCGTGTCCTTCTTCCTTCTCCTCCACCATAGGTGCTTGTGTCTCCTTCCGTGCTTCTTCATGGACTTCTTCTTGGTACCTAGGAGTACATAGAGCTTCCATTTGAGGTAGAATCCGACTCTTGTGTGAATTCAAATGAAACTCAAAGAGGAAAGAGTTAACCTCAGTTTCGATGGCACGTGCGTGAGCTCTTGTCATAGGTCCTTTCCGGCCTTGCGGTGGTGGTGTGAATTCCATGGTGATGGTCGAGGGATGCTAAGCATCATCTCCCCCCCTCCCTTGGTAGAGATCCGTTCGCGGATGGTGATCTTCATCACCATGGTAAAGAGAGGGCGTCGCCATGTAGAAGTGGACGTCCACCAAGCACTTGTCATGTGTAAGCTCGAAATGGGCACTCTCCAATGTCGCACCGTCTTGTGATTCCTTCATGAGGAGCAAGTATAACAAACACTTGGAAAAATAAATGTGGTTAGCGTTAGTGCAAAACAAAGCATTCAAGAGGTGATTCACCAAACAAGTGTCATCATCAAGCATAGCACATGGTGTGACAAGGGATTGTGACATGTCATGTAAGCACATAAATTGAGCAATGGCGCACGGTCACCTCCTCCTCCTCCTCTCCGGCGAACTCCTCTCCGGCAAAAGAACAGGGCAAAAGAACGTACAAGATCCAAAAATGGGAACAAAATTTGAAATAATATCGTGCAAAAAAATGAGCAAAAAAATCGCGATCCAGATCCAAATTCAAAATTCAAAAATAGCAATGGCGCACGGTGGGGGTTAGATGGTGCGCCACTACTATTTTGCCGCCTTCAAAATTCAAAAATACTAATGGCGCACCGTGGCCTATACTAATGGCGCACTACGTGGTGCGCCATTAGAACACCAGATACTAATGGCGCACGAGTGGTGCGCCATTAGAATTTAATTCTAATGGCGTGATGCAAGTGGCGCACCAGTAGTGCGCCATTAGAAGGCAAAACTGGTGCGCCACTAGCATGGCTTTTCCTAGTAGTGCAAGATCAATGTATCATCATAGGAATGGATCACAAAGGAAACATGGAAAGAACAAGCAATATCTCCACCAAGCTTGCAAATACACATACAAGTAGTAGAATCAATCATCATGTCTAACGCAAAGCATGGGTCAGAAATGCATGGTAAAGGCATATGAATAAGCATGTCATGCAAAGTGAACATGTCAAGATGGGCATATAATATGTAATGGACAATAACCCATAGCCAAGTGAGGGCCCTATAGAAGAAATGCGCGAAGTCTTTGCGCGAGGAGAGCGGTGGGAAAGACCATCCATGGGATCCCAAGTCATCATTGCTCTCTAGAGGTTGTTTTGTCAACTCATGGGATTGCGAGGTTGACAAGTATTCATGGGTACCTACACAAAACAAATACAAAGGAAAAATTGTGTGTGCGTGATTGATGTACACATCATCCATTATGATGCATACGTGCATGTGTTGGTTAGCACGAAATATCCAATGCTCAAATAAATGAGATGCGTGATATAGAAACATGCCATCCATCATGAGAGGTTTGTTGTTATGTATAGCATAATGGAGATTCAAATTGTGTAATGCATCATGAGAAATATGTAGAGCACTGTTATTCACGCAATGCATATGGTGCACGCAATCATGGGAATCATGCAAAGCATGGAATGCATCAAAATCTCCCAATATGTATGAGGAAACTATGAGGGTCTCCTCATGAGCAATATTGGAAACATCATATGGAGAAAATGGACAACATCCAAAACAATGCATATCCGAAGCTAGGTGGTCATGGCATGGCATATGAGATAAATGATGCAAAAGGAGCATATCAATATCATCACAACAACAAAAATGCCAATAACCATGGGCTTGTCATCTATGCCATATGTGCAAATTGGGTTTATTTTAATGCCATATGCATAGTTACTACGAAGAGATTGCAAATATGACATATTGTTGATCTCATGCATAGCATATGACAAGTGAAGCGGATTGTCAAACATGATGTGACCGAGAGAATTATCACAAGAAATCCTATGTAACATGGCATCACAACTAATAGACTCCACATGGCAATCATCAAACTCATGATAAATGGGTAAATCATCGCATGGGGAAGTCAAACTAGCATGAAGCATGACAAAAGGTGGATCAACATCATTCAAGCAATCAATGTCAATAATGTCCACTAGTGGGACTAGAGCATCACCATCACCTATGTTACCTTTGACACTCCACGCATATGGTTTAGGTGAGGTGGGAAAGACCAGATGGTGGTCATCATTTTCATCTTGATGGAACCATGGGAGGGGTGCATCATATTCCACCATGGCCATCGTCTTGTCGATAGGAAGGACGAAGTCGTCGCGAACCGGCGCGTCATGATATATGGGACCTAGCACCAAAGGAGAAGAAACAATGGAGATAGAGGTTAAGTCGTTAGAAATCATAGTGGCCTCACATGCCCAATTAACTATCACACTCTCTCTATGTGGTGGTTCACTCACTCCCTCAAAATAGGTGCACTCAACGTCACATATGGTGGAGCCACTCATCTCACTCAAGTGGTGGGGGTTGTGGCTCTCCTCACATGGGAATTGTGGCAACTCATCATATATGGGGCTAGTGGTGAAGTCACTCGCACTCTTAATATGGTGGCACAAGTCACTCAAATCATCATACGCCGCCGTGGTCGAAGGGAAAATCCCATGCTCAACCATCTCATCGTCGTTGCCATGGATGAATGCCGAAGATGGCACATCATCGCTCTCCTCCATGACCGAAGGGAAAATCCCATGCTCGATCATCTCGTCACCATTGCCATGGATGAAGGCCGATGTGGCCGTACTCGTCGGAGGTAGGCGAAGATGCCGTACGTTCAAAGGCGAAGATGCCTTGATAACTCTTGGCGAAGATGCTGAAGTGGTGGTAGTAGTCGTAGCTCCGTATTGTTGGTGCTCGTCTCGCGGTCTTCTCTTATGCTCATTAAGGTTTTCTTGGCGGTGCCGCGTTGTACTTGTGTCTTGTTGCCGCTCCGAAGGTGTGCGACTTGAGCGTCGCCGCCGTGAAGATGACGAAGGGGAAGAAGACTTGTATTCGGCCACCAGGTCTCGTACTTGATCCATTTGTTCGTCCAACTTGGTGTCGATGTAGTCCCTTTTCCTTGCTTCGTTTTGGCGAATGTTGATGGCGAGTCGCTCAATGCCTTGCATTGCTCGTTGTAGTCCCAAGATGGACGTTTTGGTGATGAAGTTGTTCACTCCGTAGTTGTTGTGGAAGACCGGAGATAAAATGCCTTGCCTATCCATCACAAGACTCGAGAAAATGTGAGTGGAAGAAAGGAAAGAACTAGACCAAATGTACCTTTCCAATGTTGAAGATGGATCAATGATCACTCAATAATGTATCAAGGAAATTCTCACACCTACACAAGTAAGGCTTATGGTGGAGCTTGGTGAGGATAGTGGCACAAAAATTTGATGCAAAATGTTAGCAAGAGTCAATAATGTTGGAAAAGATTCACAAATTCGCAAGTGAAACAAGTAGACCAACAGCAATGGGTGGCACACGGAAACACACACAGAGATAGATAAATGGGTTTGTGCAACCAAGGAATGAGCACAAAATGTGGAATCCACGAAAAACGCTCGTGTTGCACAACTCTAGAGAGATGCTAGGACAATAGCTCAATAGGCGGATACGACACTTGTGCACAACCTATAAGATGCAAAATGTATCAACTTTCTATCCCAAGTATGCTATAGATGTATGATGTTCCCAGTGTTCTTCTCAAGATGATCCAAGAAGATCGGATATGACAATCTTATGTGCAATGTGGTATGATGCTATGGCTATTGCTTACAAGCTCTTTGCTCTCTTTTTCTTTTTGCTTAAAATCTTATTTTTGGCCACTTATGGGAAATGCACAAACCAAAATAGCAATTGTGTATATGCGGGAACAATCTTGTGACACAAGGGATGATATGATGATACCCATATGATATGGTATGTATGCAATTGAAGGTACGGATCACTAATGTGCACAAGTAACGTTGTCGGGAATACTCAAATGGCTAGTCTCTATAGGCAAGTGACGCAAAATGGACTAAGGGGTTAACAATGTAATTGCAAGAATGTACAATAATGGGATATCATGATACCAAGATGATATAGGGGTTATCGTTCTTGCTTATGGTTAGGGTGTCGAAATGGTGAAGTGGTCGATGTCGAGTCCTTGTCGAAGGTGAGCGGCGGTGTTGTCGATGTCGAACCATTCCTAGTTAGCCGAAACACCCTAGAAAACGAAAAAAAACGCAAATTCTAAATCTCAAAGGAAAATGTCAAATGGTGGTAGTGGAATGCGTTGGTGGTTCTGAAGTTAGCAATGCGGAAGTGGTGGTGGTGGTTGATGACAAAGAAACCGCTCCTAAGTATCCGAAACACCTTAGGGGACTCAAGTCACCACTCAAGCAACCACAAATGCTAAATGGAGCAAAATGGGTTAGGTTGCGAAAAGCTATGGTGGTTTTGCGGATGATATGGTGGATGGCCTAAGCAAAGATGCGAAAATGCCAAAATTTTGATGGAGTCAAATGACGTTGGAACCAATCTAGATCTATGGGGGATGTCAATAGCTACTCAACGAGCTAAAGAACGTCAAAATCGGACTCCGGGAGTGAAAGTTATGGCCGAAACAGTTTTTGTTGGTGGGCTGATTCTGGGAGGTGCGGGTGCCCGGGGTGGTCAGCGGGGTGGGGCGGAAGAAGTGGCCCAGGGGTAAGGGGTGAAGGCACCCGGGGTGGTCAGCAGGGTTGGGCGGGGGGTCCGGGTGCCCGAGTTCGCGGATTTGGGCGTATTTTTTTGGGAAAATGGGAGAAATTGGTGGATTTTGTGGAGGGAAAGGTGGAGATGGATGGGGGAAGGCTAGACCCTCTTGAAACCAAGCAAATCATGGATCAAATCCAACAAAACCTCATCAAACCAACAAATCAAAAAAATGGGGCTATTTTTGGTGAGGAATTTTCAAAATTGGGGAAGAACACAACAAAATTAGGCTAGAGAACAAGAAGGGTGCTCCAATTTCGTGAGAAACCATGGCTCACGATACCAAGAAGTTGTAGGGTGGAACCCTAGATGAAGGTCTTTCACGAATTGAAGGGGAAATCCCCATGAACAAGAAGAAAACAAAGGGGGAAAACAAGAGGAACACTTAAATTGACTTGATCCAATCACACATGTGCTAGATCCAATCACATAAAGAGAGATACAAAGTTCCAAATCCAACACAAGATGATACAAGAGGTAAGTAGTTCATCCCAATCCTATGATGAAAGAGGTCTTGATGATCCTATGATGGGGATCCTTCTCCAAGAAGAGGCCTTGATATCCACAAGAGGATCTTCTCACTTAGGAGGTCATGATTTATAAGAGAAGGAAGATGAGAAAAGCTCTCTCAATATCTCACATATACTTTGCTATCCCCTCTAATGAGCTAGGTGAGGAGTATATATAGGCTAGGGACGAATTGGGGGAAAGAGAGGGGTACAAGGGTCAAAACCCATAAAATGCACGCAGACATACGGAGGGGTCCGGGCACCCGGGGCAAAGGGGCCCGGGCACCCGGAGGTAGATGCAACAGGAGGGGCCGGGCACCCAGAGTGCGAGGGATCAGGCACCCGGACCGGTCAGGGGGCTGCACCCTTGACGTTGTGGAGGCCGGGTACCCGGGGGTAGTGGCCTGGGAACCCGGGGTGGTGGCTGGCGGCACCAGGCGGGAGGGGCCGGGCACCCGGGCTCCAAGGCCGGGCACCCGGGGCCGGTTGGGGCAGCGCCCAAGGGGGTGCGGGCACCCGGGACCTCCATGGCTGGCCGGGGCCGCGCCTAGGTTAGGTCCGGGCACCCGGGGCCAGAGTGGCCACACACCCGGGGTAGCCAGGGGCTCCGCGGCTGTAGAGGAGGGCCGGGGTGGTCCGGGACCTCCTTTGTTTCGTGCTTATCGCGTGTCCTTCTTCCTTCTCCTCCACCATAGGTTCTTGTGTCTCCTTCCGAGCTTCTTCATGGACTTCTTCTTGGTACCTAAGAGTGTATAGAGCTTCCATTTGAGGTAGAATCCGACTCTCATGTGAATTCAAATGAAACTCGAAAAGGAAAGAGTTAACCTCAGTTTCGATGGCACGTGCGCGAGCTCTTGTCATAGGTCATCTCCGTCGTTGCGGTGGTGGTGTGAAGTCCATGGTGATGGTCGAGGGATGCTCCGCATCAGCTGTGCTCATCCATCCGGATCTACTCCATCGAGAGATATCGCGGCCTCTACGGAGAAGATCCACATTGGATTCAAGACCCCTTCATGGGTTGACCCCTCAAGTCCTCCTCACGGAGATTAACTAGTTACCACTTGTATCGTCCTTTGTTGGATTTGGATCATGTATCTCTTTGTGTTTTGAGGATTAGCACATGTGTGATCGTTTCTTGTTTATTTGAGTGCTCCCTCTCGTTTCCCCTCGTGATTTCCCTCGCGTTTCATCTCGTGTTCTTCATGTTCTTCGTGGGATCCCCTCCAAATCTTGAAAGATCGGCCCTAGGGTTTCCACTCTACATCATCTTGGATCAGAGCCAGCTTGCTCATGATCATCTTGGATCAGACCAAGGTTGATCACGAATTTGGAGCCCCTACCCCCTGTTTTTCTAGCCTAATTTTGTTGATTTCGTCCTAAATTCGAAAATCCCCCTCCCCCCAAAATAGCCCTCATTTTTTATGATTTGTTGGTTTGATGATGTTTTGTTGATTTTCATCCCTGGATTTGCTTGGATTCGAGTGGATCTAGCATCCCCCCAAGTTTTCCCACTGTCCATCCATGAAATCTCTCCATTTTTGCTGCGAAATCATCAATTTCCGCCTCCAAATCGAGTTGCGAAGTCCAAATCCCGATCTGGAATCGTCGGGCCGGACATCCGGGCCCAAACCGGACATCCGGCTGCTGGAGCACGAAGTCTGCATGGTTCTGGACATCATCCCCCGGATATCCGGCCCTCGACCCCGGATGTCTGACCCCTGGGAATTCAGCCTCCCGTGTTTCACCGTTTTGACCATAACTAATTCATCAGGAGTCCGATTTTGACGTTCTTTAGCTCGTTTTGAAACTATTGACATCCCCATCCCACAAAAATACCACCATCATCATTTGAATCCATAAAAGTTTTGGAATTTTGGCATCTTTGCCTAGGCCCTCCACCATATCATCCGCATAACCACCACCGACTTCCGCAACCTAACCCATTTTGTTCCCCTTAGAATGCGAGGTTGTTTGAGTTGTGATTCGATTCTCCTAAGGTGTTTAGGCTACTTAGGGATGGTCAATTCTTCATCAACAACCACCATAACATCTGCATAGGCTTTCCCACCATACACTTCCGCCACCCCAACTTATCACAATTTTGTTTGTGTTGTGAGTTGTGTTTCCTAAGGTGTTTCAGCTACTTAGGGACCGTGCTTTCAACTCCGACACCGTGTATAGCCCATCATACACTTCCACAACCATAACCCATTTTGACCGGGTTTCAACCAATACTTCCACAACCACCACCGCTATCCCGCTACCACCATTTGACATTTGACATTGGAGATTTTGAGTTCACGGTTATTTTTCTGTTTCCTAAGGTGTTTCGGCTAATTAGGGATGGGTCGACATCGACAACACCGCCTCTCATCATCACCACAGACGGTAACCTTGACGACATCATTGTATATCCCCCTTGCCATTGAATTCTTAACCCCGAGCCCATTTTGTCTCACTTGCCTATCCAGACTAGCCATTTGAGTATTGCCGGCAACGTTACTTGTGCACATTAGTTATCTACACCATCCATTGCATATTACCATATCTTTGCTTAGGCCATCCACCATATCATCCGCAAAACCACCATAGCTTTCCGCAAGCTAACCCATTTTCCTCCATTTGGCATTTGTGGTTGCTTGAGTGGTGACTTGAGTCTCCTAAGGTGTTTCGGCTACTTACGGATGGTTGCTTTGTCATCAACCACCACCACCACCACTTCCGCATTGCTAACTCTGGAACCACCAACGCATTCCACTACCACCATTTGACATTTTCCATCGAGATTTTGAGTTTGCAGTTTTTCCGTTTCCTAGGGTGTTTCGGCTAACTAGGAACGGTTCGACATCAACAACACCGCCGCACACCTTCGACAAGGACTCGACATCAACCACTTCACCATTTTGACATCCTAACCGTAAGCAAGAACGGTAACCCCTATATCATCTTGGTATCGTGGTATCCCATAATTGTACATTCTTGCCATTACATTGTTAACCCCTTAGCCAATTTTGCGTCACTTGCCTATCGAGACTAGCCATTTGAGTATTGCCGGCAACGTTACTTGTGCACATTGTTAGAGGAACACCGGAACAACATATACACATAGCATACTTGGGATAGAAAGTTCATACATTTTGCATCTTATAGGTTGTGCACAAGTGTCGTATCCGCCTATTGAGCAATCGTTCTAGCGTCTCTCTTGACTTGTGCAACACGAGCGATTTTCATGGATTCCACATTTTGTGCTCGTTCCTTGGTTGCACGACCCCATTTATCTATCCGTGTGTGTGTTTACGTGTGCCACATATTGCTATTGGTCTACTTGTTTCACTTGTGAATTTGTGAATATTTTTCAACATTATTCACTCTTGCTAACATTTTGCATCCAATTTTTGTGCCACTATCCTCACCAAGCTACTCCATAAGCCCTACTTGTGTAGCCGTGAGAATTGACAAGATCCGGTACCAATTCGTGATATTTCCTAGTTACATTACTAAGTGATCATTGATCTATCTTCAACATTGGTTAAGGTACATTTGGTCTAGTTCTTCTCTTTCTCCCACTCACATTTGCTCTAGTCTTGTGATGGATAGGCAAGGAATTTCACCTTCTGTCTACAACAACAATGACGAGTTCGATGCCATGAAAAACTCCACCGACGCCAAGATGCAAGATCAAATGGAGGAGATCAAAGCCCTCATCAAGTCCCACAAGCGACCTTCCTCATCTTCGAGAAGAAGCTTAAGTACACATGCTTCCGAGCTACCATCTTCGGCAAGGTCACATCGGCATGGACACCATCACCAAAAAAACGTGAAGGTCAAGAGCTCAACACCAACTACCGTTCAATGACTTCACCATCTCCCTTGGCATCTTCGCCAAGCGACTTCAAGGCATCTTCGCCTACGAACATACGACATCTTCACCTACAAGCACCTCAAGACTACACTCAAGAGAAGCTCCCCAAGCTCAAGTCTGCGACTTCCATGAGCTACTATGACCTCGACAACGACAATGCAATTCCTTTCTATGGGACTCAAGAACCCGAGGAGTATCTTGAGTGGGAGCGCCTCATGGACGACTACCTCAAGCTACATCAAGTGCCCCCCGAAGATCAAGTGAAGTGCGCCACAGGAAACTTGGTGGCTTCACTCACCTTCGGAGAGCTAGCCAAAGACGAAGAGAGCTATGCAGCGAGAGTTCGTGCCTCCAACCTACATGGAACAACTTCTACGCCAATTGGAGAACACCATCCAAGGATCCAAGTCCATCGACGCGTACTTCAAGGAGATCAAGAATGCCTTGCGATGAGCCGGCATGGACGACCCCATTTTGATGAAGTTGCACTTCATGATGGGATTGAACAACGACATCTCCAAGACTATCTTCCTTGTGAACTACAAGTCCCTCGACGACAACTACATTGGTGCTCTCAAGGCAGAACAAGAACTCATGAAGGCCAAGGCTTCTCCACCGCAAGCACACTTCTCGAGGACCAACCTCCAACACGGTGAGCATGAGGGTAGTACATCCAACATGTCCAAGCCAAATGAGCTCTAAGATGACGCTCCCAAGTTTGACTTCACCGCCATTCCTCTTTGTGGCATTGATTGTGCCGAGTCTACTTCGACTCTTTTTCAAGATGGTGCGGCAACGACTATGACTATGGAGCCAATCAAGGAACATGCTTTGGAGGCGAGCGACATGGTGACGAGAAAGGATGATGCTTCCATCTTAGGAGGTGAGAGTGATGATGTGTGATGTAGGGTAGAACCCTAGATTCCCAATCTTTCACGAAAGGAGCGGATTCCGTGATGAACACGAAGAACACGAGGGGAAACACGAGAGAAACACTCAAACCAATAAGATTCGGTCACACATATGCTAGATCCTCGAAACACAAAGAGATACAAGATCCACAATCAACAAGGGACGATACAAGTAGCACGTTCTTCTCCGTGAGGAGGTCTTGAGGGTCTTCCCCTTAGGGGTCTTGAATCCACATGGGGTGTAGCGATCCGACCTCAAACGGTCAAATCTCTGTGTATAAGTGTCATCCCTGGATCGGTAATGCTGACACACAGTACTGGAAGGATTTATAACAGAGTGCAATCACACACTTGTTACATCGAATGTCTCAAAAGAGAACTTATTACAATAATATGGCTTAAGGCCATCTAAATAAGATAACCGCGGAAGCATCGAAGGTAAATGAGTCCATCAACTCCAACGGCATAGCTGAGTGCACGACAACGACCTAGCGCAGCTTACTCTTTGTCTGAAAAGTCTGCAACATAATAGTTGCAGCCCGAAATGGGTCAGCACATGGAATATGCTGGCAAAATAACACTGTAGAGCAATGAACGAGATAAATGCTAACACTACATGCATATATGGCTGGTGGAGGCTCTATGGTTAACATTTTGGCGTAAACCCAATTTTTCCCTACTGCAAAGGAACATAATTTTATTTAACTACAAAGTTTGTTGATAAAAATTGAGAAGGTTCCTCCAACTCAATCCCAATTAAACAATATTAATAACCCAACAAGTTAATTAAAAGAGTGATGAGATCAAATCAATAATTCAAGAACCAGATACTCAAGATGTCCATAACCGGGGACACGGCTAACCATGATTAGTTTGTACACTCTGCAGAGGTTTGCGCACTTTTCCCCAGAAGACTCGATCTCCTCCGTTGAATTTCTCGCACTGCATGATGTTTGAGAAACGGATGACCGAGACACAGTCTTTTCGAAGAGGTCCCCTTAACCGATAGATAGGCTGGTGCATCTACAATTCCCCTACATCTGCTAGCCCATCATGGAATGGTTTCCCACAACTTACTCAACCATGCTAAAGCCCATAATGGCTTGTGGCTGCACACGGAAGTTTCTAGCATGAATAATCTCATGATCCCTCTGAGCCTAGGTGGCGAACCATAGGATGATCACACGGGTACTCCGGGATATCCCAGGACAGCGCTGGATTGCTCCAGGTGCCCAGACAACCACTGGGTGCTCGAGGGTGCCTCAACCAATCCACCCAGATGTGTATTAAAGTAGCCACCTTAAGTTTAACCATTAATTAACAACTCTCACATCTGTCATGGATACAATCAACCAATCCACGTCTACGAGCATAGTATAGCAGTATAAGTATAACGTAGAAGTAACTCCCAGGGTTTGATATAGAGGACAATAGGTTCTACCTCATCAACTACTTCCCAAAACCCACCTGTTATCAGGGTCCTACTCATGCAATTTTTGAGGGTTGAAATTAATGCATAAAAACTGGGTAATAAAGGGGTATGATCAAAGTGTTACTTGCCTTGCTGACGATCTGCAAACCCTAGAGACTCGTAGTAGCACGCTTCGCTCTCTAGAAATTTTATCGCAAACAAACAATAGCATACATAAGCACTCAAGCATAGATTCAAGGTAAAACTCATATGAGAAAGTACAAACTGAAAGTTCAACCGAAGTGCTTCGATTTGCAAAAAGAATCAATCAAATCGGAGCTACGAAACTCAAACTACAATCAAAAGAAGTTCGAAAACAAATCTGCTTGAAACCAAAAAATTTAATTTGTAAAAATCATGTTCAAGTTGGTTAACTGGAAAGAGGGGTCCGAGATGAAGATTTTGGCGTTGGTTTCACTGGATTTGAACGAACAAGCAAAAAGTTGTGAGGGTTTGAAGATCAGGGGCTAATCTGCGATAAAAATAATCGCGGATAGGTCCCTGGCCAAAAATAAAATAAAAGAAAAAGACTATCAAACGAACATTCGCTATCAGGGACAAACGGGCGAACGTGTTCGCTAACAGTGACGTTCGGGTGAACGTTCGCTAATTAGCGAAACCGAAAAAAGCGTACCGATCTAACGAAAAAAACCGGGGCGACGGTTTTGTCAGTTTTACCAATTCAACAAAAAAACTGGCGGCGGCGAGATCCGGAGATGGCGTCAGCGGCGCGGGAGGTGAGACAGGGCCGCGTCGCGGGCGGCGGCGACAGCAAGCAGCAGCGACGGCGTGCGGCTGCGATGGGAGGCGGCGGCTGGGGCGCGACTTGGTGGGGAGGAAAGAGGGCGGTGGCAGCGGTATATAAAGAGGGGGCGCCTTGGTGGGAAGGAGAGAGGGCGGCGGCAGCGGTATATAAAAGGGGGGCGGCTTGGAGGAGGGGCAAAGGCGGCGGGGCAGGCGGAGTCCGGCTCGGACCGGGAGTCCGGCGGTGGCGCGGCTCACGCGCGGGGAAGGCGATGGCGGCCCGGCTCGGGTGGGCCTTTGGCCCAGTCGGGCGGAAACTTTTTTTTAAAATAAATTCCGCCGAAGATAAATCCTAATAAAAAATATATAAAAATTCTAAAAACGCCAAAAACAATTTTCGCTGTCTAAATAAAATATTTAGAACAAAGTGAACATTTTTCTGGCCTAAAAATGTAATTTTAAAATAATGCATATTTTTCTAATTCGAATAAAATCTCAAATAAAATCGAAATAAAATAATTATTTGATTTAAAAAAATTTCCTCCAATATTCCTCTCTTTTTGAAGAAGTCATATTATCTTCTCTCTTTTATTTTTAATATTAGAAATATTCGGAGAGAAAAATATTAAACCCAAATTGTTCCTCTTTTAAGATTTGAGAAAATTCAAATATGAAAATATGTGAAACCTCCAACTCTCTCCTTGGGTCCTTGAGTTTCTTAAGATTTCTAGGATCACAACCAAAATGCAAATAAAATATGATATGCATATGATGACCTATGTATAACATCCAAATTGAAAATTGGGATGTTACAAACCTACCCCCCTTATGATGAATCTCTCCCTTGAGATTCAGGTTGGCTAGAAAATAGGTGTGGGTGGTCTTTTCGTAGGTCTTGTTCTCGTTCCCAGGTGGCTTCATCCTCGGTATGGTGGCTCCACTGAACTTTGCAAAACTTGATAAGCTTGCTGTGTGTAACTCGGCTGGCAAACTCAAGAATCTTGACAGGTTTCTCCTCGTAGGTTAGGTCACTGTCCAACTGAATTGCTTTCAGGGGCACGGTATCTCTCAGAGGAATATCGTCCATCTCTACATGGCACTTTTTCAACTGGGAAACGTGAAACACATCATGAACTCCTGACAATCCTTCGGGTAACTCCAACTTGTAGGCCACTTCTCCCATACGCTCCAAAACTCGGTATGATCCTACAAATCTCGGGGCTAACTTTGCCTTAACTCCAAATCATTTAACTCCTCGCAGAGGTGACACACGTAGATATGCTCTGTCTCCGATTTCGTAGACAACCTCCTTGCGTTTGGAGTCTGCATAACATTTCTGCATGGACTGAGCTACCATCGGTCTACCTCGAATTAACTTAACCTTCTCTTGAGACTCCTTGATCAGATCCGGTCCAAACAACTGGCGATCTAACTTCATCCCACATCAACGGTGTCCTGCACCTTCTCCCATACAAAGCTTCAAAAGGTGCCATCTTCAAACTAGCTTGGTAATTGTTGTTGTATGAGAACTCCGCGTAAGGCAAATTATCATCCCATCTAGATCCATAATCCAGCGCACAAGCGCTCAACATGTCCTCTAGAATGTGATTGACTCTCTCGGTCTGCCCATTTATCTGCGGATGAAAGGTTGTACTAAACTCTAGACTGGTACCCAAAGTCCGGTGCAACTGATGCCAAAACTTTGAAGTAAATCGCGTTCCTCTATCTGATACGATGGTCCTCGGAACTCCGTGCAGACATACGATCCTGGTCATATATATCTTGGCCAACTTCGCATTCGTATAGGTGGTTTTCACTGGGATAATGTGAGATACCTTGGTCAAGCGATCAACTACTACCCAGGTAGAGTCATATCCTGATCGTATCCTGGGTAATCCGGTGATGAAATCCATGGCAAGCTTGTCCCACTTCCATTCGGGTATCGGCATAGGATGCAGTAATCCTAGTGTCTTCTATTGTTCAGCCTTCACCCTCTGACATACATCACATACGACTACATACTCGACAATATCCTTCTTCAGACCTGTCCACCAGAAATGCTCCTTCAAATCCAAATACATCTTGGTGTTTCCGGGGTGTATTGAGTATGGCGAGTCATGGGACTCCTGAAGTATTAACTTCCTGATCACTGCATTATTGGGTACATATACATGATCCTCGAACCATAAAGTTTCGTGCTCATCCTCATGAAAACCCTTGGCTTTTCCTTGGCTCATCTTCTCCTTTATCGCAACAATTTCTTTGTCATCCTTCTGAGCTTCACGAATCTTTCCCTATAATGTTGACTGAACCTCCATTGCTGCAATAAAACCTCTAGGAACTATCTCCAAATGAAGCTCCCTGAGATCTTCGGCTAACTCCTTTGGTCATCCTCCGCTTACGAGGGAATTGACGTAAGTCTTCTGGCTGAAAGCGTCTGCTATGACATTGGCCTTTCCTAGACGATAATGCAGGTTCATATCATAATACTTTATAAGCTCCAACCATCTCCTCTGCCTGAGTTTCAGCTCCTTCTGAGTGAAAATGTACTTCAAACTCTTGTGATCTGTGTACACATGACAACGGTTTCCAATAAGAAAATGTCTCCATGTCTTCAACGCATGTACCACGGCTGCTAACTCCAAATCAGGCGTGGCATAATTCAACTCATGCGGTCGAAGCTGTCGTGAGGCATATGAAACAACTCTTTTGTCTTGCATAAGTACACCTCCAAGTCCTTGGCGAGAAGCATCGTAATACACTTGGAAATCCTTGTGTATGTTCGGAAAGAATCAACACTGGGGCTATAACCAAATGTTTCTTCAACTCCTGAAAACTGGCCTCACATTCTTCGGTCCATTTGAAGTTGGTGTCCTTCTTCAACAACTCCGTCCTGGGCTTCGCAATCTTGGAAAAATTCTCAATGAATCTCCGGTAGTATCCCGCGAGTCCTAGAAAACTACTGATCTCTCCAACTGAGGTGGGTGCCAACCACTCAGTGACAGACTAAACCTTGGTAGGGTCCACTGCTATACCTTCTCCTGATATAACTTGTCCAAGAAATCCAACTTCCTTCAACCAAAACTCACACTTGCTGAACTTAGCATATAGCTGGTGTTCCCTGAGCTTCTCGAGAACCAAACGCAAATGCTCCTTGTGCTCCTCTTCATTCTTAGAGTATACCAAAATATCATCAATGAACACCACAACAAACTTATCCAAGAACTCCATGAACACCTTATTCATCATACTGATGAAATAGGCAGGGGCATGAGTCAATCCAAATGACATTATCGTGTACTCATATAGCCTGTACCTTGTGGTAAAGGCTGTCTTAGGTATATCCTGCTCTCGGATCTTTAGCTGGTGGTATCCTGATCGCAGATCGATCTTGGAAAATAATTTAGCTCCTTGTAGCTGGTCAAACAAATCGTTGATCATCGGTAGTGGGTACTTGTTCTTGATCGTGACCTCATTAAATGCACGATAATCAACAACCATTCTCAAAGACCATACTTCTTCTCAACCAAGAGCACTGGGGCTCCCCACGGTGATGAACTTGGTCGAATGTA
Source organism: Aegilops longissima (assembly GCA_021605205.1). Classification (NCBI taxonomy): domain Eukaryota; kingdom Viridiplantae; phylum Streptophyta; class Magnoliopsida; order Poales; family Poaceae; genus Aegilops; species Aegilops longissima. Next base: position 343,517,248 of record CM038678.1, read on the forward strand.
ACCTTTCTCCAATAACTCATTAATCTACTTATTAATTTCCTCCAGATCATTTGCGGGCATCCAGTATGGCCTCTTCGATATTGGTCTGGTGCCTGGCAAGGGCTCTATAAAAAACTCAATGTCTTGATCCGGCGGCATGCCTAGTAATTCTTCTGGAAATACATCCGGGTAATCCTTCACTACACACACTTCCTCCTGAACAACTCCTGAGAGGGAATTCACTTGGGTTCTCTTTGGTGCATGCCGAGACACATACTTAATCCGTTTACCGTCTAGGGTGGTGAGCAGAATTGGCATACTGGCGCAATCGATGTTTCCTCCATACATCGACAGCCAATCCATGCCTATTATGACATCCAATCCTTGTGACTCCAAAATTATTAGGTCTGAGGGGAATACATGCCTACCAATGGTCAATGGCATCTGAAAACATCCTCTGCTTGCCATATACTCCGCTTCTGGCGAGCTTACTAACATAGGTGTCTTAAGAACTTTGGTGGGAAACTTATACTTATCCACAAACCCCCTTGATATGTATGAATGCGATGCACCAGTATAAAAAAGAACGATTGCAGTAAATGACTTAATCAAAAACTTACCTATAACTGTGTCCGGCTGTTCTTCAACCTCCTCCACGTTAACGTTGTTCACTTGTCCTCTATTGAAAGGGTTGGGCTTCTTCCCAGAGCTTCCATTGCCATTTCCTTTCTTTGCTTCAGAACACTCGGTGGCGTAGTGTCCAGTCTTCCCGCACTTGAAACAAGTAATGTGACTTAGATCCTTCTTGGCGGGTGTAGTGGGGTTGGAATGGTTCTGGCTGCTGCTTCCTCCATTCCCATTCCTGTTCTTGGGGCCACTATGGTTATGCGAACTTCCTCCATTGTGAGTATAGCCTCCATGGTTATGGTGGGTGTGTCCTCCCGAGTTTGGGGGAAAATGGGGTCTCTGCTGAGCTCCTGAATTGTACTTCCCTTGTCCATACTTCCTTTTGCGGCTCTCTATCTGCTGCTGCTTCCCTTCAATCATAAGAGCCCTGTCTACCAACTCTTAGTAGTTAGCAAAGGTTGCTACCATCAACTGCATACTCAGCTCATCATTCAGCCCTTCCATAAACTTCTCCTACTTCGCGGCATCTGTGGCCACATCATCCGGGGCATAGCGAGCTAACTTACTGAACTCATCCATGTACTACCCCACAATACGATTTCCCTGGCGTAAGTTGCGAAACTCACGCTTCTTCATGCTCATAGCTCCAGTTGAGACATGTGCAGTGCGGAATGCTTGTTGAAACTGATCCCAAATGACATTGGCTATAGGGAAAGTGGCTGTGTAATTCTCCCACCATGAGGTTGCGTGTCCATCAAGTTGGTGTGCGGCAAAACGCACCTTCTCAGCATCTGTGCAACCTGCGGTGATCAACTCCCTTCCAATCCTGCGTAGCCAGTCATCAGCAACAATCGGCTCGGTACTACTAGAAAACACCGGCGGATTCAACCTCAGAAAACGGGCTAAGTTGTCAACTGGAGGTGGTGGCCGTGGGTTGTTGTTGTTGTTGTTGCCTTGGTTCTGGACTAGCAACTGCATCAAGGCATTCTGCCGTTGGATCAACTGAGTGAGCTCCGATGGGAAGGCAAATCCATTGTCACGTCTCGGAGGCCTCTGATGGGTTTAGAGGGGAGAGATTAGAATAGAGTAAGGTCTAATGAGAAATCACTACCCATATGCACATGAGACAAACACATTCATATCACACCACTCAATTCAAACAAGGGCATCCAATCGGTCTAGCTACCGTTACAAAATACTCGAACTACTACTATACACATGGGGGAATACTACTGATCATATGGTGGTGATCTAGAAATTTTGATCGTTGGAAGACTCCATGATATCCGCTCCAGCTTCGTCTTCATAATCATCATCACTACTGTCAGGGTCGGAGTCGGTGTCGTCGATGATGATGTAGTCTTCAGAACGGATTTCCTCCTCAGGTACGAGATCTCCAATGAATACTCCTAGCTTCTTCTTGAGGTCTTCATTCTTCTCCAGTAGCACTACGATTTCCACCTCATATCCATCGCGTGTAGACTTGAGTTCCTCTTCAAGATCCATGTTCCTCCTCATCGCCTTCTTCAGATCTATCATGCTGGCGCACATTTGGTTCTCTTGGCGGCGAATGTGCTGGTTTAACTCCTGGATGTAGGCTGCAATGGACTTGTCCCTCCTGGTGCTGATCATCTCCCATTGCTCATCTCGGCGCCCACATATCTGGTAGATGGTGTCCTTAAGATCCTTGTCGTAAACTTCGCCGATGCGTCCCATGGCGATGTGAGCTGCCATGCTCTTTCCTGGACTCCAGGTTGGTGCATCAAAGGAAAACTCTATGTGCTTAGTAACTGGCGTGAATGTCCTTCCTGGAACATGAACTCGAATCATCCAACACTCCTCTTCTGGTAAAGTGGTGGTGTAGGTCCCGGTGAAGCTTGGTATTCTGATGTTCAGGTACCTAGTGACTTCCTTCAAGTGTCATCCAAATGGTGTGTCTTCATCCGGTTGAGCAAACTTGTTCCTTGGGTCTGCCATCTATAGAGTGGAAAATGGAGAGGAGTCATAAATGTGTATAGAAGAGTGACCTATGGCTTATCTTAGTGGTCGCGTGCTTCAGTTAGCGTGTGCTCTGATACCATCTTGTAGCGATCCGACCTCAGACGGTCAAATCTCTGTGTATAAGTGTCATCCCTGGATCGGTAATGCTGACACACACAGTACTGGAAAGATTTATAACACAGTTCAATCACACACTTATTACATCGAATGTCTCAAAAGAGAACTTATTACAATAATATGGCTTAAGGACATCTAATTAAGATAACCGCGGAAGCATCAAAGGTAAATGAGTCCATCAACTCCAACGGCATAGTTGAGTGCACGACAACGACATAGCGCACCTTACTCTTCGTCTGAAAAGTCTGCAACATAATACGTTGCAGCCCAAAACGGTTCAGCACATGGAATATTTTGGCAAAATAACACTGTAGAGCAATGAACAAGATAAAGGTTAACACTACATGCATATATGGTTGGTGGAGGCTCTATGGTTAACATTTTTGCGTAAAGCCAATTTTTCCCTACTGCAAAGGAAAATAATTTTATTTAACTACAAAGTTGGTTGATAAACATTGAGAAGGTTCCTCCAACTCAATCCCAATTAAACAATATTAATAACCCAACAAGTTAATTAAAATAGTGATGAGATCAAATCAATAATTTAAGAACCAGATACTCAAGATGTCCATAACCAGGGACACGACTAACCATGATTAGTTTGTACACTCTGCAAAGGTTTGCGCACTTTTCCCCACAAGACTCGATCTCCTCCGTTGAATTTCTCGCACTGCAGATGTTTGAGAAACAGATGACCAAGACACAGTCTTTCCGAAGAGGTCCCCTTAACCGATAGATAGGCCGGTACACCTACAATTCCCCTGCATCTGCTACCCCATCATGGAAACGTTTCCCACAACTTACTCAACTATGTCAAAGCCCATAATGGCTTATGGCTGCACACAGAAGTTTCTAGCATGAATAATCTCATGATCCCTTTGAGCCTAGGTGGCGAACCATAGGATGATCACACGGGTACTCCGGGATATCCCAGGACAGCGCTGGATTGCTCCAGGTGCCCAGACAACCATTGGGTGCTCGAGGGTGCCTCAACCAATCCACCCAGACGTGTATTAAAGTAGCCACCTTAAGTTTAACCATTAATTAACAACTCTCACGTCTTCATGGATACACTCAACCAATCCACGTCTACGAGCATAGTATAGCAGTATAAGCATAAGGTAGAAGTAACTCCCAGAGTTTGATATAAAGGAGAATAGGTTCTACCTCATCAACTACTTGCCAAAACCCACCTGTTATCAGGTTCCTACTCATGCAATGTTTGAGGGTTGAAACTAATGCATAAAAACTGGGTAATAAAGAGGTATGATCAAAGTGTTACTTGCCTTGCTGACGATCTGCAAACCCTAGAGACTCGTAGTAGCACGCTTCACACTCCGGAAATTCTATCACAAACAAACAATAGCATTCATAAGCACTCAAGCATATATGCAAGGGTAAAACTCAGATGAGAAAGTCCAAACTGAAAGTTCAACTGCAGTGCTTCGATTTGCAAAAAGAATCAATCAAATCGGAGCTACGAAACTCAAACTACGATCAAAACAAGTTCAAAAACAAATATGCTTGAAACCAAATTTTAAATAGTCAAAATCATATTCAAGTTGTTTAACTGGAAAGAGGGGTCCGAGAAGAAGATTTTGGCGTTGGTTTCACTGGATTTGGACGAACGAGCAAAAAATTGCGAGGGTTTGAAGATCAGGGGCTAATCTGCGATAAAAATAATCACGGATAGGTCCCTGTCCAAAAATAAAATAAAAGAAAAAGACTATCGAACGAATGTTCGCTATCAGGGACAAACGGGCGAACGTGTTCGCTAACAGTGACGTTCGGGTGAACGTTCGCTATTTAGCGAAACCGAAAAAAACAAACCGAACCGATTTAACAAAAAAAAAACAGGGGCAACGGTTTTGTCGGTTTTACTGATTCAACAAAAAAACCGGTGGCGGCGAGATCCGGCGATGGCGGCGCGGGCGGCGGCAGCAGCGGCAGCGGCGCTGCGGCGATGACGCAGCCGGGCGGCGGCTGCGTGGGAGGCGGCGGCGCGCGCTGCTTGTGTGCGGAGAGAGGGCGGCAACGGTATATAAAGAGGGGGCGGCTTGGAGGAGGGGCAAAGGCGGCGGGGGAGGCAGAGTCCGGCAGCGGCGTGGATCCCACGCGGGGAAGGCGGCGGCGGCCCGGCTCGGCTGGGCCTTTGGCCTAGTTGGGCGGAAACTTAAAAAAAATTCTGCCGAAGATAAATCCTAATAAAAAAATCTAAAAATGCCAAAAACAATTTTCACTGTCTAAATAATATATTTAGAACAAAGTAAACATTTTTATGGCCTAAAATGCAATTTTAAAATAATGCATATTTTTCTAATTCGAATAAATTCTCAAATATAATCCAAATAAAATAATTATTTGATTTTAAAATTTTTCTTCCAATATTCCTCTCTTTTTGAAGAAGTCATATTATCTTCTCTCTTTTATTTTTAATATTAGAATTATTCGAAGAGAAAATATTAAAACCAAATTGATCCTCTTTTCAGATTTGAGAAAATTCAAATATGAAAATATGTGAAACCTCCAACTCTCTCCTTGGGTCCTTGAGTTGCATAAGATTTCTAGGATCACAACCAAAATGCAAATAAAATCTGATATGCATATGATGACCTATGTATAACATCCAAATTGAAAATTGGGATGTTACATGGGGGATTTTCTCCGTAGAAGCCGTGAACTCCTAAGGAGAAGGGGGTCAAGTGGAGAGCAAAGCTTCCCAAATGAGCTACTACTTTGCTGACCTTATAATGGAGGAGGGGGATGAGTATATATAGTGATAGCCACGAAGGAGTAAGTGAGGGGCGAAAGGGTACATGGCCGGAAGGTCCGGGCGCCAAAGGTTCCGGGCGAAGGTCAGGGCAGGGTCCGTGCTATCCAGTGAGTTGGCACTGTCCGGGACGGCGTCGGCGTAGCAGGGTCGAAAGTTCCGGGATGGCCGGAAGGTCCTGGGGCCGGAGGTTCCGGGCGAGCTTCCGGGCAGGGTCCGAGCTGGACAGAGAATTGGTGCGTCCGATCGTCGCTTGGAGTGTCGAGGGCTGGAGGTTCCGGGCTGGCCGTCAGGTCCGGCCGGCCGGAGGTTCCGGGCTGTGGCCGGAAGTTCCGGGCTTGACAGAAACTTTGCACAAGTCTTGACGTTGTTTGTTCTTCCTCCTTTAGTCCTTGGTTCCTGAGCATATGTAGTGTCTTTGAATTAGGTAGCAACCATGTCTCGCATGAATGGAAAAGGGAAGGACTTAGGAGCGAGTTCACCTTGTGTCCAATGGCGTATGCTTGAGGTCGAGGTCTCATCGTAGTGTACATGGGGATGAACGTACGATGCCCCGCATCATCTCCCCGGAAAGATCCGACTCGGATGGTGATCCTCATCACCATGGAAACGGTTGTCGTGGACGGACTTGTAGTTGGACGAAGTTGAAGAAATTGCGCAATCTAAGGTGTCTCCAGAGTGGTATACATGCAAAAAGAGCAAACACAAACGATACTCATAAATACAAAGGTTAGCGCACACAAGGTGTCCAACAAGTGAGTATGAGTCCGTTCGGCAAGATTGTTCGTGACAAAGCACATGAAGCATATCAAGATGATATGGAATGATATGCAAAGCATTCATGGGAGCAAATTCATTTGTTGTGCACACATAGTTGTGGTAGTTGTCATGGTGCACAAAGAGACAAATTCTACCATTGTGCAAAATGATGTCATAGTGAGATGGTTTATCCAAAGCATGAACATGCTAATTAGTGTTCAATGTGAGTATGTGATCATGCAATTGAGGATGTGCAAAATGATCATGGTGTATGAATATGCCATCAAGGAAGACCACAACAAATTTTCCAAGGAAATGAATAAGATCATATATCATGGATGACATGGGGATACAAGATGCAACATGGAAATCATAATGTGAGTCAATCCAAGCATAAGATGCAAATTTGTTATCAGTACGAGATGTATATTGATCATGACATGCGAACACACAATCAACAAATATGGAGGTGTTGGTGCAATGTGTCAAAGGAGTGCTCATGTACCAATGCTCGATGTCATGGTGGAATTAGTGGTCCGGTGGTGCTTCCAAAGTAGGGGCATCCACTAAGTGAGAGCACTCCTCAACTTGAAGGTCCAAAGGGTCCATCTCCAATGTCGCTCCTCCATCCAACAGATGTATCATGTAGACAAGAAGAAGGAGACAACAATGAAAGAATGACCCGTCTAATTTGTATATTTGAGGATGGCTCAAATGGAAGGAGTTCACCTTTAGGAGTTTCTCAAGGATGTTGGAGTTGCGCATCATGTATGCCTTCACGTAACCAATATGTCTCGTGATGGTAACGCCTTGTGAATCCTTCAAAATGAAAGAACATGACAAGCACTCAGAAAAACAAATGAGGTTAGTGCAAATGCAACACCTATCATTCGTATGGTAAAATACCCAACAAGTGTATGCATCATTCTCATCATAAGAAAGGACAAGGGAGCATTTCATAGTATGGAGGCATATAATGCGAGAACAACCAAATACAAGAGGCTCAATCAAACAAGCATGCATCACAAGTAAAGTGCCAAAATCTCTGAGATCATTAAGCATAGTATGGTTGCACTCACTACAAGTGGATATGAGGGTTGCAACTAATGAAGACAAGATACAACGATCAAGATATATCATGTGAGAGGCATGAACATATATGTCATCAACCCAAGAAAGCAAATAAGAATAGAACATGGGTGATGCGACAAAGCAAGCAATCATAGTGATCAAGTAAAGCAAGCTAGTAAGTGTGAAGATGCAACGTACTAGAAGGAATCATGGCAAGCATGTCATGTGTGCAAATAGTGGTCATGAATAATGCACATGACATATCACAAGCATGAAAGCAAGATATGAGCAAAATATCATCAATGTACTGGCGAGAGGCCATATGTAAATAGCAATGGGACATCATGACTCTCCCAACACAACAATCAACAATAACATGTGGCATATGGTAAACATGCCAATTGCAACAAGTATCTCCACCAACCATGCAAATACACGTAGTAGTAAAATGGTGGCTCATGGGTAAATGCAAACAAGGGTCACAATTGCATGGCAAAGACATAGAAATAGGCATAACATGCAAAGTGAACACGGTATAATGGGCATAAGGTGACAAATGGTAAATAGCACATAGCCGTGTGAGTGCCAAGTAAAAGGAATGCGCGAAGTCGTTGCGCGAAGAGAACAGTGGTAAGAATAGTCCACGAGATCCCAAGTCATCCTTGCTCTCAAGAGCTCGTTTCGTCAACTCTTGGGATTGAGAGGTTGACGAGTATACATGAGTACCTACACAAAACAAAGACAAAGGGAAAATTTTGTGTCCGTGGTATATGTACACATCATCCATTATGATGCGCACGTGCTTGTGTTGGTTAGCACCAAATATCCATTGCTCAAATAAATGAGATGCATGATATATAAACATGTTATCCATCATTAGAGGTTTGATGTTATGTATGGCATAATGGAGACTCAAATTGTGTAATGCATCATGAGAAATATGTAGAGCATTGTTATCCATGGAATGCATATGGTGCACGCAATTATGGAATCATGCAAAGTATGGAATGCATCAAAGTATCCTAATATGTATGAGGAAACTATGGGTGTCTCCTCATGAGCTTTAGTGGAAACATCACATTGAGAATATTAACAACATCCAAAACAATGCATATCCGAAGCAATGTGTTCATTGCATGGCATAGTAGATGAATTGTGCAAATCATGTAAAGGAAGCATGGCAATATCATCACATGAAAAACAAAAGCCAATGACCATCATCTCGTCATCTATGCCATAAGTGCAAATGGGATTTATTTTAATGGGGCATGCATAGTTACTTTGTTGATATTGTAATGATGCAATATGGGAGATCTCACTCATAGCATATGACAAGTTCAATGGATTGTCAAACATAACATGACCAATAGAATTTTTACATGATATCCTATGGAGCATAGCATCAAAACTAGGCAATTCAACATGCTCATCATCATAAATGGGTGGCACATCTAAGCATGTAGAAGACATAGTATATGTTGAATCCATAAGTTGATCATCATCATACAAGCAATCATTCGGAATATAGTCCACTAGTGGGACAACAGAAGCACCATCACATATGCTACCTTTGGAGCGTCGCTCATGTGTTGTAGGTGAGGTGTTCAAGACCAAGTCATGGTCATATTCATCTTGATGGAACCATGTGGGGGTACATCATCGTCCACCATGGCCATCGGTTCTCCCGTTGGAGGTATGGACTCGTCGAGGATTGGCGCTTCGTCTTGTTGGAGATCTAGCACCAAAAAGGAAAACACACTAGGAGTAGAGGTTAAGTTGTTAGAAATCATAGTGGCCTCACATGCCGTGTCAACTAACTCACTCACTAACTGTCATGGCTCACTCACTCCCTCTTGGATGCTCTCACTCGTATGGTTGGTGGAGTCACTCAAATGGCTCTCAACCTCACATAGGATGAGCGGCATGCTCTCAAGTGTGGGGCTAGTGGTGGTCACGCTCACCCTCTCATAGGAAATGCACTCAATGTCACATATTGTGGATTCACTCATGTCACTCATGTGGTGGTGGCTCTCCTCACATGGGAACAGGGGCATCTCATCATATGTGGGTGTCGGAGAGATGTAGGTGCAAAAGTCTCCATGCTCAACTCCTATCGTCGCCTTGGTTGAAGGAATAGTCCCATGCTCAACCTCCTCATCCATAACACCTCCAAAGATGAATGTCGTAGGATGTGGCGAATCATCGCACTCCTCTGAGACCAAAGAGAGGGTCTCATGTGCGGTCTTGTAGCTTGACTCGGAGTAGGAGACATATTGTGGCGCTGTAACATCCCAAAATTCTAAATTTTGGAATGTTATAATAAATAGATAGATTTGATTGATTATTTGATTGATTGACTGAAATTGAGTGAAATTCAAAACTTTTTGAAAGTTAAATGAGAGGGAATAAAAGGACTTCCCCAAACTTTCATTTTGCATTCGTGATCTCTGTGAATTCAAATTCTTTTCATCATAAAACCCTAGAGAGAAGATGGCATGACTTCTTCCATTTAATTAAATGAAAAAGGGCTTTGAAAAGATTTGAATTTCATTCGGAAATATTTTCCAATTCATAAACTTCATGCAACTCAATGATTTTCAAGAGAGAAGATAAAATGACTTCTTCAAAACATATGAAATATGTGTTGGGAGTTTCAAAGGATTAAATTCAAAGTTCTTTTGAATTTATTTTCAATTGGAGTTATTTGAGTTTTATTCAAATTATTTTTATCCAAAAATAAAATATATGGAAAATAGGGTAACATGATTCCCTACATCGAAAATTGGAGAGAAATAAATTTGAATTAATTTTGGTATTTTTAAAATGATTTTTACTGGATTTTACTAGGCGTAAGCACTCTTTGTTTTATTGAAATTTGTGTGTATTTTATTTGACTCCAGAAAAATGTTCATCTTGTAGAAACTATTTTTCTGAAAATTTTGATATATTATATGCCTACATAATATTTTTTATTTCTTTGGTTTTATTATTTTTTGTTTGTCTCTGTTTAAAAAAAATGTTTTTTATAAAAAACTTCGTCTCCCCGACTGGGCCGGCCCAGCTCCTAGGCCAGGCCACGGCCTAGCCCGCGCCGCTCGGCTCCCCCGTCCCCGAGCGGGACTCCGCTAGGGAGTCCGCCGCCGCCATGCGCCGCTGCCGACCTCGACGGCAGTGAACGCCTCGGCCTCCTCCTACCCCTTCTCCAAGCCTCGCGCAGCCCTCCCCCCTCATAAAGCCGCGCCCCGGCTCCCTCTCTCTCTCCTTCGCATCGCGCCGCTCGCACTCGCCGGAGTTCAGGAACTCCGACGAGATCCGCTGCCGCCCCGTTGTCGCCGACCACTGTCGTCGCCGCCACCGCACCCACCGCTCCGCGCCGCCTTATCCCGTGCCTTTCGCCGCCTTCCCCGACAACCGGAGCCACCTCTCCGCGCATAGTCGACGCCGTCGCCGCCGTTTTCTCCGTCGCCGGCGACTCCATCCACCGCGGTAACCGCCGCCCTCCCCTCGCCGTTGGATCTGGATCCAACGATCCAGATCTTTCTATTTTTTTCTTTTTTTTCGTTTTTTTATTTAGAGAACGTTCGCTGGTTAGAGTTAGAAAGCGAGCGTTCGCTCAGTAGGTTTTTTTCTGTCCAGGGACCTATTTGTAGTATTTCTTTTACAGTTTAGCACCTGGACTTCCAACACTCACAACTTTTTACTCGTTAGTCCAAATCCAACGAAACCAACGCCCACTTCTTCGTTATGATCCCCTCTAGCCAGTATTTCAACTCAGACATGTTTTTGAAATTTTAAAATTTGAATTAGATCAGATTTGAATTTGAACTTCGTTTGATCATAACTTGAGTCTCGTAACTCCGATTTTGTTGATTCTTTTTGCAAATCGAAGCTCTTGACCTAAAATTTCTGATAAGGCCAAATTCACATAATTTTGGTACTGATGGAAATTGTTTTATGTTGCAAGAGTTATTTGCTTGGTTTTGATGTTTTTTGAATCGTCTTCTTCATTCTTTCTGATCTTTTGAGTGATTGCTTATGTGTGGTTACTATTGATTTCTTACGATAGATTGACCGGAGTGTGACGAGTAGATCTATCAAGAGTTTTGAGTGTGAATCATCTACATCAACATTGCAGGCAAGTTCACACTTTGATCATATACTTTTCATACCCAGTTTTTATGCATTAGATCAATCCTCAAACATTGCATGATTTGGATCTAATTAAATTGTGGGTTTTGGGAAGTAGTTTGAGGTAGTACATATTGCCCTGATTTATTATCAAACCCTTGGGAGTTACTTCTACGTTTGCTTATTATGCCATGCTATGCTAGTAGACGTGGATTGGGTGAGTATATCCATGACAGATGTGAGATTGTTAATTAATGGTTTACTTAAGGTGGCAACTTAAACACACATCTGGGTGGATTGAGGTACCTGGTTTCCAGGATTTGCCTGTTTTTCTTCGGACCGCCACCCAGGCTCAAAGGGATCATGAGATTATTCATGCTAGAAACTTCCGTGTGCAGCCACATGCTAGTATGGGCTCTAGCATAGTTGACTAAGTCGTGCGAACTCTTACAGTGGTAGACTAGCCGATGTAGGGGTTGTAGGTTGGTACGGTCTATCACATCGTAAGGTGCTAGCGCTTCTGAAAGACTATGTCTCGGTCATCCGTTTCTCAAACACCATGTAGTGCGAGAAATCCAACGGAGGCGATCGAGTCTTGTGGGGAAAAGTGCACAAATCTCTGCAGATTGTATAAACTAATCATGGTTAGCCGTGTCCCCGGTTATGGACATCTTGAGTATCTAGTACTTGGATATCATGTGAATCTCATCATGTTACTTTAAATTAAAATTGTTGGGTTTTAATGAAGATGATTAATTGGGATTGAGAATGCTGTCAACCATTCTCAATGTTTAACAACCACCATGATAGTTAAATAAATTTATTCCTTTGCAGTAGGGAAAAATTGGCTTTTCGCAAAACCCTTATAACCATAGAGCTTTTCGACCAGCCATATATGCATGTAGTGATAGCCATATTTTAGCATTGCTCTACAGTGTGAATTTGCCAGTACATTCAATGTACTGACCCTTTGTGGCTGCAACGTCTCATGTTGCAGGATCTTATGACGAGTAAGTGATACGTTAGGGTTACGATTTCTACACTCAACTTTGCTGTTGGTGTTGATGTAAATCCACAACCTTGTTACTTCCTCTATTTGGATTGAGGTAATAGTATTTACGTTATTTATACATGTGATTTACCTCTGTTATAAATCCTCGAGTACTGTGTGTGTCAGCATACCGATCCAGCGATGACACTTAAGCACAGAGACTTGATCCATTCGGGTCGGGTCGCTACAAGATGGTATCAGAGCACATGTTGATTGTAGGACGTGACCCTAGAAACTGGCAAGTCCATAGGAAAAGATTTTCTCTATAACTTTCTTTTCAAAAAAGGATCTTTTACCTCTCTTCTCTTCTGAGCTTATTCAAATATTCCCTTTTAGAGAGACCATGTCCCTTTCCCCTTTTGACCAAATGAAGATTCGGCTGATGAGACCACTCCAAGGAGTACAAGATATCGGACAACTAAGACTACTTTGGAATAAAGAGGATTTTTACCGTGCATTACAATGACGGAAACTACAACGGTGAAGACTCCGAAGACTAGGAGAATATGAAGGCTTTGAAGAATTTACGGATTTAGTATGACCTAGGAAGGCTACCCTTATGGAACCGGGCAGACTATGGAAGCTGCCAATACCCAAGATCAAGGTGTATCGGAGAAAGACCGGAATATGGAGCCTTAGAACTGAAAGTTTTTTTCAAGAAACCCTAAGGCAGGAGATATCAACTATGGAATGATAGCTCATGGAAATTACAAGAGCAGAAACACGCTATCCATGATGTTATCGCCCGCTTATGCTATTGTCACCGTGCTGAGTTAAGCATGCAGATGCATGAAAGGATTGGATGGAAGAAGGCTGATGGAGCATCTATCGGCAAAGAAGGAAATTTTAACCTTAGATGATGTACCACCAGTATCTGGAGTGTTACACCAAGAAGTTAAGATGGACCTACAAGAAGCAATGTTTGATAAGGAAGCGTTTCGTGAAGAACACAGGACCCAGAAGCTGAAAGTAGCCAAGCTAGAGGAGCCAAACCTCGAGAAATTGGAGATTTGTCAGGAACTAGACCATGGGTCATGTCAAGGATGTTGAAACCCAGAAGTTTGGAACACGACCCCAACATATTAAAGGACGTCGCGAGAGACTTCGCGTCAACAGAGATGATTTGGCAAAAGAACTTGAGAAGGACAATCACGATCGGAAGAAAGCCATCGGAGACATGAACAAGACTTGAAGAGTTTGATGACTTTGAAGATTTATTGACCTTTAGAAGACCAAACCCCGTTAAACTTACGTTAGATGCGATGTTTGTGAGCTGTCAATTGTTTGATGTTTTTCCGACAGCCACAAAATAAAATGCCCTTTTGATGCGGAGCATCCCACGATCATCCCCATGCAGCCACAACCGTCTCATCAAGAGCCAAGAGGACCCATGACTAGAGCACGAGCCCGAGCTCTCGAGACCGAGGTGACTTCTCTCCTTAGTGAAATATGATATGACCCTCTCGAGACATGGCTACTACCTCAATCCGGAATGTTGTGCATGCTTAGGTACCAAGGAACCAACCTAGGAGAAGCTGCAGCCCAAGATGGACACCAAGAGCAAGAAGAGGAGCTGCAGAGTCCAGAGGGAGCGGTACTACCGCTCAAGCCAAGCGGTACTACCGCCCAGTGAGCGGTACTACCGCTCAAGCCAAGCGGTACTACCGCTGAGCCGAGCCAAGCGGTACTACCGCTCTCCATCCGGCCTACTTCCGCAAAACCCGACACACTCCGAGAATCGAGCAGGCGTCGAGCGGTACTACCACCCACCAAGCGGTACTTACCGCTGAAAGCGGTACTACCGCCAGAGAACGGTACTACCGCCCTGCCTGTGTGCAGCGTTTCGGGCCGAGGCCCATGTACTCGTTTCGCCCCCAACTTACCCCTTGGAGGTCCTAGACTATAAATAGACCTTCCCCTCATCCTTTCTAGGGTTAGCTTTGGATTTGCTCATATTTCGGTGTGAGAGCCTTTGCTCATCCACTTGGCTACTTCTCCTTTCGAGATCAGGACCTCTACGGAGAAGATCCCCCAAGCGGATTCAAGACCCCCTCTTAGGGTGGACCCATCAAGACCTCCTCTCGGAGAAGAACGGCTACCCTTGTATCTTTCCTTTGTTGATCTCGGATCTTGTATCCCTTTATGCATTCGATAATCTAGCACTTGTGTGATCGTTTTCTTGTCGGTTGAGTGACTTCTCCCTCGTTTTCCCCGTGTTTTCCGTCTCGATCTTCGTGTTCCTCGTAGGGATTCTCTCCAAGCGTGAAAGATCGTCCACATAGGGTTTCGCTCTACATCATCATGGTATCATGAGCCACGTTGATCACGTTATTGGAGCCCATACCCCTCTTTTTCTAGCTTGATTTTGTTGTTTTTGTCCTAATTCCGAAAATTCCCCACAAAAATAGCCCCAAATTTTTTTGTGATTTGTTAGTGTGATGAAATTTTGTTGATTTTGATCCGTGGATTTGCTTGGTTTCGAGTCGATCTAGCATCTCCCCAAGTTTCACCTCTTTCCATCCACAAAATCCATCGAATTTTGACCCCGAAATCACCCATTTCCGCCCCAAAATCGCGCAACCGTTCGAACAATCGAGAAAATCCCGACACGAGCGGTACTACCGCCCTCGTAGCGGTACTACCGCTTAGAGCGGTACTACCGCCTTCCTAGCGGTACTACCGCTGAGTACGGCACTACCGCCAGCCCCCGTTCAGCCGAAATAGTCGAAAAATCCCGACACGAGCGGTACTACCGCCCGTTCTAAGCGGTACTACCGCTTACGAGCGGTACTACCGCCCTCCCCAGCGGTACTACCGCCCTGGCCAGTTTCAGCCTTCCGACTTTCACCATTTTCATCATAACTTTTCACTCCGAACTCCGATTTGAGTGTTCTTTGGCTCGTTTTGAAGCTATCGACGTGCCCGAAGTCCTCACCTTGGTTTCACCACCTTTTGACACCATCAAATTTTCCGAACATCGGCATCTTTGCCTAGGGCTTAAACCACATCATCCGCTATACCACCTCCACTTTCCGCTACCACATTTTCGCTTTTGGTCTTTGAGAATTTGAGTTGTGGTTCCGTGTCCTATTGTGTTTCGCTATATAGGTGCGGTTCGACGTCAACATCACCACCACTCATCTTCGCAAGGACTCATCTTCGTCAAGGACGGTAACCTCGATTTACATCTTTGTCATCTCTCGCAATTGCATTGATAACCACATAGCCTTACTTTTGCGTTGCTTACCCATCGAGACTAGCCATTGAGTATTGCCGCAACGTGACTTGTGCACTTTAGTGATCATACTCCATAGCATACATAGCATACCATAGTGGTGCATATCTTGAGATCAACTTGTGTGTCACAATGTTGTCATAGCATACACAATTGCTATCTTGGTTCGTGAAGTTTGCATAAGAAAAGAGCTCAAAAGTGAAAGAGCCACCCAAGCTTTTAAGCAAAGAGGAAAGATAAGCAAAGAGCTTATAAGCAAGAACCAAAGCATCAAACAACATTAAGATTGTCATATCCGATCATCTTGGATCATTGCACCGAAATATCATACATATAGCATACTTGGGATAGAGATCGTTGCATTTTGCCTAATAGGTTGTGCACAAGTTCGCGATCCGCCTTTTGTGCAATCGTGCTAGTGTCTCTCTAGTATTGTGCAACAAGAGCATTCTCGTGGTTTCCACATTTTGGCTCACTTTTGGTTTGCACAATCCCACTTATCTATTTGCGTGTGTGTTTCCGTGTACCACTACTTGCTTGGTCTACTTGTTACATTTGCGAATTTGCGAATCTTTTTCAACTTTATTGAGTCTCACTTACAATTGCATCAAATTTTGTGCCACCATCCTAACCGAGCTCCACCATAAGCTTTTATTTGTGTAGGTGTGAGAACCGACAAGAATCGGTACCAAGAGTGCTATTTCATTGTCCGCATTTGAGTGAACTTGATTCATTTTCAACATCGGTCAAAGGTACATTGGTATAAGTTCTTTCCGCTCTACCACTCACATCTTGTTTGGAATGATGGATAGGCCAAGTTCTTCTACCAACCCACTCTTCATCGAGCAAGACGACGACATGTCCTCATACGTCACCAAGAGCCACCTCTTTGGTGCACAACGAGCGTTGCACCAAGAACAACAAGCAATGAGCGACCGCATCGACAACCTCGCCACCGACTTGCGACTCTCCGAGCAACGTACAAGAGACTACTTCGACAACAAGTTCGAGGCTCACAAGGTAGAGAATGATGCAAGAATGGATGAGATCCGCGCATTGATGAGAACACGGCATCATTCCACTTCTTCATCATCAAGACGGAGCCGCTCGAGTCGACATTCCGACGACACCTTCTACGACTCAAGTACACCGTCATCGAACACTCTCCGACGAGCCGCGCGCCAAGACCGTCATGCATCTCGCAACCCGCTACATGACAAGCATTCACAAGAGAAAGTTGATGATCAAGTTCCTCGTCCTCAATCAAACCAAGAGGCTTTTGCTCAAGCCCAAGAACGACAACGTCTTCGTCGCCAACAAGAGGAAGAAAGAGCACGTCGTCACCAAGACGAACAAGACGCCAAGGCTCAACGTCTTCAACAACAACAACGTGAAGCGCAAGCTCTTGAGGCGCAACGTGCCCTTCAAGAATCAAGTCGAGCCTTCGCCAACCGCAATCGCGAACGGCGCAATCAAGAGGAAGCCCTTCGAGAAGAAATCCAAGAGAGGAACTACCAACCTCATGTGCAACGTCAAGTTCCTCAAGCTCCTCCACAAGCTCGTCAAGCTCCACCTCAACATCAAGTTCAACAAGAGCAAGTTGATCATGGTCTTCCTCCGCGCCAAGAGGAACATGAAGACGAGTACATTCCACGTCAAGAACGTCATCATCAACATCGACAACAACACAATGAAGAGCAACGCTACGGCAAGCTAAAATTCACCATGCCCAAGTTCAATGGAAGCAATGACCCCGAAGACTACCTCTCATGGGCATTGAAGGTTGACAAAATCTTCCGCTTGCACAACTACGATGAAGCGAAGAAAATCGCTATGGCATCACTTGAGTTCCAAGATTATGTGCTCATATGGTGGGAACAAATCATTGAGCGACGACAAGCAAGAGGTGAACCTCCAATCACCACTTGGGCTCAAATGAAGGATGTCATGCGAGCACGTTTTGTGCCAACCTACTACAACCGCGACCTCTTCAAGAAAATCCAACTACTCAAGCAAGGAACAAAGAGCGTTGAAGAATACTACAAGGAGATGGAGATAGCCATGATTCGAGCCAATGTCAAGGAAGATGATGAGCAAACTATGGCACGTTTCTTGAACGGACTCAATCATCCCATCAAGAAGATCGCCGACTTCCAACCATACTCATCCCTCATTGAGCTCGTGCATCAAGCTACAAAGGCGGAACGCCAAGTGCGATGACTTCAAATCGCCAAGTACTCATCCAAGACCTACGGCTTCCCCAACAATCAAGCTTCAACGACTCCTCCAACATCTACACCAACCAAGCTTCCTTCAAGAAACGACGACAAGTCAAGTTACAAGAAGACATCGACAAGTTCAAGTCGTCCTCCTCCTACTACAAGCAACCTCAAGCCGCGTGCTTCATCCTCTACTCCGACCGATGAGACCATCAAGACAAGCTCCTTCAAGTGTTTCACTTGCGGCGGCCGAGGCCACAAGTCATCTGAATGCACCAACAAGCGCACCATGATCCTCAACGACGATGGCACATATGACTCTATGAGTGAAGAGGAAATGGAAGCCCTTGAGCAAGTGGCCATGCACCGCAAGTGAATGAAGATGAAGATGATCAAGTCTTTTGTGATGAGGATTCGAGCCCCGCCTCGTTGTCTCCAAGGTCTTGACTCTTCAACATCAACAAGAAGAAGACCAATGATGCCACATCTTCCACACAAAAGCCGCATCAATGGACGGTCCATCAAGGTCATCATCGATGGAGGTAGTTGCCACAACTTGGCAAGTGAAGAACTATGCTCCAAGCTACAATTGGTCAAGAGGAAGCACCCACACCCTACAAGGTTCAATGGCTAAGTGATTCCGGCACTATACTGAGTCGAGCATACGGTCCAAGTCTCCTTCAAAATTGGTGCTTATGAAGACACTTTGGAGTGTGATGTGGTCCCAATGACCGTTTGCCACCTCCTTCTTGGTCGACCATGGCAATTCGACCGTGGCGTCATCCACAATGGGCGAACCAATCACTATAGCTTCAAGATGAAAGGGAAGGAGTATGTGCTACGACCTATGTCTCCTAGTAAAGTGTTAGCCGACAAGCAAGCCACACATCATAGAGAAAAGAGTGAGAAAGTGATCTACCCAAAAGTGAGTGAGAGCCACAAGCCAAATTTGAGAGACTCTTCGGCTAGAGAGAAAAACCTCATTCTATTTGCCACCAAAAGTGAGATGAGAGAAGTGTGTGAGGACCCATCGAGTGTGATGCACTTTGTCCTTGTGTGCAAGGATGGAGAACCAAAACTAACACCATTCACGAGCTACCTTTGGTGTTTCAATCTCTTTGCAGGAATTTCAAGATGTTTTCCCGATGAGCTACCTCCGGTCTACCTCCTCTTCGAGGCATTGAGCATCGAATCGACCTCATCCCCGAGCACCGCTACCAAACAAAGCTCCATACCGAGTCAATCCGAAGAAACCAAGGAGATTCAACGGCAAGTACAACAACTCATCGACAACGGTCATGTACGTGAAAGCCTAAGCCCTTGTGCCGTTCCGTTATTCTTGTGCCTAAGCCCGATGGAAGTTTCCGCTTGTGTTCCGATTGTAGACCTATCAATGCTATTACTGCTCGATATAGGCATCCCATTCCTCGCTTAGATGACATGCTTGATGAACTTAGTGGAGCCAACTTTTCTCAAAATTGATCTTAAAAGTGGCTATTATCAAATACGCATACAAGAGGGTGATGAATGGAAAACTGCTTTCAAAACCAAATTTGGTTTATATGAGTGGTTAGTGATGCCTATGGGTCTTTCGGAAGCTCCCGGTACTTTTGTACGTCTTATGCATCATGTGCTTCGTCCTTATATTGGAGTATTTGTTGTGGTCTACTTTGATGATATTCTTGTGTTTAGCAAAACAATGAAAGAGCACTTCAATCATGTAAAATCTGTGTTGCAAACTCTTCGCAAGGAAAGCCTTTATGCAAATTTGAAAAAATGCACTTTTGGAGTCGACAAAGTGGTTTTCTTGGGTTTTGTTGTTTCTTCAAAGGGTGTCCATGTTGATGAATCTAAAATTGAAGCAATCAAAACTTGGCCCCAACCCACCAATTTGCAACAAGTGCGAAGTTTTCTTGGTCTTGTGGGTTTCTATCGTCGCTTTGTGAAAGATTTTAGCACAATTGCCGCTCCTTTGCATGCTTTGAGCAAGAAGAATACTACCTTTGTTTGGGGAACTTTGCAATCAACCGCTTTTGATGAGCTCAAGTCTTTGCTTACTCATGCTCGATTCTTGCTTTGCCCAATTTTGACAAAACTTTTGAGGTTCATTGTGATGCAAGTGGTACCGAATTGGCGGAATTTTAATGCAAGAAAAAACGAGCCATTGCATATTTTAGTGAAAAACTCTCCGGTGCTCAACTTAATTATCCCATCTATGACAAAGAATTGTATGCTTTAGTGCGTGTGCTACATGTTTGGGAACATTACCTTAGACCGCATGAGTTTGTCATCCATACCGATCATGAAACGCTTAAGTACCTCAAAGGTCAAACTAAATTGAACAAGCGCCATGCCAAATGGAGTGAATTCATTGAATCTTTTCCTTATGTGATCAAGTACATTAAGGGTAAAGAAAATGTAGTTGCCGACGCCGCTTTCACGCATAAACATGCTTGTCACTCAACTTGAGTTGAATGTTATTGGTTTTGAGCATATAAAAGACTTGTATGAGCATGATCCATCTTTTGCTTCTCCTTATGCTAAGTGTTTGACGACACGCCTTGGGAACAATATTACATCAAGGATGGTTACCTTATGAGAGCTAACAAACTTTGCATTCCCTAGTCTTCTCTTCGCTTGCTCCTTTTGCAAGAGGCTCATGGAGGCGGCCTCATGGGACACTTTGGACGCGACAAGACATTCGCCGACTCTCCAACAACTACTTTTGGCCCAAGATGTTCCGCGACGTCTCACGCTTCACCAACCGATGCTACACATGTCGCAAAGCTAAGTCTAAAGCTCAATCTCATGGTCTTTACATGCCTCTTCCTATCCCATATCAACCATGGGAAGACATTAGTATGGATTTTGTACTTGGTTTGCCTAGGACTCAAAATGGCAAGGATTCCGTCTTTGTTGTTGTGGATAGATTTTCTAAAATGGCACATTTCATTCCTTGCAACAAGATAGACGATGCTTCACATGTTGCAAATCTCTTTTGTAGGGAAATCTTGCGACTCCATGGCGTACCAAAGACAATCGTCTCCGATCGTGACGCCAAGTTCTTGAGTTACTTTTGAAGACCCTATGTGCCAAGCTCGAATCAAGCTCTTGTTCTCCTCGGCATACCATCCTCAAACCGACGGCCAAACGGAGGTGACGAACCGCACACTATCCACTCTACTTCGTGTCTTGATCAAGAAGAACATCAAGGAGTGGGAAGCATGCCTACCCATCGCCGAGCACGCCTACAATCGCAAGACATTCAACTACCGGCAAGTCCCCTTCGAGGTCGCTCACGGTTTCAACCCGTTGTCCCCATTGGACATTCTACCACTTCCTCTCCAAGAGCGCACCAACATGGATGCAAGTGAACGAGCAAGCTACATCAAGAAGATGCACGAAGATACAAGGCACACCATCGAGCGCCAAGTACAACGCCAAGCAAACAAGCTCAACGCCAACAAGCAACCCATCGTCTTCAACATTGGTGATCTAGTATGGCTACACCTTCGCAAGGACCGCTTCCCCAAAGAACGCAAGTCCAAACTTCTCCCTCGAGCCGATGGACCTTTCAAGGTACTAGCACGCTACAACGACAACGCTTACAAGATCGACATACCTCGCGACAAGTACAACGTGAGCGACATCTTCAACGTCAAGGACCTCGCACCTTTCCATGGAGATGAAGCTTTTGATCCGAGGTCGGATCTCTCCCAAGGGGGGGGAGATGATGCGGAGCATCCCACGATCATCCCCATGCAGCCACAACCGTCTCATCAAGAGCCAAGAGGACCCATGACTAGAGCACGAGCCCGAGCTCTCGAGACCGAGGTGACTTCTCTCCTTAGTGAAATATGATATGACCCTCTCGAGACATGGCTACTACCTCAATCCGGAATGTTGTGCATGCTTAGGTACCAAGGAACCAACCTAGGAGAAGCTGCAGCCCAAGATGGACACCAAGAGCAAGAAGAGGAGCTGCAGAGTCCAGAGGGAGCGGTACTACCGCTCAAGCCAAGCGGTACTACCGCCCAGCGGTACTACTACCAAATGAAGCGGTACTACCGCTCAAGCCAAGCGGTACTACCGCTGAGCCGAGCCAAGCGGTACTACCGCTCTCCATCCGCCTACTTCCATAAAACCCGACACACTCCAGAATCGAGCGGCGTCAGAGCGGTACTATCACCACCAAGCGGTATTACCACTGAAAGCGGTACTACCGCCAGAGAACGGTACTACCGCCTGCACTGTGTGCAGCGTTTGGGCGAGGCCCATGTACTCGCTTTCGCCTCAACTTACCCCTTGGAGGTCCTAGACTATAAATAGACCTTCCCCTCATCCTTTCTAGGGTTAGCTTTGGATTTGCTCATATTTCGGTGTGAGAGCCTTTGCTCATCCACTTGGCTACTTCTCCTTCGAGATCAGGACCTCTACGGAGAAGATCCCCCAAGCGGATTCAAGACCCCCTCTTAGGGTGGACCCATCAAGACCTCCTCTCGGAGAAGAACGGCTACCCTTGTATCTTTCCTTTGTTGATCTCGGATCTTGTATCCCTTTATGCATTCGATAATCTAGCACTTGTGTGATCGTTTTCTTGTCGGTTGAGTGACTTCTCCCTCGTTTTCCCCGTGTTTTCCGTCTCGTTCTTCGTGTTCCTCGTAGGGATTCTCTCCAAGCGTGAAAGATCGTCCACATAGGGTTTCGCTCTACATCACCTTTCAAAACTATTGTTTGTATTGTGTGCATCCCTCCCTATCTCTCTTACCCCACCCCAAAACCCTTGGACCCAATAGAGGATGAATGGAGATGAGCTCGTATTATCTGGACCGATGAGTCAATTGGAGACAGACCGATGGATTTAGAACATGGAGGATCACATGGAGAATAACCCTATAGCCAGAAAGGATATGACCCAGCATGCTCTTCCGTTCTTTGAAAGAGGTGCTGCTACCTGGTGGAGGATGTACCAAACCATCAATGGATGGCAAGGAGTAACCGTTTGGGAAGAATTTAAGCTGACTCTGCAAAAATCTCAGTTCGTGTCCCAGAAGTTGAAGCCTTATGGAAGTGATATGAAGAAACCTTGTGCATACAAGCTTTGTGGAGAAATAGGACACAACCATAAAGAAAACAAGGACGAATACCCTCATAAGCAGAGGATTACCAAAGGAGTTAGCCGAGGATTTTCAGGGAACTTCGATTGGAGATTGTTCCCAAAGGTTTTGTTGCAGCAATGGAAGTTCAGTCTACATTGTTGGGAAAGATCCGTGAAGCTCAGAAGGATGACAAAGAGATTGCTGAGGTAAAAGAGAGGATGAGTAAAGGAAAGGCCAAAGGTTTTCGTAAGGATGAGCACGACATCTTATGGTTCGAGGACCGTGTATATGTTCCCAATAATGCAAAGATCAGGAAGTAAAAACTTCAGGAGGCTCATGATTCACCATAGTCAATTCGCCCTGGAAACACCAAGATGTATTTGGATTTGAAGGAGCGTTCCTGGTGGACTGCTATGAAGAAGGATATCGCGGAGTATGTAGTCGTAGGTGATGTATGCCAGAGAGAGTAAAAGCAGAGCATCAAAAGCCAGCAGGATTACTACAGCCTATTCCGATACCCGAATTGAAGTGGGATAAGCTTGGCATGGATTTCATTACCGGATTTCCTAGAACCCGAACTGTACATGATTCTATCTGGGTATTAGTTGATTCGCTTGACCAAAGTGGCTCACTTTATCCCAGTGAAAACCACCTATACAAGTGAGAAGTTGGCCAAGATATATTTGACCAGGATCGTATGTCTGCATGGAGTTCCGAGGACCATTATATCAGATAGAGGAACACAATTTACCTCAAAGTTTTGGAATCAGCTATACCAGACTTTGGGTACTAGGCTAGAGTTCAGTATAGCCTTTCATCCGTGGACAGATGGATAAATCGAGAGAGTCAATCAGATTCTGGAGGACATGTTGAGAGCGGGTGTGCTAGATTATGGATCTAGTAGTGATAATAATCTACCTTACACGGAGTTCTCATACAACAACAGCTACCAAGTCAGTTTGAAGATGGACCTTTTGAAGCTTTGTATGGGAGAAGGAGCCAGACACCGTTGATGTGGGATGAAGTTGGAGACCGTCAGTTGTTTGGACCAAATGTGATCAAGGAGTCAGAAGAGAATGTTTAGTTGATTCGAGATAGACTGAAGGTATCTCAGTCCAGGCAGAAGAGTTATGGAGACTAAAAAACGCAAGGAGGTAGTCTATGAAATTGGAGACGGAGCATGTCTTCATGTGTCCCCTCTGCGAGGAGTTAAACGATTTGGAGTTAAGGGAAAGTTAGCCCTGAGAGTTGTAGGACCATACCGAGTTTTGGAGCGTATGGGAGAAGTGGCCAACAAGTTGGAGTCACCCGAAGGACTGTCAGGAGTTCATGATGTGTTTCACGTTTCCCAGTTGAAGAAGTGCCATGCTGAGATGGCCAATATTTCCTTGTAAGGACACTTGACCCCTGGAAAGGATAATGATGTTCCACAGAATGGACTTCATAAGTATGAGTTTTATCTCGATATGTGGGATATCCCACGAGGATGAAGAGATGAATTACTATTCGATATAAAGGAGGTATGATGTTGGAAATATGGATCAATGGAAATTCCATGATGAGTCTGAGTAATCATGTCCTAGTTTGGTGCCAATAGAAGGAAGGAAGATAGTACAATTGGATGGATTTAAGAATACTAGGAAGTTGGAAGTTGGAATAATGATCAGAAGCCCGAGGATAAGTTCAAGGACTACAAGTGATGAGATGGGCCATAACCCACAGGCCCCAGGACCTGCCAAGAAGCAAGCACATTCTTGCTGAAGGAAAAACCCTGGAAGAGGATATGCTTTTATCAACCGACTATTCTATAGGAGTTTACGCAAAACCTGAGAGTTGTTAAGGAACGATAGATGTTTGTTTGGCTTGCAGAATCAATGGATTTATCCGAACTTGGTTCGTCGACAAGAGAAATACTGCAATGCTTGTGAGGATGACCGAGTGTTAGAATGCGAGATTCGCTAAACCATGTACAAGGTAATGATTTAAAAGGGGATGGATTGATCACCATACCGACTTACTCTTATTATTCGCTTTGCTATATGGGATGGTAAATCTGAGTGACCTACCTATAGTAGAGTGACGACGATATTAAACCCTATTTAAACCTTAGAATGGTATAAGTATTTTTTCCCTTGTACAACGCAGTTGTTGCCAACCGTAGGATATACGGTGAGGATCAACCCAGACCCATTTCCTGCAGGACAAACCATAAATTGTTGACCACCATGAGATATCGATAGTTGTTTAGTATTGGCGCCAGACCTATCAGCTATGGCGACCCAATCTCGGAATAACCGTACCAAGATGAAAGGACAAAAGAATTGAGGAAAAGGTTATGCCACTACCGGAAGAGCCCAGAGAAGTAATTACCCTTACGATCTGAGAAGACCGACACTGTCAATAATAAGGATGGAGTATATGAGTTTTGATGGAACCGTAACCATGCTTCTAAGGGTGGTAGCACCCGAGACCCCGAAGATGATCGACGGATTTTTGAGAAGACCCCAAACCTAACCTATTTCTTTATAGCCTCTCGGAATCTCGAGGGCGAGATTCATTTTAAGGGTGGTAGATTTGTAACATCCCAAAATTATAAATTTTGGATTGTTATAATAAATAGATAGATTTGATTGATTGTTTGATTGATTGACTGAAATTGAGTGAAATTCGATACTTTTTGAAAGTTAAATGAGAGGCAATAAAAGGACTTTCCCAAACTTTCATTTTGCATTCGTGATCTCCGTGAATTCAAATTCTTTTCATCATAAAACCCTAGAGAGAAGATGACATGACTTCTTCCATTTAATTAAATGAAAAAGGGCTTTGAAAAGATTTGAATTTCATTCGGAAATATTTTCCAATTCATAAACTTCATGCAACTCAATGATTTTCAATAGAGAAGATAAAATGACTTCTTCAAAACATATGAAATATGAGTTGGGAGTTTCAAAGAATTAAATTCAAATTTCTTTTGAATTTATTTTCAATTTGGAGTTATTTGAGTTTTATTCAAATTATTTTTATCCAAAATAAAATATATGGAAAATAAGGTAACATGATTCCCTACATCATCAAATTGGAGAGAAATAAATTTGAATTAATTTTGGTATTTTTAAAATGATTTTTACTGGATTTTACTAGAGCGAAGCACTCTTTGTTTTATTGGAATTTGTGTGTATTTTATTTGACTCCAGAAAAATGTTCATCTTGTAGAAAATATTTTTCTGAAAATTTTGATATATTATATGCCTACATAATATTTTTATGTCTTTGGTTTTATTATTTTTTGTTTGTCTCTATTTAAAAAAATGTTTTTTTAAAAAACTTCGTCTCCCCGACTGGGCCGGCCAAGCTCCCAGGCCAGGCCACGGCCCCCCCCCGCCCGCGCCTCGCCTCCCGTCCCGGCGGCACTCCGCTAGGAGTCCGCTGCCACCACGCTGCCCGCCCGACCTCGACGGCTGTGACCGCCTCGGCCTCCTCCTACCCCTTCTCTAAGCCTCGCGCAGCCGTCCCCCCCTCATAAAGCTGCGCCCCGGCTCCCTCTCTCTCTCCTTCGCATCACGCCGCTCGCACTCGCCGGAGTTCGGGAACTCCGACGAGATCCGCCGCCGCCCCGTCCTCGCCGACCACCGCCGTCGCCGCCACCGCACCCACCACTCCGCGCCGCCTCCTCCCGTGCCTTTCGTCGCCTTCCCTGACGACCGGAGCCGCCTCCCCGCGCGTAGCCGACGCTGTCGCCGCCGTTTTCTCCGTCGCCGGCGACTCCATCCACCGCGGTAACCGCCGCCCTCCCCTCGTCGTTAGATCTGGATCCAACGATCCAGATCTTTCTATTTTTTTTCTTTTTTTTCGTTTTTTTATTTAGAGAACGTTCGCTGGTTAGAGTTAGAAAGCGAGCGTTCGCTCAGTAGTTTTTTTTTCTTTTTTTTCTGTCCAGGGACCTATTTGTAGTATTTCTTTTACAGTTTAGCCCCTGGACTTCAAACACTCACAACTTTTTAGTCGCTAGTCCAAAGCCAACGAAACCAACGCCCACTTCTTCGTTATGATACCCTCTATCCAATATTTCAACTCAAACATGTTTTTGAAATTTTAAAATTTGAATTATATCAGATTTGAATTTGAACTTCGTTTGATCATAACTTGAGTCTCGTAACTCCGATTTAGTTGATTCTTTTTGCAAATCGAAGCTCTTGACCTAAACTTTCTGATAAGACCAAATTCACATAATTCTGGTACTGTTGGAAATTGCTTTATGTTGCAAGAGTTATTTGCTTGGTTTTGATGTTTTTTGAATCGTCTTCTTCATTCTTTCTGATCTTTTGAGTGATTGCTTATGTGTGGTTACTATTGATTTCTTACGATAGATTGACCGGAGTGTGACGAGTAGACCTATCGAGAGTTTTGAGTGCGAATCATCTACATCAACATTGCAGGCAAGTTCACACTTTGATCATATACTTTTCATACCCAGTTTTTATGCATTAGATCAATCCTCAAACATTGCATGATTAGGATCTAATTAAATTGTGGGTTTTGGGAAGTAGTTTGAGGTAGTACCTATTGCCCTGATTTATTAATAAACCCTTGGGAGTTACTTCTACGTTTGCTTATTATGCCATGCTATGCTAGTAGACCTGGATTGGGTGAGTATATCCATGACAGATGTGAGATTGTTAATTAATGGTTTACTTAAGGTGGCAACTTAAACACACATCTTGGTGGGTTGAGGTACCTGGTTTCTAGGATTTGCTTGTTTTTCTTTGGACCGCCACCCAGGCTCAAAGGGATCATGATATTATTCATGCTAGAAACATCCGTGTGCAGCCACATCCTACTATGGGCTCTAGCATAGTTGACTAAGTCGTGCGAACTCTTACAGTGGTAGACTAGCTGATGTAGGGGTTGTAGGTTGGTACGGTCTATCACATCGTAAGGTGCTAGCGCTTCTGAAAGACTATGTCTCGGTCATCCGTTTCTCAAACACCATGTAGTGCGAGAAATCCAACAGAGGCGATCGAGTCTTGTGGGGAAAAGTGCACAAGCCTCTGCAGAGTGTATAAACTAATCATGGTTAGCCGTGTCCCCGGTGTCGTGGTTCTAAGTCTGACAGTAGAATGGGGGTAGGTATGGAGAGGCAAGTTCCTAGCTATGGAGTAGTTGTATACGCAAGGGATTTACGAGTTCAGGCCCTTCTCGGAGGAAGTAATAGCCCTCGTCTCGGGCCCGGAGGCGGTCGATCGGATTATATGCGTGTGTGTGTTGGGTGCGAACGCTTCTACCGTGGAGGGGGTGGCTTATATAGAGTGCGCCAGACCCCAGCTAACCCATGTAGCAGAGGGTTTAAGGTGCGTTAAGGCTAGGCGTTACTAGTAACGCCTTACATAAAGTGTCATCAAGACCATAAAGACTATTTAACTACAGACCGTTTGGGCACCGAGTGGCTCTTGGACTCCTGGTGGTCGAGTGGGTCTTCATGGTCGAGTGACTTTGAATCTGTCGAGCGGAAACCTACCAGGTCAACTGGAAGGCCGCTTCTCTTGCGAGTGTCCTTGTGGAGGGTACCTTTTGGTAGGTCTATGACCCTACCCCACGTACATGACTTCATCATTAGCCCCCGAATGGATCGAGGTTTGAGTGAGGAAGGAGTTGATAATATTTTCGACCTGTTCTTCGTGTTGCGAGTGTGTCTTACTCTGGATCAACGACCTTTTAGTGACGGCATCAACTTCTCTTTTAGTCGCCTTGATCCATTCTTTACGTTTTGTCGAGTGAACTCTGTGAACTTGAGGATTTCTGAGCGACGGGTCGGAGGAAATCTGCTATCTGACGGGTTGCTCCGCGGTTAGCGGATTTCGCGGGATCTGAATTTTGGGAAGCGCTTGCGGAGAAAACTACGGCACTTTTCGGATGGGATAAGACGATGATGCCTCGATCTTGGCGCCGCCTTTTTCGCCACGTATCGCGTCTTGGCGCTTTATTCTTGAATTTGACGGGATTGCTCGGCCTACCGGTCAGCCACTCGGAAGCGGCCCCATATAAAGCGTCGGACATGGTATTTTGAATAGTGCGACCCCAATCTTCTCCTCCCTCCGCCTCCAAACCTTCTCGCTGCGCTCTTAGCCTGTCCAGCGCCGCAGCTCAGTACTTGCTTCGCCGGCGACCATGGTGAAGGAGAAGACCGCAGCCCTGGAATGGGTGAAGAAGGCGGCGACGAAGGCTAAGGGGAGAGCGCCCAGTCCGGGCGGATCCTCTTCGCGGTCCAAAATGCCGCAAGGCTGGGTCCAAGGAGATTGGATCCGCTCGACCATCACCGAGAAGGACCTCACCGATCTGGCCAATGAAGGACTGATCCCCCATGGGTCGGTGAGGCTTCCGGAAACGGAGTGGCAACCGCAGCCTGAAGAGGGTGAGTGCATTCTCCTGGCCACCCACGTATATCGGGGATTTTCTCTGCCACCGAATCCTTTTTTCCGGGGGTTTCTGAACTTTTTTGGAGCGCAACTCCATAATTTCACTCCCAACTCCATTGTCTATCTTGCGGCTTTCATTTCGTTATGCGAGAACTTCTTGGGTTGTCGACCGCACTGGGGTCTCTTCAAGCACATATTCACCTGTCGCTCTTAGACGGTGAAGAAAACGAACCCGAATGACGAGAGAACCCAAGTAATCCAGATGTGTGGGTGACTCGGGGTCCAGATGAGGGGGAAGAGCGCCTTTCCGGCTATGACTCTCCCTGACTCGGTTAGAGGGTGGCAGTCGACCTGGTTCTACTGCCAAGACCAGCCGACGCCGGGGCAGTCGACTGGACTCCCTCCTTTCTCCATGAGTCGAGTGAACAAGCCATCTTCCCTGAAGGTGTTACCAGAGGAGAAGGCCCAAGTAAAATTGCTGATGGAGCGCGTAGTCCAGCTTATTCGCGACGGGGTGACCGGCATGGATCTCCTGGAGGTTTTCCTTCGACGGCGTATTCAGCCACTCCAATACCGAGGTCATCCGATGTGGATGTACTCTGGTACGGATGATACCACTCGGGTCCATCCAGAGGAGGTCGATGACGCCACGCTGGAGAAGTGGATGACTGCCATCACAGGAAACAAAGATAACCCTCGCGGAGCTAGGAGTATTCCACCACTCGACCAGACATACGAAGTAGACAAGGTACAACCACTTATCTTCGACTGTGATTCGGCTGCATTCATTCCTTTTAGATGCCAATTCGTCGACTGACTTTCGCCTTGTTTTATTGTCTTCTAGGTCACCACTGAGATGTACTCGATGCCCAACGGGGCGCAGGAAACAGTTGAAGAAGAAGAAGGAAGTGGAGGTGAAAGTCAGGAGGAATGGGAGTCCAACGGCAAGGAGGATGAGGGGGATGACAGCTCTGATGAAGAGGAGGAGGAGGAGGAAGAGGAGGAAGACGTCGATCCTCCTCGCTCGGAGGGAAGGTCCAAGTTGACGCATGACCCGGCGGCCGGGCGCGGTAAAGCTGTTGTGCCCACTGGGCAATCGACGAAGCGACCTAGGACAACTTCCCCTGCGCCGACTGAGAAACCGCCGAAGCAACCTCGAGCAACGTCGTCAAAGCCGGCGAAGGCTCTGCCCAAGATGCGGATGGTCATCCCCACCATCTTCGGGTAACCAACAGAACCTTGTATTTCCTTATTCCACATGAGTGACCTTTTGGTCGACTTGATGACTGATCAGCCGATTCTTGAAATCTACAGTGCCGCTACCTCCGAGACTTCAGCCAAGCACGAAGATCAGGAAATGGAGGATGCTGCCACCTCCAACCTTGGTATGATCTCTGAAGTTTCTCTTTTAGTCGATTGGACTTCCATGTTTACTTTTGAATCTTTCTTGTAGTTCCGCCTCACGTCATTGATCTCCCCGATGATGACGAGGAAGCGCCATTGAGGAAGAGGAAGAACAAGAGAGTGCCTGCTGGCAAGGCTGCTCCATTCTGGCGATTCCTGAGACGCTGGTTTCGAGGGAAGCAACCCCACTCGGCTTCAGATCTTTCATTGTATCACGACAAGTGCCCGACCCACTTCGTCGACTGCTGATCCACCATCTCTCTTTGCTATACGCCATGTCCCGAAAGACCAAGTGAGTGCTGCTAAGGAGGCCATACGCCAGGCAGGGATCATGATGGAGCAAGTGAAAGCGGTCCGAGAGGCTAGCCAGCGACCTATGATGCTAGTTCAGCTCTCGAGCAATGTCCAAGTAAGTCGATCGTTGCTTGCTTTGTTAGGATATGCTACCAAACTGCTTCCTTCGGAGATTTCCATGTCTGACACCCACCGGGTGGGTGTGTCGATTGAATTTTTGTGGGGCACGCTGAGTGCACCCACTGGTGTAGTCCCGAGACTATGGTCGATCGCGTGCAATCGGCTATAGTCTTTATGCTGTGAACTTCTTCACTCGACCTGGACGGACCAAGTCAAATGGAACCGTAAAACTGGTGGGGGCACGCTAAGTGCACCCACTGGGTGTAGTCCCTGAGACTATGGTCGACTGCGTGCAGTCGACTATAGTCTAAAGAACTGTGTGTTGTTGTTTTTTTTTATCACGGCTGACGTGACACATAACCTTTTGCCCTTTTGGTCGATGGTCGAACCAAATTGGTAAAACCAGTGGGATCGCTGAGTGCACCCGCCGGGTGTAGTCCCGAGACTACTTGTCGAATGTTTTGATTCGACTGTAGTCTTAGAAATGCTACTATTTTTCCTTAATCACTCGGAAGTTATTTGTCTTTAATGTCTTTCATTGGTTGACTCTTTGTAGAAATCTTGCAAGCTTGTGGCTCGCTATACCAAGTTAGAGAACAAACAGATCCAGCTCAACCTCGATTTGAAGCTTGCTCAGGAGAATTTGCAGAAGGCAAAGTATGAAGCAAAAGGTATGGCTGGTGAGAACTTTTGACGACTGCCTTTGTTTTTCTGTTCATTCTCAACTCTGTTCTCATTGTTGCTTTGCAGATAAACTGGAAGAGACTTTGAAGAAGAAGGACCTTGACCTTGCAGAGGCATGTAAAGGCGGCTTTGGAGAAAACAAAGCTCATTGAAGAGAAGCTTGCCTCGGTCGACAAACTTGAAGATGAAAATGCCAAGCTGAAAGCGGCTCTTGACGCGACTAACAAGGAAGATAGTCGATCAAGAACGACAAGATTGCTCTGTCGACAAGGCTGGCCAATCAAGGGGGGAAGCGAAATGACACGGAGATTTATCTTGGAGGGCTCGCCAAGAAGCTGTTTCTCATGCTTGAAGGTAATCTCTTTTACCCGATTGTCTTGCTATCACCGCTCATCACATGATCGTTATTTTGAGTCCGAGCTGTGTTTTCAGATTTCAAAACTTCAAGAAGAAACCAATCAGTGGAAACCAGCTTGGACCCCATCAACTCTCCCGTGAAGGACGGCTGCTATGAATGTGCTCCGATTGAGTCTCGCGTTGCTAGCGTGGTGGATTATCTTGCTCGATTGAAAGTTGCGATGTCGCGGATCGACTCGACTCTCGGCGGATCGATGCTTCGAATGACCTTGAATCCTCGATGACTCGATCGAATGAGATTCCAAGTCGAGTGCAAGAATGGAAAAAGTCTTCTGCCAGGTGTGCTGCTGATGTTGCTCTATCTCTGGTTCGTGTCCACTTCAAGGAAGCGCAAGAGGACAAGCTGGTGTCTCTCAAGGTTGCCAACACCAGGAAGCATGACTTCAGATCTTTCATGGAGACTTTCATCGCTGCTGCTACCCGTATTGCCGACGGAATCGACCTCGGCCAGTTTGTTGCACCTTCCAGTCCTCCGCCAGAGGAGTAAAAAACTTCTAAGTCCCACCTTAAATTTGCCTCGTAATGCCGAGTGGTTTTTGTAACCGATAAACTTTAACAGGCTTAACGCCTGAGCACTTTGGATTCGTAGGACGTTTATCCGAACATGATTTATCCTTTAACATGCTTTGTTTGCCTTCGAGAGAACTTTGTTCCTCATTCAGAACATATTCCGTTGAAACTCCAGTCGACTTGTGCTTCATCTATCCTGCAGGTAGAGATGGAACATGATCGCGATCGACATCGTCGTCCTTGCGGATTGGGATGAACCGCACGTTGTACTTGTGGCGAAGCTCCGAAGGAGGAGGTAGCAGTCGACCTGCACCTCGTCGTCCTTGCGGATTGGGATGGACCGCACGTTGTACTTGTG
Source organism: Aegilops longissima (assembly GCA_021605205.1). Taxonomy (NCBI): domain Eukaryota; kingdom Viridiplantae; phylum Streptophyta; class Magnoliopsida; order Poales; family Poaceae; genus Aegilops; species Aegilops longissima. The sequence goes on from CM038678.1 coordinate 343,550,504, forward strand.
GCGGAGCTCCGAAGGAGGAGGTAACAGTCGACCTGCACCTCGTCGTCCTTGCGGATTGGGATGAATTCCTTACTTAGGCGAGCACTGGACCGCAGCTAAGCCCCCGAGTGGGAGGTTTGCTCTCCACTCGATAGGGTTTTTATTACTTAGGCGAGCACTGGGCTGCGGCTAAGCCTCCGAGTGGGAGGTTTGCTCTCCACTCGGTAGGATTTTTATTACTTAGGCGAGCACTGGGCTGCAGCTAAGCCTCCGAGTGGGATGTTTGCTCTCCACTCGGTAGGATTTCTATTACTTAGGCGAGCACTGGGCTGCAGCTAAGCCTTCGAGTGGGAGGTTTGCTCTCCACTCGGTAGGATTTTTATTACTTAGGCGAGCACTGGGCTACAGCTAAGCCTCCGAGTGGGAGGTTTGCTCTCCACTCGGTAGGATTTCTATTACTTAGGCGAGCACTGGGCTACAGCTAAGCCTCCGAGTGGTAGGTTTTCTCTCCACTCGGTAGGATTTGTATTACTTAGGCGGGCACTGGGCTGCAGCTAAGCCTCCGAGTGGGAGGTTTGCTCTCCACTCGGTAGGATTTCTATTACTTAGGCGAGCACTGGGCTGTAGCTAAGCCTCTGAGTGGGAGGTTTGCTCTCCACTCGGTAGGATTTTTATGGCGTAGCTTTGAAGGAGAAGGTAGCAGTCGACCTGCACCTCGTCGTCCTTGCGATTTTCATTATTTTGGATGTTAAGGTGAATCCTTGGGCTGTTGCAAGCCCCCGAGTGGGAGGATGGTTCACCACTCGGTAGGATTTGAATACTTAGGCGAGTACTTGGACTGCAGCTAAGCCTCTGAGTGGGAGGCCGGCTCACCACTCGGTAGGATTTTGAATACTTAGGCGAGTACTTGGACTGCAGCTAAGCCTCCGAGTGGGAGGCCGGCTCACCACTCGGTAGGATTTTGAATACTTAGGCGAGTACTTGGACTGCAGCTAAGCCTCCGAGTTTGAGGCCGACTCACCACTCGGTAGGATTTTGAATACTAAGGCGAGTACTTGAACTGCAGCTAAGCCCCCGAGTGGGAGACTGGCTCACCACTCGGTAGGATTTTGAATACTTAGGCGAAGCGGATTCGCAGTTAAGCCCCCGAGTGAGAGACTGGCTCGCCACTCGGAAAGGATTTTTTTTACAAACTTAGGCGAACCGGATTCGCAACTAAGCCACCCACTGGGGGAAATTTCAACAAAAAGTAATAACAATCACTAGGAAAATTATAACATTCTTGTCTTAGATAAACAAACTACAAAAGTACTTTTATTACATCTCAACCGAGTGAGTATTAAGTGTAAAAGGGGCGGAGCAGTTCCGCGTTCGAAGCTCGAGGCTCGTCGATCTTGCGATCAACGTTGTAGAGATGATACGCTCCGTTGTGGTGACTCTTGTGACGATGAAGGGACCTTCCCAAGCGGGAGCGAGCTTGTGTGGTTTCTGTTGATCCACTCGGAGGACCAAATCTCCCTCTTGGAAGGCTCGACTCTTCACATTTATGGCATGGAATCGACGCAAGTCTTGCTGATCAGGGCCATTTCTCTCTCCTCTTCCAAGAGGTCGACTGCATCTTGCCGGGCTTGTTCCACTTCTTCTTCAGAGTATAGTTCGACTCGAGGCGCATTGTGAAGCAGGTCACTCTGCAGAACTGCTTCAGCTCCATAGACCAGGAAGAATGAAGTTCTCCCAGTCGACCAATTAGGAGTGGTCCTCAATCCCCAGAGAACTGATGGAAGTTCATCGACCCAAGCTCCTGTTGCGTGTTTGAGATCACGCATCAGCCGTGATTTCAGCCCTTTGAGAATGAGGCCGTTTGCACGTTCTGCTTGTCCATTCGACCGAGGATGAGCCATCAAGCATAGTCGACCAGCGTGCCTTGAGAGGCGAGAAGGCTTTGAACTTGTCATTATCGAAGTTTGACCCATTGTCGGTGATGATGCTATGCGAACTCCATATCTGAATATCAACTCTCCGATGAAACCGATAGCGATGCATGCGTCGAGGTTCTTGATGGGCTTGGCTTCGATCCACTTGGTGAACTTGTCGATCGCTACTAGAAAATGAGTGAAGCCCTTACGCCAGTTCTCAACGGTCCAATCATGTCCAATCCCCAAACAGCGAAGGGCCAGACGAGTGGAATGGTCTTCAAGGCTGAGGCGGGCTTGTGCGACATGTTGGAATAGAACTGACATCCTTCACACTTGTCAACTATTTCTTTTGCCATTTCATTTGCTTTCGCCAAGAAAATCCCGCCGGTATGCTTTAGCCACAATGGTCCGAGAGAACGCATGATGGCCACAGGTCCCCGAGTGGATGTCCTCAAGAATTATCTGACCTTCTTCTGGCGTGATACACTTCTGGCCGACTCCAGTCACGCTTTCTCTGAACAACTGTCCCTTGATCACTTGTAAAGGCCTTGGATCGTTGGACGATCTGTCGAGCCTCTTCTTCATTCTCTGGGAGCTCTTTCCTTAGGATATATGCGATGTACGGCACCGTCGATCGGGGAGTGATGACCACAACTTCCATAATTAGGTCGACCACACCGGGACCTCAACTTCGATTGGATCATCGGCACTCTTTTGCTGCGGGCTTCTTCTCGTGAAAGGATCCTCCTGCACCGATGGTGCATGAATGTGCTCCAAAAATACATTACTAGGAATCTCTTCCTCTTGGATCCTACCTTCGCCAAATCATCTGCAGCTTGATTTTTCAATCGGGTATATGATGAAGCTCTAAACCCTCGAATTTATTCTCCACTTTCTCATCTGCATTACAATAACCTGTCATAGCTGGGCTTCGACATCCCACCTTGATCACTTGATTAACAACCAGATCCGAGTCGCCAGAGACCATAAGGCGACGGACGCTGAGTGAAATGGCCATGCGCAACCCATACAGGAGTGCTTCATATTCTGCTTCGTTGTTGGAAGAATCAAAGTGAATCTAGAGAACATATTTGAGTCTATCTCCTCGGGAAACCAATACAACCCCGCACTGTAACCGTTCAGCATCTTGGAACCGTCGAAAAACATAGTCCAAAGGTTCGAGTGAACTTGAGTCGGAAGCTGCTGTTCATCCACTCGGTGAGGAAGTCTGCTATTGCTTGGGACTTGATGGCTTTCTTTGCCTCGAATTTGATATCAAGGGGAAGGAGTTCAATCGCCCATTTTGCTACTCGACCAGTTGCATCTCTGTTATGAAGAATTTCCGACAATGGGGCGTCGCTGACGACTGTAATGGAATGATCGGAGAAATAATGAGCAACCTTCTTTGTGGTCATATAGATCCCATAAACAAGCTTCTGATAGTGAGGGTATCTTTGCTTTGATGGGGTCAGCACTTCAGAAAGATAATAAACTGGGCATTGAACTTTGAAGGCTTTTCCTTCTTCTTCCCGCTCGACCGTAAGTACGGTACTGACGACTTGTCCAGTGGCTGCGATGTAAAGCAGGAAAGGCTCTTTGCTGATTGGGGCAGCAAGCACCGGCTGGGTGGAGAGCAGAGCTTTGAGCTCTGCAAACGCTGCATCAGCTTCTAGAGTCCACTCGAACTTGTCTGACTTCTTCATCAGTCGGTAAAGAGGCAATGCCTTTTCACCGAGGCGAGAGATGAATCGACTTAAAGCGGCCAAGAATCCAGTAAGTTTCTGGACATCGTGCACACGCACAGGGCACTTCATTCGGAGTATGGTGCCAACCTTTTCGGGGTTAGCATCGATTCCTCGCTCAGAAATGAGAAAACCGAGTAACTTTCCACCAGGAACTCCAAATGTACACTTTGGTGGGTCAAGCTTGATATCATACCTCATGAGATTGGCAAATGTTTCAGCAAGGTCAGTCAACAGGTGGGAACCCTTTCGTGACTTGACCACTATATCATCCATGTACGCTTCCACATTCCGACTGATTTGAGTGAGCAAACACGTCTGAATCATCCTCATGAATGTGGCTCCGCATTCTTGAGACCGAATGGCATGGTGACATAATGAAGCACCGAATGGAGTGATGAGCGTTGTTTTAATCTCATCGGGTCCATACAGACGGATCTGATGGTACCCGGAATAGGCGCCTAAAAAGACAACCTCTCACATCCCGCAGCTTGAGCCGACTATTTGGTCAATGCGAGGAAGAGGGAAATGATCTTTCGGGCAGGCCCGATTGATATGCTTGAAATCGATGCACATGCACAACGACTTGTCCTTCTTGGGGACCATGACGACATTGGCGAGCCACTGGAGTGGTAGATCTCTCGGATGAACTCTGCCGCTAAGAGCCGAGCCACCTCCTCGCCAATGGCCTTTCTCTTCTGGACGGCGGACCGCCGAAGATATTCTTTAACCGGTTTGAATTTTGGGTCGACTCGTAGGTGATGCTCAGCCAGCTCCACAGAACACCGGCATGTCGTGAGCTTCCATGCAAAGATGTCCCGTTCTCACGGAGGAACCGGATGAGCGCTTCTTCCTATTTTGAGTTGAGTGTTGTTGAGATGTTGGTCGGAGCAGCATTGGGATCAGTCGGGTGAATGTGAACCTGTTTCATCTCACCAGTCAACTGAAATGCTGACTCCATAGCAGGCTTCTTAGCTCGCAACAAATCACTCGGATCTGCAGTTTTCTGATACTCTTGTAGCTCTACCACTGCCAACTGAGCATCGGCGATCTTAGAGCCTTTCTGGAAGCACTCTTCTGCCTTCTTTCGATTACCCGTAACAATGATCACGCCCTTGGGACCAGGTATCTTCAGTTTAAGATACACGTAACATGGTCGGGCCATGAAACGTGCATAAGCTGGCCTTCCCAGAATAGCGTGATATGCGCTCTGGAAATCCACGACCTCAAAGGTCAACTTTTCTTTCCGGAAATGCTTCGAATCACCAAAAACTACTTCAAAATCAATTTGGTCGAGTGACTCAGCCTTATTTCCAGGAATGACTCCGTGGAAGCTCATGTTACTGGTACTGAGTCTGGACATCGGAATGCCCATCCCTTTCAACGTCTCCGCCTACCATATGTTCAAGCCACTACCACCATCCATCAGGACTTTGGTCACCGAGTGCCCTCAACAACCGGGTCGACCACCAATGCTTGCCTCCCGGGGTGGCAATGTGCGCGGGTGATCGGTGGTCGAATGTGATGGCGGTGCAGGACCATTTCAGATAATCGAGTCGCCAAGCAACCAAGTTCACTTCGATTGATAACCTTCAATCGACTTTTGCTTCGGCGTCGGCAAAATCATCGAGGTGGAATTGACCGGGAATATCCATCATCACCGTCATCTTTGTCTTCAACTTTGTCTGCTTCCTTATCCTTATCCTTGAGTTGTTTCCTTGGGCTGCTGAATCAAGAGCCGACAACATGTCGAGTGGTATGTTTCGGTAAATGAGTTTACCCTATTCATCTTTCTTTGTATGAATATGACATGGCAAATCCAACACGTCATTTCCATCCTGGTCTTTCACCTTCTTGGGGTTCCAAGGACCCTTGGGTTTCCCCTTGAACTTTCCTCAGGGTCACAGCCAAGGCCTCTCCGGAGCGGGCTGGCTCGGCTTTGCGCTTCGCTTCGATCGTAATTTCCTCCGCCGGCCTCATTGGCGGCCGATTTGTATTTACCACTCCGAGCCGATCCTCTTCTTCACCATTTGCATACTTGGTGGCAATCTCCATCATCCGACTCGTGGTCATATCTCCGGTTCGACCAAATTTCAACCTCAACTCTCTCGTTTTGACACCTTCTTTGAAGGCACAGATCGCTTGGTAATCGATACATTCTCGATCGTGTGGTGCAAAGTGATCCACCTCTGGATATAATCTCTCAAAGTTCCACTCGACTTTTGCACACACGATCGCAACTCCGCCAATCCTGCTGGTCGCTTGCAAGTTCCTTCAAATGTCTGACAAACACTCGGGCAAGATCTTCCCAAGTGTAAATCTGCTGGGTGCTAACTCGATTCAACCACGCCTCGCTGAACCCTCCAACATAAGAGGCAAATGCTTCATGGCTACCTCATCGCTGCCACCGCCGATCTGAACAGCCACTCGGTAATCTTCAAGCCAAGTGTCAAGCTTGGATTCACCAAATGAACTTATCGACTCCATCCGCCAACCCGAAGTTGGGAGGAATCACTGCGGCTCGATGGCTCTGCTGAAACACTCGGTCCCGAGACATGAACTCTGCTGCTGGAAGGAACATCTCTATCATGGCCGTCTCGGTGAGCTCTGTTCCTGTCGGCCAAACCTTGAACGATAATAGATCTCGCATCAAAGCCTGGTTCCCTGGGGTCGACTGGAACTTCTTCGCCCAACAATGTGTTTGGCGTCACGTCGTCCTGCTGCCGAGGAGCGATGATCCACCCCTTGGGGAGGAGGGCACTCGACGTTGATCGTTGCGATCGAATCGGTGCTCATACTGCCGCGCCCTTGTATCGATCATCACGCCGCCCCACGTTCCTCACGCCTCGGGCGATCTCGACTACGGGCCGATCGGACTGAATTCGCAGCGACGGATCGGTTGTGAATCTGTGCCGCGATCGTGATACAACTGAGTTTTGATCTCCTGCCGCCCGGAGCAGATCTCTGATTTGCAGCAAACCTCTACCCGCCTCGGGCTGGGAAGGCTGAATTGACTCTGCTATACGGGCGGCAGCTGCTAAATTCTGAATCGGAGTTCGATATACCTGAGTTGGCGGTTGAAAGAGCTGACGTCGACTGGATTCTGGAACCCTTGGTCGCGCGCGCTCGTCGAGTACTTGCTGAAGGTTCTCCAGTCGAGTGCACTCAGCCAGGTTGGCCAAGCGCGCATCCTCCAAGGCACGAGCCTCGGGGGTTTCTCAAAAGATAGGAGTGTGAAGTGCATCCATGTTCCGACGGCGAGGCTCCTCCCTCTGGAGCGAAGTGAGGGGCTCGGGCAGGTACTCTTCGTGGGCTTGCTCGGATCGCTTCCACCGCCACCTCCGCTGGTGCGGGTGAATCCGGGGACTGCGTGGTCCATCGACCATCGGCTCTCTCGCCGGGTCATCGCTATCGCATTCGGACGCAGTCTGCGAGCCACCGAACAGGCCGTAGAGAGATTCGTCGAGATCGATCGCCATGACTTGGGGTGGCCGATCGGCGGCCACCGCATGCCTCACCCACCGCTGAAGCCTCGACCGACCGAACGCTTGCGCCAAAGGGAGATCGGGAGAAAGACGACAGAGCCGACCCATACTGGGTCGACGGTTGCCGCAGGAGGACGCCATGCGGACACGCGTGAAAAAGCGCCGCCTGCGGACGGTGAGCGCGTCCACGTCGAGTGGAGCCTCCTGAAGCCAAGCGGAGTCTTCGGGGACGAACGTGAGCACACCGAGACGGATCTCGTGGACGTCAACCAGAACTCCACCTGAAACCATGATGAGTAGATCGAAAGAATCCCAACTTCTCCAACAAATCGCTAGAACACCTGCCCCACGGTGGGCGCCAACCGTCGTGGTTCTAAGTCCGACAAGAGAATGGGGGTAGGTATGGAGAGGCAAGTTCCTAGCTATGGAGTAGTTGTATACGCAAGGGATTTACTGAGTTCAGGCCCTTCTCGGAGGAAGTAATAGCCCTCGCCTCGGAGCCCGGAGGCGGTCGATCGGATTATATGCGTATGTGTTACAGGGTGCGAACCCTTCTACCGTGGAGGGGTGGCTTATATAGAGTGCGCCAGACCCCAGCCAGCCCACGAAAGTGAGAGGGTTTAAGGTGCGTTAAGGCTAGGCGTTATTGGTAACGCCTTACATAAAGTGTCATTTAGATCATAAAGACTATTTAACTACTGAGACCGCTTGGGCACCGAGTGGCTCTTGGACTCTGGTGGTCGAGTGGGTCTTCATGGTCGAGTGTTTTGAATCATCGAGTGGAAACCTACTAGGTCGACTGGAAGGCCGCTTCTCTTGCGAGTGTCCTTGTGGAGGGTACCTTTGGGCAGGTCTATGACCCTACCCCAGGTACATGACTTCATCACCCGGTTATGGACATCTTGAGTATCTAGTACTTGGATATCATGTTAATCTCATCATGTTAATTTAAATTAATATTGTTGGGTTTTAATGATGATGATTAATTGGGATTGAGAATGCTGTCAACCATTCTCAATGTTTAACAACCACCATGATAGTTAAATAAATTTATTCCTTTGCAGTAGGGAAAAATTGGCTTTTCGCAAAACCCTTATAACCATAGAGCTTTTCCACCAGCCATATATGCATGTAGTGATAGCCATATTTCATCATTGCTCTACAGTGTGAATTTGCCAGTACATTCAATGTACTGACCCTTTGTGGCTGCAACGTCTCATGTTGCAGGATCTTACGACGAGTAAGTGATACGTAGGGTTACGATTTCTACACTCAACTTTGCCGTTGGTGTTGACGGGAATCCACAACCTTGTTACTTCCGCTATTGGGATTGAGGTAATAGTATTTACATTATTTATACATGTGATTTACCTCTATTATAAATCCTCGAGTACTGTGTGTGTCAGCATACCGATCCAGGGATGACACTTAAGCACAGAGACTTGATCCATTCGGGTCGGGTCGCTACAGGCGCCGTCTTCATGTTGTTGAAGAGGTTCATACTCGCCGCCGTGGTCAAACGGGATGGCCCTTGCTTGATCGTCTTACCGTCGTCTTGTTGTAGGAGGCCCATATGATGTGGCACCTCATAGCTCGTCTCCATGACCGACGGGAATTTCCCATTCTTGGCCATCTTCCTTGAGGGGCTTCTGAAGATGGAAGTGTCACCCTCTCTTGTAGGTGGTCGCCTTGGACTTAATGAAGTCGATGTAGGCGTACTCGTGGGAAGTAGGCGAAGATGTCGTACGTCCAAAGGTGAAGATCCCTTGATAACACTTGGCGAAGATGCCGAAGAGGTGGTGGTAGCCGAAGCTTCCTCTTGGTGGTGCTTGTCTCGCTGTCTTCTCTTGTGCTCATGCAAATTGGTCGTAGCTTGATGTAGAGCTTGTTGAGACTTGTAGGGTTGTGCGGCGTGAGCATCTTCATGATGATGGTGACGTTGTCATGCTTGAGCTCGTAGTCGATGTCGTTGAGGGAGTCCTGGATTAGGGGTTCCCCAAGCATCCGGGCTATGTGACATGGGCCGGACTAATGGGCCGTAAAGATATGAGATTGAAGGCCTTCCCCCGTGTCTGGATGGGACTCTCCTTTGCATGGATGGCAAGCCTGGCGTTTGAATATGAAACTTCCTTTCTCTGTAAACCAACTCTGTACAACCTTAGCCCCCTCTGGTATCTATATAAACCGGAGGGTTTAGTCCATAGAGATCATCAGAATTCACACAGGCTAGACATGTAGGGTTTAGTCATTGCGATCTCGAGGTAGATCAACTCTTGTAACCCCTATACTCATCATAGTCAATCAAGAAGGAAGTAGGGTATTACCTCCATTAAGAGGGCCCAAACCTGGGTAAACATCATGTCCCCTGCCTCATGTTACCTTCGATCCACAGACGCACAGTTCGGGACCCCTTACCCGAGATCGACAGGTTTTGACACCGCCATTGGTGCTTTCATTGAGAGTTCCTCTGTGTTGTCGATAGAAGGATCAATGGCTCGCCTTGTCGTCAACAACAAAATCACCTCTGGAAGGGCCCTAGTTCCTGGGCAGATCCTCCAAATCGGCAGTTTCACCATAGGCGTCCGCCTGGCCGTTAAGCCCAAGGCAGTCTCCCGGATTGCCAAAAATCATCTCCGCATCAACCCCGAAAGCGTCGATAAGATGGATCCGGCAGATATCTCCTCTTTAAACGAATTGCTCGATCACATCGCAGCCCTGGGGGTCACAACAGATTATGATCTGATTGGGCTTAAACCCGATCGGAGGGAAATTAGGTCTCCACCTGTCACCAACCTGGTGACTGTCGTGGAAGAGCAAGTTGAGGATACCGCTCCTCCTATGCAAAAAACAAACTATGTTCGGATCTCCGAGCCCTACGAGTCGGACACTCATCTTCGAGAAGAGATCATCTATCCTCCGAATATAGAATCAGGTGCTGAGTCTAAAAACCCCCAGGACATTCTGGATCTTGGGCCAATGACCTCAGAAATTTTTCAAAACCCGGATTCCATAGTGGGTCAAGGTTCGGATTTAAGCCCACCCGCCCACCACAATCAATACTCTCCAAGCAATTCCGGTCCCTTGGACATATGTGACTTAATGTATATATGACAGCAACCTCAGAAAACAGTCCATCACTTTTGGGCTAGATTCCTACTTGTTAAAAACAAGATTAAAGATTGTTGCGACGACGATGCGGTATCAGTCTTTTACCGGAACTGTACGGGCGAGGGGATCCTCAATGCCCTCAATAGACGTAGCATACCGCACTTTGCAGATTTGGCACACATAGTACATAAGTATTGCGCAATGGAAAGCGCTTGGAAAGCCCAGACAGCTTGGTGGGAACCACCGGTCTTTAAGCCATCCACCGGTCGGGCAAAAAGGATGCACCCTTATGGGGCACCTGATCATCACTTCACGGGCATGAAAACTAAACCCTTAACGGGACACAGAATTGTCCTTGACGAATGGCTCAAGAAGCCTTGTCAGTTACACGCGAACCAACACATAACCTTCGGGCATGTTGGATACTCCGGCAGGTGGCTAAAAGCGGTGAGGCCATCCTCACCAACACTACCCCGGCAAGGTACTCCCCTGAGGATGGCGATCTCAACGTGTTTACGGTCTTCTAGACCTTTTCTTCAAATAATCGGCGTAAAAGGGCGCTCCGCGACCTCACCAAAATTAACCAAGTAACCGCACCGAACCATTGGAACGACATGGCGATAACTTTCAACGCCACTGACGAACCACGGGCCCGATCAGTCTGAGCACCAGCTGCCTTAGTTCTCAACCCAATTGTGGACGACTTTTGGCTTACTAAAGTGACCATGGACGGAGGCGGGGGATTAAACCTCATTTATGAGGACACACTCGACAAAATGCAAATAGACAAGAGCCGCATCGAGCAGTGCAGTACAACCTTTCGAGGTATTATCCCCAGCCGAGAAGCGTGGTGTGTGGGAAAAATAAAACTTGATGTGTTATTCAGCACACCTGAGAACTACAGGTCCGAAGAATTAATCTTCCAGGTGGCGCCTTTCAACAGCGGATATCATGCCTTGTTAGGGCGAGATGCATTCACATGCTTGCAAGCCATACCTCATTATGGGTACATGAAGCTCAAAATGCCCGGGCCCAATGGAGTTATCACTATCGCCAGTGATCCAGACATAGCACTCCGCGCCGGAAACAAAACAACATCCCTAGCCCTCGAGGCACTGTCCGAAGCCCTTGCGGCCGAGGAGCTCACCGCTTTGCGTTCCACAGATGATAGAGACGACGTAATTCTTGATAAAAGGCCTAAATCCACTTCTTTCAAGCCAGTAGATGAAATAGTCAAATTCCAAGTCCACCCAACGGATCCTAATAAAATAGCAGCCATTGGGGCATAGCTGGATCCGACGGTCGATGCCTCTCTAAGAGCATTCCTGCGTGAGAATTGGGATAGTTTCACCTGGCACCCTTCGGATATGCCAGGAATCCCACGCAGACTGGCCGAACACAGCCTCAATATAATAAAGGGGTTCAAGCCAGTTAAGCAAGCACTACAGCGAATTTCCGAACCCAAGCGGCAGGCTATGGGGAGGAGCTAGCCAAACTACTTGAAGCCCAGTTTATTCGAGAAATAAAACACACGGATTGGCTAGCAAACCTGTTCATGGTGCCAAAGAAGGACAAATCCTGGCGCCTTTGCGTCAATTTTAAGGACCTTAAAAAAGCTTTCCCCAAGGACCCCTTCCCACTGCCCCGCATTGACCAAATCATTGATGCAACTGTAGGACACGATTCACTGTGTTTCCTCGATGCATATTCCAGATACCATCAGATTAAGATGAAGGAATCCGATCAGGCCATAACGGCATTTATCACCCCATATGTTCCTTTCTGGTTTAACACTATGCCTTTCGGACTCAAGAACGCCGGTGCCACCTACCAACGCATGATCCAAACATGCCTCGAAAAACAAATTGGCAAGACGGTGGAGGCATATGTAGATGATGTAGTCATCAAAACCAAACATGTCAAATCATTGGTGGACGACTTACGTCTTACATTCGACAACCTCCGAACATATGACATATGGCTCAATCCGGAAAAATGCATTTTCAGCGTTCCGGCTGGAAAGCTACTCGGGTTCATTGTTTCCAATCGAGAAATCGAGGCAAACCCAGTGAAAATCTGAGCCTTGTCACAGTTGGCAATACCAACAGACCTAAAATAGGTCCAAAAACTAGCTGGGTGTGTGGCAGCCTTGAGCCGCTTTATGTCCAGATTGGGAGAAAAGGCGCTGCCGCTATGTCGTCTGCTTCAGTGTACCGACCACTTTGAGTGGACGAACACGGCAACAACCGGGTTGGCAGAAATAAAAACTCTGCTAGCGAGCAACCCAATCCTTGCCGCACCTAACCTCGGCGAACCTATGCTCCTGTATATATCTGCAACTCACCAGGTGGTAAGCGCAGTGCTCGTCATCGAACGAGAGGAAGAGGGACATAAATTCCCACTCCAAAAACTCGTATACTACGTATCGACGGTTCTCACACCATGCAAATCCCGATACCCGCACTATCAAAAGATAGCATATTTGGTTTTCATGGCATCTTGAAAGCTATGACACTACTTTCGAGAGTGCTCGATCACGGTGGCCTCCGAGGTACCACTCAATGACATCATAAACAATCGCGACGCCACCGGCCACACTGCAAAATGGGCCATCGAGCTCCTACCATTTGAAATAATGTACAAACCACGCCGAGCAATTAAATCTCAGGTGTTGGCCGACTTCGTCGCTGAATGGACAGAAGCCGAACTCCCTAAAGAGTACAACACATACTCTAACTGGGTGATGTACTTCGACGACTCTAAAATGTTATCCCGTTTAGGGGACGGTGTTATACTAACATCTCCCACAGCGGACACAGTCCGTTATGTATTGAAAATCATGTATATAGACTCCAATAACGCAGCCTAATATGAGGCCCTACTGCATGGTCTCCGGATGGCTGTTTCTATGGGCATACAACGCCTTGAGGTGCGGGGGGATTCAAATCTCCCAATATCCCAAATAAATGGAGAATTCGACGCAAAAGATCCAAAGATGGCAGCTTACCGTAATGTCGTTCTCAAAATATCAGCTCGTTTCGAGGGGCTTGAGTTCCATCATGTGGCCCGAGACAGTAACCAAGAAGCGGACATCCTTGCTCGAATGGGCGCTAAACGCGACCCCGTTCCGCCTAAAAACCTTTGTGGAGCGGCTATTCAAGCCATCCGTAGTATGGCAGGATGAGAGCGGAACCACCAATCCGGCGCAGAGCATGCCCCCAGATGTCGAACACAATTCAGATGTCATCAGGGGCTCAGGTAAAGAATGAACACCTTCTGCCCATGTAATCATGGCAGTAATCGCCCCATGGACCGAACCCTTCCTAGCCTACTGATACGTGTCCACCGTATCTATAATTTTTGATTGCTCCATGCTACTTTATCTACTGTTTTGGACTACATTGGGCTTTATTTTCCACTTTTATATTATTTTTGGGACTAACCTATTAACCGGAGGCCCAGCCCAGAATTGATGTTTTTGCCTATTTCAGTGTTTCGAATAAACAGAATATCAAACGGGGTCCAAACGGAATGAAACCATCGGGAACGTGATTTTCTCACCGAACATCATCCAGGAGACTTGGACCCTACTCCAAGGAACAAAAGAGGCGGTCACGAGGGTGGGTGGTGCGCCCCCTGCCTCGTGGGCCCCCTGTTGATCAACCGACGTACTCCTTCCTCCTATGTATACCTACGTACCACCAAAGGATCAGAACAGGAGCCAAAAACCTAATTCCACCGCCGCAACTTCCTGTATCCACGAGATCCCATCTTGGGGCATGTTCCGGAGCTCAGCCGGAGGGGGCATCCACCACGGAGGGCTTCTACATCATCACCATAGCCCCTCCGATGAAGTGTGAGTAGTTTACTTCAGACCTTCGGGTCCATAGCTAGTAGCTAGATGGCTTCTTCTCTCTTTTTGGATCTCAATACAATGTTCTCCCCCTCTCTCGTGGAGATCTATTCGATGTAATCTTCTTTTTGCCGTGTGTTTGTTGAGACCGATGAATTGTGGGTTTATGATCAAGTTTATCTATGAACAATATTTGAATCTTCTTTGAATTCTTTTCTGTATGATTGGTTATCTTTGCAAGTCTCTTCGAATTATCCGTTTGGTTCGGCCAACTAGATTGGTAGTTCTTGCAATGGGAGAAGTGCTTAGCTTTGGGTTCAATCTTGCGGTGTCCTTTCCAAGTGATGTAAGGGCAGCAAGGCACGATTGTATTGTTGCCATCGAGGATAACAAGATGGGGTTTTATCATATTGCATGAATCTATCCCTCTACATCATGTCATCTTGCTTAAGGCGTTACTCTGTTTTTAACTTAATACTCTAGATGCATGCTGGGTAGCGGTCGATGAGTGGAGTAATAGTAGTAGATGTAGGAAGGAGTCGGTCTACTTGTCTCGGACGTGATGCCTATATACATGATCATACCTAGATATTCGATAACTATGCTTCATTCTCAAAATTGCTCAACAGAATTTGTTCACCCAATAGAGAATACTTATGCTCTTGAGAGAAGCCACTAGTGAAACCTATGGCCCCCGGGTCTATTCTCATCATATCAATCTCCATCACTTTAATAGTTGCTTTGTTTTTACTTTGTCTTTTACTTTTTACTTTGCATCTCTATACCAAAAAAATACCAAAAATATTATTTATCATCTCTATCAGATCTCACTCTCGTAAGTGATCGTGAAGGGATTGACAACCCCTAATTGCGTTGGTTGCGAGGAGCTATTGTTTTGTGCAGGTACGAGGGACTTGTGCGTAGCCTCCTACTGGATTGATACCTTGGTTCTCAAAAACTGAGGGAAATACTTACGCTACTTTGCTGCATCATCCTCTCCTCTTCGGGGAAATCCAACGCAGTGCTCAAGAGGTAGCAAGAAGAATTTCTGGTGCCGTTGCCGGGGAGGCTCACGCAAGAGCAAGTCAAGCACCATACCAAGTACCCATCACAATCCCTATCCCCCGCATTATATTATTTTCCATTTGCTTCTCGTTTTCCTCTCCCCCACTTCACCCTTGCCGTTTTATTCGCCCTCTCTTTCCCAACCTCCTCCTCTTTTTCCCGTTTTCCTTTTCCTCGTCCGCTTGTTTGCTCGTGTGTTGGATTGCTTGTTTGTCGCGATGGCTCAAGATACTACCAAATTGTGTGACTTCACCAATACCAATAATAATGATTTCCTTAGCACTCCGATTGCTCCTCTTGCCAATACTGAATCTTGTGAAATCAATACTGCTTTGTTGAATCTTGTTATGAAAGATCAATTCGCCGGCCTTCCTAGTTTAAGATGCCGCTACTCATCAGAATATCTTCGTTGATATATGTGATATGAAAAAGAAAAAAGATGTCGATAATGATGTCGTTGAGTTGAAGCTATTTCCTTTTTCGCTTAGAGATCGTGCTAAAGTGTGGTTTTCATCTCTGCCTAAAAATAGTATTGATTCTTGGAATAAGTGCAAAGATGCTTTTATCTCTAAGTATTTTCCTCCCGCTAAGATCATCTCTCTTAGGAACGATATTATGAATTTTAAGCAACTTGATCATGAACATGTTGCACAAGCTTGGGAGAGAATGAAATTAATGATACGTAATTGTCCTACTCATGGTTTGAACTTGTGGATGATTATACAAAACTTTTATGCCGGATTGAATTTTGCTTCTAGAAATCTTTTAGATTCGGCCGCGGGAGGCACTTTTATGGAAATCACTCTAGGAGATGATACTAAACTTCTAGATAATATTATGGTTAATTATTCTCAATGGCATACCGAAAGATCTACTAATGAAAAAGTGCATGCGATAGAAGAAATTAATGTTTTGAGTGGAAAGATGGATGAACTTATGAAATTATTTGCTACTAAGGGTGTTTCTTCTGATCCTAATGATATGCCTTTATCTACTTTGATTGAGAACAATAATGAACCTATGGATGTGAATTTTGTTGGTAGGAATAATTTTGGTAACAACGCGTATAGATGGAATTTTAATCCTAGGCCTTATCCTAGTAATTCCTCTAATAATTATGGAAATTACTACAACAATTCTTATGGAAATTTTAATAAGATGCCCTCTGAATTTGAGACTTCTGTTAAAGAATTTATGAGTTCACAAAATAATTTTAATGCTTTGCTTGAGGAGAAATTGCTTAAAGTTGATGATTTGGCTAGGAACGTTGATAGAATTTCTCTTGAAATTGATTCTTTAAAGCTTAGATCTATTCCTCCTAAGCATGATATCAATGAGTCTCTCAAAGCTATAAGAATTTCCATTGATGAGTGCAAAGAAAGAACCGCTAGTATGCATGCTTCCAAAGATGCCTTTATTAAAGCGTGTTCTTCCATTTCCTATGAAAATCAAGATGAAGATCTAAAAGTTATTGATGTGTCCCCCATTAAATCTTTGTTTTTCAATATGAATCTGTATGAAACTGAATATGATCTTCCTTTACCTAGAAGGCGTTCTAGGAATTCAGAGTTTTTAGATCTTGATGATGAAATTGATAAATGTGGCATTGAAAGAAATAAAAACCAAGATGTTGCTAAACCCACTATATTGGATCTCAAGGAATTTAATTATGAAAATTTCTCTTTAATTGATTGTATTTCCTTGTTGCAATCCGTGCTAAATTCTCCTCGTGCTTATAGTCAAAATAAGGCCTTTACCGAACATATTGTTGATGCCTTGATGCAATCTTATGAAGAAAAACTTGAGTTGAAAGTCTCTATCCCTAGAAAGCTCTATAATGAGTGGGAACCTACTACTAAAATTAAAATTAAAAATTATGAGTTTCATGCCTTGTGTGATTTGGGTGCTAGTGTCTCTACTATCTCCAAAACCTTGAGTGATTTGCTAGATTTCCGTGACTTTGATGATTGCTCTCTAAACTTGCATCTTGCGGATTCCACTATTAAAAAGCCTATGGGAATAATTAATGATGTTCTTATTGTTTAAAATAGGAATTATGTGCCCGTAGATTTTATCGTTCCTGATATAGATTGCAATCCTTCTTGCCCTATTATTCTTGGTAGACCTTTCCTTAGAATGATTGGTGCAATTATTGATATGAAGGAAGGGGATATTAGATTCCAATTTCCATTAAAGAAAGGCATGGAACACTTTCCTAGAAAGAAAATAAAATTACCATATGAATCTATCATGAGAGCCACCTATGGATTGCCTACTAAAGATGGCAATACCTAGATCTATCCTTGCTTTTATGCCTAGCTAGGAGCGTTAAACGATAGTGCTTTTGGGAGGCAACCCAATTTTATTTTTAGTTTTTTTTTTGCTTTTGCTTATGTTTAGGAATAAATAATACATCTAGCCTCTTTTTAGATGTGGTTTTATGTTTCAATTAGTGTTTGTGCCAAGCTAGACCTATTGGATCTTCTTGGATGATAGTTATTTAATCTTGCTGTAATTTCCAGAAACTTTGTGCTCAGTGCCCGAATTATTAAAAATCACCAGAACGTGATAAAATACTGATTCAAATTGCTGCTGATCAATAAACAAATTGTCTAGGTCTTCTATGTTTGCTAGATTTGTTTGAGTTCCAGAAGTTTGCGTTAGTCACAGATTACTACAGACTGTTCTGTTTTTGACAGATTCTGTTTATCGTGTGTTGTTTGCTTACTTTGATGAATCTATGGCTAGTAAAATAGTTTATAATCCATAGAGAAGTTGGAATACAGTAGGTTTAACACCAATATAAATAAAGAATGAGTTCATTACAGTACCTTAAAGCAGTCTTTTGTTTTGTTTCTCTAACGGAGCTCACGGGATTTCTATTGAGTTTTGTGTTGTGAAGTTTTCAAGTTTTGGGTAAATTCTTTTGATGGATTATGGAACAAGGAGTGGAAAGAGCCTAAGCTTGGGGATGCCCATGGCACCCCCAAGATAATCCAAGGACACCAAAGAGTCAAAGCTTGGGGTGCCCCTGAAGGCATCCCCTCTTTCGTCTACTTCCATCGATAATTTACTTGGAGCTATATTTTTATTCACCACATGATATGTGTTTTGCTTGGAGCGTCTTGTATTATTTGCGTCTTTGCTTGTTATTTTACCACTATAATCCTTGTTGTACACACCTTTTGAGTGAGCCATACATCAATTGGAATTTGATAGAATACTCTATGTGCTTCACTTATATCTTTTGAGCTTGATAGTTTTGCTCATAGTGCTTCACTTATATCTTTTGAGCGTGATAATTTTTGCTCTAGTGCTTCACTTAGATCTTTTAGAGCGTGGTGGTGGATTTGTTTTAAAGAAACTATTGATCTCTCATGCTTCACTTAGATTACTTTGAGAGTCGCTAATAGCATGGTAATTTGCTTAATATTAATATACTTGGTATTCAATATATGTGAAACTTTCTTTTGAGTGCGTTGAATACTAAGAAAAGTTTGGTGCTTGATAATTGTTTTGAGACATGAAGATGGTGATATTAGAGTCATGCGAGTTGAGTAGTTGTGAATTTAAAGAATACTTGTGTTGAAGTTTGTGATTCCCGTAGCATGCACGTATGGTGAACCGTTATGTGATGAACTCGGAGCATGATTTATTTATTGATTGTCTTCCTTATGAGTGGCGGTCGGGGACGAGCGATGGTCTTTTCCTACCAATCTATCCCCCTAGGAGCATGCGTGTAATACTTTTCTTTGATAACTTCTAGATTTTTGCAATAAGTATATGAGTTCTTTATGACTAATGTTGAGTCCATGGATTATACACAATTTTTCCCATCCTTCCACCATTGCTAGCCTCTCTAATACCGTGCACTTTTTGCTGGTATCATACACCCACCATATATCTTCCTCAAAACAACCACCATACCTACCTATCATGGCATTTCCATAGCCATTCCGAGATATATTGCCATGCAACTTTCCACCGTTCCGTTTATTATGACACGCTCCATCATTGTCATATTGCTAGCATGATCATGTAGTTGACATCATATTTGTGGCAAAGCCACCGTTCATAATTCTTTCATACATGTCACTCTTGTTTCATTGCATATCCCGGTACACCGCCGGAGGCATTCATATAGAGTCATATTTTGTTCTAAGAATCGAGTTGGAATTGTTGAGTTGTAAGAAAAATAGAAGTGTGATGATCATCATTCTTTAGAGCATTGTCCCAAGTGAGGAAAGGATGATGGAGACCATGATTCCCCCACAAGTCGGGATGAGACTCCGGACAAAAAATAAAAAAAATAAAAAATAAAAAAGAAAGAGGCCATAAAAAAAGAGAAAAGGCCCAAATAAAAAAATGAGAGAAAAAGAGAGAAGGGACAATGCTACTATCCTTTTTCCACACTTGTGCTGCAAAGTAGCACCAAGATCTTCATGATAGAGAGTCTCTCATTTTGGCACTTTCATATACTAGTGGGAATTTTTCATTATAGAACTTGGCTTGTATATTCCAATGATGGGCTTCCTCAAATGCCCTAGGTCTTCGTGAGCAAGCGAGTTGGATGCACACCCACTTAGTTTCTTTTGTTGAGCTTTCATATACTTATAGCTCTAGTGCATCCGTTGCATGGAAATCCCTACTCACTCACATTGATATCTATTGATTGGCATCTCCATAAACGTTGATACGCCTAGTTGATGTGAGACTATCTTCTCCCTTTTTGTCTTCTCCACAACCACCATTCTACTCCACATATAGTGCTATATCCATGGCTCATGCTCATGTATTGGGTGAAGATTGAATTTTTTTTGAAAATGTTAAAGTATGAAACAATTGCTTGGCTTGTCATCGGGGTTGTGCATGATTTAAATATTTTGTGTGGGGAAGATGGAGCATAACCAGACTATATGATTTTGTAGGGATAACTTTCTTTGGCCATGTTATTTTGAGAAGACATAATTGCTTAGTTAGTATGCTTGAAGTATTATTATTTTTATGTCAATATGAGCTTTTGTCTTGAATCTTTCGGATCTGAATATTCATACCACAATTAAGAAGATTTACATTGAAATTATGCCAAAGTATCACTCCGCATCAAAAATTCTCTTTTTATCATTTACCTACTCGAGGACGAGCAGGAATTAAGCTTGGGGATGCCTGATACGTCTCCAACGTATCTATAATTTTTTATTGCTCCATGCTACTTTATCTACTGTTTTGGACTATATTGGGCTTTATTTTCCACTTTTGTATTATTTTTGGGACTAACCTATTAACCGGAGGCCCAGCCCAGAATTGCTGTTTTTTGCCTATTTCAGTGTTTCGAAGAAACGGAATATCAAACGGAGTCCAAACGGAATGAAACCTTCGGGAACGTGATTTTATCGCCGAACGTGATCCAGGAGACTTGGACCCTACTCCAAGGAACAAAAGAGGCGGTCACGAGGGTGGGGGGCGCCCACCCTAGGGCACGCCCCCTGCCTCGTGGGCCCCCTGTTGCTCCACCGAGGTACTCCTTCCTCCTATATATACCTACGTACCCCCAAACAATCAGAACAGGAGCCAAAAACCTAATTCCACCGCCGCAACTTCCTGTATGCACGAGATCCCATCTTGGGGCCTGTTTCGGAGCTCCGCCGGAGGGGGCATCCACCACGGATGGCTTCTACATCATCACCATAGCCCCTCCGATGAAGTTTGAGTAGTTTACTTCAGACCTTCGGGTCCATAGCTAGTAGCTAGATGGCTTCTTCTCTCTTTTTGGATCTCAATACAATGTTCTCCCCCTCTCTCGTGGAGATCTATTTGATGCAATCTTCTTTTTGCGGTGTGTTTGTTGAGACCGATGAATTGTGGGTTTATGATCAAGTTTATCTATGAACGATATTTGAATCTTCTCTGAATTCTTTTATGTATGATTGGTTATCTTTGCAAGTCTCTTCGAATTATCCGTTTGGTTTGGCCAACTAGATTGGTAGTTCTTGCAATGGGAGAAGTGCTTAGCTTTGGGTTCAATCTTGCAGTGTCCTTTCCTAGTGACAGAAGGGGCTGCAAGGCACGTTGTATTGTTGCCATCGAGGATAACAAGATGGGGTTTTTATCATATTGCATGAATCTATCCCTCTACATCATGTCATCTTGCTTAAGGCATTACTCTGTTTTTAACTTAATACTCTAGATGCATGCTGGATAGCGGTCGATGAGTGGAGTAATAGTAGTAGATGTAGGCATGAGTCGGTGTACTTGTCTCAGATGTCATGCCTATATACATGATCATACATAGATATTCTCATAACTATGCTCAATTCTGTCAATTGCTCAACAGTAATTTGTTCACCCACCGTAGAACACTTATGATCTTGAGAGAAGCCACTAGTGAAACCTATGGCCCCCGGGTCTATTCTCATCATATCAATCTCCATCACTATAATACTTGCTTTTTTTTTACTTTGCCTTTTACTTTTTACTTTGCATCTCTATACCAAAAATATTATTTATCATCTCTATCAGATCTCACTCTCGTAAGTGACCATGAAGGGATTGACAACCCCTAATCGCGTTGGTTGCGAGGAGCTATTGTTTTGTGCAGGTACGAAGGACTTGTGCATAGCCTCCTACTGGATTGATACCTTGGTTCTCAAAAACTGAGGGAAATACTTACGGTACTTTGCTGCATCATCCTCTCCTCTTCGGGGAAATCCAACGCAGTTCTCAAGAGGTAGCACCTACCTTAATAGGCGGGAGCTCCCTGAGGACCAAAATGAGGCTCGCTGCATCGTTCGACGCTCGAAAGCCTACAAGGTTCATGAAGGAGAGCTCTACAAGAAAAGTACTACTAGAGTCCTTCAAAGATGTATCTACGAAGAAGAGGGGCGTCAGCTCTTGGCCGAAATCCATGCTGATCTTGGCGGCCATCACGCTGTAGCTCGGGCCCTTGTAAGTAAGGCCTTCCGTACTGGTTATTTCTGGCCTACGACCCGAGCAGATGCACAATACCTCGTCCAACATTGTGTAGGATGCTAGCTTTTCGCCAATCAAAGCCATATGCGGCCTACCGCCCTATGAACAATCCCCATTACTTGACCTTTTGCGGTCTGGGAGCTTGACATGGTCGGACCCCTTAAAGGGGGAACCCATAAGAAAACATACATGCTCGTCATGATAGATAAATTCACTAAATGGATAGAGGACCAGTGAATAGAGGACAAACCAGTTAAAACGGCTGAAGCCGGACCAGTGATAGATTTCATATCTGGTGTCGTACAACGTTATGGTGTTCCACACAGCATCATCACCGATAACTACTCTAACTTTACAGCCGACGAGGTAAAAACTTGGTGTGCTAATCTGGGCATCAAACTCAATTACGCCTCCGTGTATCACCCTCAAACAAACAGTCAAGTCGAACGGGCTAATGGCCTGATAATGAGCAGCATTAAACCCAGACTAGTGCGATCCTTAAAGGAGTCAGATAGACAGTGGGTTGAGGAGCTCAACTCCGTACTCTGGGGGCTACGGACCACACCCAATCGCATGACCGGATCACACCGTTCTTCATGGTGTACGGCGCAGAGGCCGTCTTGCCCTACGATATTATTCATGACACACCTCCAATGCGCATTTACGAGGAGAGAGTGGCCGAGCTCGATCGGCAAGATGACTTAGATGGCCTGGAGGAGGAGCACGATGTCGCAAAAGCTCGTTCAGCATTCTACCAACAACAAGCTCGAAGATACCAAAGAAGAGAAGTGCGAGCCAAGACTTATAATGTCGGTGAACTCGTTCTACCCCTACCAGAGAAGAAAAAGGACAAGCTCAAGCCCAAATGGGAGGGTCCCTTCATTATAGATGAAGTTCTCGCTAGAGGAGCCTATCGCCTTCGTAATGCATCGGACAATCGCTTAGAGCCGAACCCATGGAATGCTACCAGACTCCGAAGATTCTATGCCTAAGTCCGGACACATTGTTCATTACCTTTTTCTCTTTTTTCTCTTTCTTCTTTTTGTTTTTAAACGACTTCTAGCTCGTGTTCGGATAAACCACACACTTAAGGGGTATACATCGTTAAATGTACATACCCCACAATATCTGGGGGCTTCTTTTCACAGAAGCTTATTATTATTTTTCGAGCATCAAGCTCGCCGTAATTATGTGTCGTCTTCTTATATATGTCTTTTCTTCGCCATTATATGCACCTTTAAGACTTAAGTTTTTGCCAAGCTGGGTTGCCTAGCTCCTGTGGTTATGCCCTATGTTCTCGCTTGTTCGGCTAGGGCATAAAGGGAGCACCTCTGCGATTGTTACAACCGGGTTATTCGGATGTGTACCTCAGACGGGTGAAGCCGAAAGCTAGAGTTCTTAAGGGAATAATTGGTCGGCGGACAAAAGATGAACTGCCCTCATTGCAATATAAGCCCCCAAACTATAACGTGTACTTTGATTTTTCGCATCACAGCTTAGGCATGCACAATAACGCATGTTGGCCCAGGGAGAGGAACCCTTAACTGAACTATTCTCTCTGGAAGATGTTTCTTATGATCAAATGTAATATAACATAACTACCTAAATAGAACTTGTCTATTCAAGTAACTATGACCGGACTGCCTGGTTTCTGAACATACTTTGGTGTTTACCAACGGTATAGTATTCGAAAACACTCCAAACCTTGGGTTTCGAAGGTTGAAGCAGAAGGTCTGCCATGACAATCATTTTACAATTCGGCTGGAGATAAGTTTGCCGATAATAGTACATTGCTACTTGGACTCAAAAACTTCTTCCTCCTCTAGACCATATAACAGGTTGTCTAGTTTACAATCCTGTTGTGAAAACTTGGCGGCTATCTTTACTTGGTCATACACCAAGCTAACATGAATTTCTTCTCCATCTGGTCCCCGAGGTCCGACCCGGGCCATATGATTCGGATAAAGTCTAGTGTACCGCGTTTTCACCATGGCCCAGGCCTCTCGTGCACCTTCTCGGCATGCTGATATCTTCCATAGCCCAAAACGGCGACGAGCCCCCTTGAATAAATTCATGAGTTCCTCCATACTTCTTGGAGCAGAATCGGATGGCCATAAAGCCTTATCGATGTTCTTCATTGCCTTCCGAGCTCGCTCATGCTCTTTGGACAGCTCTTGTAGCAGATCTCCTTGAAATCCGGAAACTTCTCCTTCGGGCCGCCCAGTCAGCACACCTACAGAAACAAACATGTTAAACTTTCCATCAGGGGACCATACGAAAGTGAGGTTCAAGAGCATACTGAGTATGCCGCCTTTCCGCTTTCTGTTCTCCTTCAAAGCATCCACCAGTTGGGCTCGTATGTCCTTCAGCTCTTCGGCTTGCTTGATATTTGCATCTTGTAGTTTGTTCCTCTCATTAATTGTCCGTGTTAATACACATTGACCAGCAGCTTCTTGCCCTTCGGCATGTTCTTTGTCCGCCTGAGCAGCCCTTAGCCTTTCGTCCAACCGGTCTGACGATCCTGCTGTTGCATACCAAAACAATGCATGTTTAGAATCATTGTGGGTACGGAATAATATTCTCCGGATACTGTTGTTCTTACCATTGGGTGCCCACTTGGATTTCTTTAAATTTTCAAGTTCGGCGGTGGTAACAGTTAGCTTAGTTCGACATTCTTCCAGCTCCATGGATAATGTGTTAGTCTTCTCCATGAGTATCTGATGGTGTGACGACCCTTAAATCAGTTGGGCCAACTGCTTCAAGGCTCGGGGCCTACTGGCATATGATTATTAAATCTGCACAATAGTGCTTACCCGCATATCCTTTGAAAGCTGGTGAGTGGCTCCAGCAAGCCCATCTCGAGCAGCTCGGATGTATGCATCTGATGCGCTGAAAGCATTGAATGCCTCTTTGGTGAAATTCGGGTCGCGCATAGCCGCCCTCCGGCACCGATGGTTCATTGCATTCTCCACCTTGGAGTTGGTGACAGATACATTATCCGAATCCTCAAGGAGAGGACAATCCTACATTGCACCCGTATCAACCCTAGTCCTTGGGGCAGGGTCCGGGGTCGGATTGGCTGATGCATGACCGGCGAAGTCTCTAGACATAGTCTGAAGTATGCTCTTCCTAAAAATGTGGCACAGCAGGAAACGTCACAATCTGGTATGTCTGCCTAGTGCATATTAAAAACCATACCTCTTCGATGAAGGTGGGGGCTCGGTAGTATCACCATCCGCCTTTCTTTTCAAAGACTCGCCCTGCGCAGGTGTCGCCCTCTTAAGGGACACCTCTAATACGGCGTGGCGAGACGAGTGCTGCCCCTTTGGAGCACGAGACAGTGCGGTGGGTGAGGCGGAATGAGAAAACTCTTTTGGCGGAGATGTCTCTTGGGTACTTACGTGGGAGGAGGGGAGAACGTCGGGGTAATCGGCTATTATTGCCAATTCCGTGCAGTCGTAGCTCGCCTGATAAAAGACCCCCTCCTTAAGCTCTATAAAAATATCCGGATCTTCTTCAAATCCGGGATCCAGGTCTCGAACATGGTCCTCCGGCTGCGGAGCGGGACTATAGATCCCCACGACGACCTTTCTCCATTCTTGTTAAAAATGGTCGGATTAAGTTCAACTAAGTATGACTCAGGAGGAGGATTGAATAAGGCTACTGATCGAAAGCTCACCCAACTAGCAGGGTTGTACATGGAAAGACCTTCTCGGCATTTAAGGAGAGTAAAATCTTCTTTCTCCCCTTTGTAAAGATCGGCCAACATGGCAGCCAATGCGGCAAAGTTGTCCGGACCCTTGCGCCCACAGTGTGATGCGTCATATTCCCCGTTGTAATGCCACATAGGGAGTCCCCTGGATTGGAGTGGCTGAATGCCTCACGTTATTGAAATCGCCATTACCTCAATTATAGATAGTCCGGGTTGGGCGAGTATTTTTATCTTGCTCATTAGCTTCTTAATCTCTGCACTGTCTTCCTCCTCAAGGCTTTGGGGCGCCATCTGGTGCGCTTCTTTAACGGAGCGTTGGAAAATTCGGGAAGGCCTCGTCGGATTGGGTCTGGAAGAACAACGTCTTCAATATAAAACCATTCCGAGGGCCACTCTTTGGATGCCTTCTTCGGAGTGCCGGACAGGTATCTTGTCCCAGCTACGCGCCATACTTCGTCACCGCCCACCTCGAATATGTATCCCTTTTGGGAGCGGGGGGCGAGGCAAAAAAGTTTCCTCCATAACTCAAAACGGGCCTCGCAGCCTAGGAACAGCTCAAAAAGAGCGACGAAACCCGCGATGTGCAGGATAGAGCCCGGCGTAAGATTGTGCAGTTGGAGGCCATAATACTCCAGGAGACATTGGAGTAAAGGGTGGATTGGAAATCCAATCCCTCTTAATAGGAAGGAAACGAAGCACACTCGCTCCCCTTCATTAGGATTTGGGAAGTTTTCCGCTAGGGCTTCGCCATTGATAGAAGTTAATCATGCCCGAACGGGGACTAGATCCGCGGGAGGGAGATACCCCTGCATCTGAAGCTTGGTCAGCTGGGCTTGGGATACCAAGCAGCTCTCCCAATCGCCTTTTTGAGGGTAGTGGGGGCGTGAGGAAGAACTGGGAGCGCCAGCCATGTTTGCGCGGTTTCCTGCGGCAAGCTCTAAGGATTTTCGCCTATTGTGGAATGGCATTTGAGATTTAATCTCCCTAAATAGACGCCTTCCCTACAAAGTCAGTGTGTTATCGGTAAAAACACTTGGACCCTTCGTATTCGTCTGACAAATGGTAGCCGAGGCAACGGTGGCGCATAAGTTGAAGGGTATGATATTTAATGTAGAGCCAAAGCTGCCCGAAGTATCAGGGAGGGCCCACCTTACAAAGCCGAAGATATAAAGCCGGATATTGCGTCATCATCGAAAATCCAAATACAGTTCTTTTGTTCAAATTGTTTTGCAGTATTCGGAGGAGGAGGAACTCTACTTGCAATGCCGAAGACAATCTGCACGCTGGACATGTCGTCATTGAAGCCTGGTTCGGCAGCTACTGAGGGAGTCCTGGATTAGGGGGTCCCCAAGCATCCGGTCTATATGACTTGGGCCGGACAAATGAGTCATAAAGATATGAGATTGAAGGCCTTCCCCCATGTCCGGATGGGACTCTCCTTTGCATGGATGGCAAGCCTCGCGTTCGGATATGAAACTTCCTTTCTCTATAAACCGACTCTGTATAACCCTAGCCCCCTCCGGTGTCTATATAAACCGGAGCGTTTAGTCTGTAGATATCATAAGAATTCACACAGGCTAGACATCTAGGGTTTAGTCATTGCGATCTCGAGGCAGATCAACTCTTGTAACCCCTATACTCATCATAGTCAATCAAGCAGGAAGTAGGGTATTACCTCCATTAAGAGGGCCCGGACCTGGGTAAACATTGTGTCCCCTGCCTCCTGTTACCTTTGATCCAAAAACGCACCGTTCAGGACCCCCTACTCGAGATCGGCCGGTTTTGACACCGACAGTCATTCGTCATCGTCGTGCACATTATGCTTGTAGGTGACTTGCCCTTCATGACGATGTGGGTCACGAATGTGATGGTAGTCGCCATGGAGTTGTGGACTTGGACGAATTGGGCTTGCGTCATTTGTGCGCTCCGAAGACTTGTGACTTGAACGTTGCCGCCGTGAAGATGACGAAGGGTAAGAAGACTTGTAGTTGGCCATCAAGTCGTGTATCTCCTCCATCCTTGCATCTTGCTCCTCCTTTTGTGCGGAAAGTTTGTTGTCGAAGTAGTCTCTTGTATGTGCTTCGGAGTGTCGTATGTCGATGGCGAGGTTGTCTATGCGCTCTCTCAATCTTGATTGTGCGCCTTGCATTTGTTGTTGTAGATCGACGGGGGACGTTTTGGTGATGTAGTTGTTCGCGCCATCGATTTTGGCAAGGACCGGAGTGAAATGCATTTCCTATCCATCACAAGACTCGAGCAAATATGAGTGGAAGAAAGGAGAGAACTATACCAAATGTACCTTGACCGATGTTGAGAATGAATCGTTGATCACTCAATGATGTAAAAAGGAAATAGCACAATTGGTACCAATCTCATCGATTTCTCACACAGACAAAAATAAGGCTTATGGAGTAGCTTGATGAGGATAGTGGCACAAAAATTTGATGCAAAATGTTAGTAAGAGTCAATAATGTTGAAAGAGATTCAAAAAATCGCAAGTGAAACAAGTAGACCAATAACAGTGAATGGCACACGGAAACACACACATGGATAGATAAATGGGGTCGTGCAACCAAGAAATGAGCTCAAAATGTGGAATCCACAAAAAATGCTCTTGTTGCACAACTCTAGAGAGATTCTAGCACGATTGCTCAATACGACACTTGTGCACAACCTATAGGAGGCAAAAATGCAACGACTTCTATCCCAAGTATGATATGTATGTATGGTTCCCGGTGTTTCTCTCAAGATTATCCAAGATGGCCGGATATGACAATCTTATATGCAATGTGGTGATTCTATGGCTATTGCTTACAAGCTTCATTGCTCTCTTTTTCTTTGCTTAAAAGTTTATTCGTTTTTTTTGTATGGCCACTTTGTGAAATGCACAAACCAAGATAGCAATTGTGTATATGTGGGAACAACCTTGTGACACAAGAGATGATAAGATGATACCAAGATGATATGGTATATATGTATGCA
The DNA here is from genome assembly GCA_021605205.1 of Aegilops longissima. Classification (NCBI taxonomy): domain Eukaryota; kingdom Viridiplantae; phylum Streptophyta; class Magnoliopsida; order Poales; family Poaceae; genus Aegilops; species Aegilops longissima. The sequence goes on from CM038678.1 coordinate 343,579,315, forward strand.
ATGGAAGGTACGGATCACTAATGTGCACAAGTAACATTGCCAGCAATACTCAAATGGCTAGTCTCGATAGGCAAGTGACGCAAAATGGGCTAGGGGTTAACTATGCAATGGCAAGAATGTACAATGACGGGATACCACGATACCAAGATGATATGGAGGTTACCGTCCGTGGCAATGATGAGTGGCGGTGTTCTTGATATAGATACCAAGATGATGTGGACCCCTCCCTAATTAGCCGAAACACCTTAGGAAACGGAAAATCCACGAACTCACAAGCTCAAATGTCAAATGTCAAATGGTGGTAGCGGAATGCGGTGGTGGTTTCGAAAGCTCAAAGGGATTGCGGAAATGCAATGATGGGTTTTGGAGTACGCAATGTGAAAGTGGAGGTTATGGTGGTGGACTATACACGGTGCCGAAGTTGAAGTCACCGTCCCTAAGTAGCCGAAACACCTAACTCAGACAAGCTCAAACAAAATTGGATTAAGTTGAGGTGGTGGAAATGTATGGTGGGCAAGGTTGTGCGGTAGTTATGGTGGAGGTTGATGAAGAAGGAACCATCCCTAAGTATCCGAAACACCTTAGAAGACTCAAATCACTACTCAAAGAAACTCAAATGCAATGGGGATCAAAATGGGGTAGGTTGCGGAAGGCTATGGTGGTATTGCAGATGATATGGTGGAAGGCCTAGGCAAAGATGCCAAAGTGCCAAAAATTCGATGGAGTCAAATGGTGGTGAAATCAATGTGAGGACCTTGGGCACGTCGATAGCTTCAAAACGATCCAAAGAACACTCAAATTGGAGCTCGGAGCGAAATGTTCTGATGAAAACGGTGAAGAAGGTTGATGCTAAAATTTCAGGGAAAGTTTCTGGTTAGGCCGGAAGTTCAGGGCTCCGGCAGTTCCTGGGGTTGGCCAGAAGTTCCAGGGGTCGCGGAAAAAGTGCGGGGAGTCAGGGGGATTTTGGGGTAAACTCTTTGGTTAGCCCGGAAGTTCCGAGGGACGGAAGTTCCCGGGATTCCGAAAGTTCCGGGGGTCATGGAATTTCATCCGGGATGAACCCTAAATTCCAGATTTGAGAACGGGGGCGGAAAAACACGATTTTCCGGGGCAAAATTGAGATGATTTCGTGGATGGAAATGGGGGAAAAGATAGGGAAAGCTAGATCCGCTCATAACAAATCATACCCATGGATCAAAATCAACAAAACATCATCCAAACCAACAAATCACAAAAAATGGGCCTACTTTTGGTGGGGATTTTTGAATTTAGGACGAAATCAAGCAATAAAGGCTAGAAAATGGTGGAGGGGACTCCAAATTCGTGATCAACGTGGCTCATGATACCAATATGATATAGGGTAGAATCCTAGATGCACGATCTTCCACAAAAGGAGCGGATCCCGCGATGAACATGAAGAACAGGAGGGGAAAACATGAGGGGAAACACGAGAGAAACACTCAAACCAACAAGATTCGGTCACACATATGCTAGATCCTCAAAACACAAAGAGATACAAGATCCACGATCAACAAGGGACGATACAAGTAGCACGTTCTTCTCCATGAGGAGGTCTTGAGGGTCTTCCCATTAGGGATCCTGAATCTACTTGGGGAATCTTCTCTGTAGAGTCCGTGAACTCCTAAGGAGAAGGGGGGTCAAGTAGAGAGAAAAGCTTCTCAAATGAGTTACTATTTTGCTGACCCTAGAATGGAGGAGGGGGATGAGTATATATACTGATAGCTATGAAGGGGTGAGGGGCGAAATGGTACATGGCCTTGGGCCGAGTCTCTACGCGCAGGCAGGTCCGGAAGGTCTGGGGCCGGAGGTTCTGGGCGAGCTTCCGGGAGGGTCTGGGCGGGATAGAGAGTTAGCGTGTTCGGTCATCGCCTGGAGTGTCGAGGGCCAGAGGTTTAGGGCTGGCTATACCCACAGACCTCAAGCACATCCAAAAACTAGCCGGATGCCTGGCTGCTCTAAGCCGCTTTATCTCCAGGTTAGGAGAAAAGGCATTACCTCTTTACCGCCTTCTTCGGCGCACCGAACACTTCAGAGTGGATGATGCACAATCGCGCCGGACTGGATGAAATAAAGACCTTATTGGCCAGTAACCCAGTACTAATAGCGCTGAATATTGACGAACCTATGCTGTTGTACATAGCTACAACGCATCAGGTTGTAAGCGCAGTTCTCGTCGTTGAACGAGAGGCTGACGGATACAAATTCCCGCTCCAGAAGCCGGTTTACTACGTATCCATGATCCTAACCCCATGAAAATCCCGATACCCACACTATCAAAAAATAGCATACGCGGTTTTCATGGCATCCCGGAAGCTACGACACTACTTTCAAGAGTGTTCGATTACGGTGGCCTCTGAAGTACCACTCAATGACATAATAAATAACCGCGATGCTATGGGCCGAATTGCCAAATGGGCCATTGAGCTCCTTCCATTCGACATAACATACAAACCACGACGGGCCATCAAGTCGCAAGTATTGGCTGACTTCGTCGCCGAATGGACAGAAGCCGAACTCCTTAAAGAGTACGGTGCATACTCAAACTGGATCATGTACTTCGACGGCTCTAAAATGCTGTCCGGATTGGGAGCAGGTGTAGTCCTGACGTCTCCCACCGGAGACACGGTCCAGTACGTCCTCCAAATATTATACACAGACTCCAACTATGCAGCCGAATATGTGGCTCTGTTGCACGGTCCTCGGATGGCAGTCTCTATGGGCATTCGACACCTAGAAGTGCGCGGGGATTCAAACCTCGGAATATCACAAATAAATGGAGATTTTCATGCCAAGGACCCGAAAATGGCGGCCTACCGTAGTGCCGTCCTCAAGATGTCAGCTCGGTTCGAGGGGCTCGAATTCCACCATGTGGCTCGAGAAAATAATCAAGCAGCGGACGTCCTCGCTCGCATCGGCGCTAAACGTGACCCTGTTCCACCTATCATATTCTTGGAACGGTTGTTCAAGCCATCCGTAGTATGGGAAGGGGAGTCCAGTAATACTAGCACAGATCCGAATACACCCCCAGATTCCGAAATATCAGACATAGTCGGAGGTTCTACCACCGAAATAACATCCTCGGCCCATGAAATCATTGCTGTAATCGCCCCGTGGACCGAGCCTTTCTTGGCCTACCTAAATAGGCAGGAGCTCCCCGAAGACCAAAATGAAGCACGCTGCATCGTCCGGCGCTCTAAAGCGTACAAAGTCTACGAAGGGTAACTCTACAATAAAAGCGCTACCGTAGTACTCCAAAGATGCATCTCCGAAGAGGAAGGGTGGCAGCTCTTGGCTGAAATCCATGCCGGACAGGGCGGGCACCACGCCCCGGCTCGAGCATTAGTCAGCAAGGCCTTCCGTACAGGTTTCAACTGGCCGACGGCCCGAGCAGACGCACAGGACCTTGTCCAACATTGCGTTGGTTGCCAGCTCTTTGCCAATCAGAGTCATATGCCCCCTACCGCTCTCCAAACAATCCCCATAACTTGGCCCTTTGCGGTCTGGGGGCTGGATATGGTCGGACCTCTTAAAGGGGGGAGCCATAAGAAAAAATACTTATTGGTCATGGTGAATAAATTCACCAAATGGATAGAAGCCAAACCAGTCAAAACAGCGGAATCCGGACCAGTAATAGATTTCATATCCGGGGTCGTACACCGATACGGTGTCCCCCACAGCATCATCACTAATAATGGCTCAAATTTCACAGCCGATGAAGTGAAAACTTGGTGCGTAAAAATGGGCATTAACCTTGATTACGCTTCCGTCTACCATCCCCAAACAAACGGCCAGGTAGAGCGGGCAAATGGTCTCATCATGAGCGGCATCAAACCAAGACTAGTGCGATCCTTGACAGAGTCGGATACGCACTGGGTCGAGGAGCTCGACTCCGTACTCTGGGGCTGTGGACCACGCCGAATCGCACCATCGGATATACACCATTTTTATGGTGTACGGCGCGGAAGCAGTATTACCCTGCGACATAATACATGATTCGCCACGCGTACGCATGTACGAAGAGAAGGAAGCCGAGTTAGATCGGCAGGATAACTTGGACGCTCTGGAGGAGGAGCGTGACGTCGCAAAAGCCCGCTCCGCATTCTATCAGCAGCAGGATCGAAGATATCAAAGCAGAGAAGTGCGGGCCAAAACTTACAATATTGGCGAGCTCGTTCTACGCCTACCGGAGAAGAAGAAGGACAAGCTCAAACCCAAGTGGGAGGGTCCCTTCATCATTGACAAAGTTGTCACCGGAGGAACGTACCGCTTATGTAATGCATCCGATAACAGACTCGAGCCGAACCCATGGAACGCGGCCAGAATTCGGAGATTCTACGCCTAACGCCGAACTCAATCCGTGCTTTTTAATTATGCTCCATCCCTTTTTCCTTTCTCGACCTTTTTTCTCTTCACACAAAGTATTCAATACAGTGCGGATTCCCGGATCACTCCGGCCGCACTAGGTGTGTAAGCAATACCTGGGGGCTTCCTATACGGAAGCTAAAAATAATTACTCACATGGCTTTTCGCCCATCACATATGCATTCTTCTTCCATATGTGCCTTTTCTTCACCGTTATATGCATCGATATGACTTAAGATGTGGCCAAGCCAGGTTGCCTGGCTCTTGTGTTTATGCCCCACGCTCCTGCTAATTCTGCTAGGGCATAAGGGGAGCACCTCTGCGATTATTATCGCCGGTTCAGCCGGATGTGTACCTCAGACTGGGTGAAGCCGAAAGCTAGCTTCCTTAAGAGAATATTCGGTCGGTGAACAAAAGATGTATTCGTTTATTATAATGTAAATCCCCAGAATTCTTGTATCCTGCGCCATCATTCGCAGTCCGGACATGTGCATTGTCGCATGCGTACCCAGGGAAAGGAACCCCTAACGGAACTATTCTCCCTGGAAGATGTTTCTAACTATCCATGTAATATAACATAACTAGTTGGGTACTTGTCTGTTCAAGAACTTATGACCCCTACGCCTTGTTTACAAGCATACCCCAGTTTTGTATAACTGAGTGGGTATTTGGACACACCCCGGACTGTAGGATCCGGGGGCTGAAGCGAAAAGGTCCGCCATGACAAATGATTTTAATCCGGCTAGGGGCTAATTATGTCCATTAAATTACACAGTCACTTGGACTGACTATATTCCTCCTCTATACCATCCAACAGGCTATCTAGCTTACAATCCTGTTGAGAATACTTAGCAGCTAACACTACCTGGTCATATACTAGACTCACGGGAATTTCTCGCCCATCGGGCCCCGCCGGTCCTACTTCGGCCATAGGGTTCATGCCGGAACGGAAATGAATCAACTCTCCAGCAAAACATAGGCCACTCGGAGGTGTAACCTGCAAACATGACCGGCCACTTGGATATTGAGAAACACAAGATATACATTTCAGAATATCTTATAGGACTCAAATTAGCATGCATTCAATAAGCAAAAGTAAATCATCTCATGCGTCCGTACATTGTCGAATATTATCACTAATACATCACGAATAGTGTCATACATATAACATCACTAATATAACTAAAACCCTAGCACACGACGGTATCGGCGCGGGCGGTGGACACCCACAGAGAAGGAACCATCACGAGATCATAGCTCCAAGTGAGATCCTCGAGAACCTGCCAGTATTGGAGAACCCGTGCTCCAACGCAAACATGTAGCGACGGACGTGCGCTGCCCTCCTCACCGACACGGTGACACACCACCTCCAAGGAGTCCTCGAGCCTCGGACCGCCACAGTGCCTAGGCGATCGCCACCAAAGAAGGTTCGGTCAACGACAGGCTGGCTCTCACCAACCTCGCGCCCCGGTAGGTAGCGCCCCCAGTACCACCTCGGCGGAGCCCGGTCCCGGACATGGCCCATCTGGTCAGCAGGTGTCATCCTCCGCCGACTCGACGACGAGGATGGGATAGGCATCGCCCACGCCGATGCGGAAAAATAGCTTTAACTAAAAATAGCAACAAGTTCTTACTAACTAGTTCTATTAATTCAACTAGTTCTTACTAAAAAAACTTACTATAAATAAAAATATTCTAGCACCTAATTAGTACCTAGTTCTTACTAACTAATTAGTACCTAGGAACTACTCCCTAATTACCATCTAATTTGATGAACCTATAGGGGTGGAAAGTGGTAGCGGATATTCCAATTATCCAACTATAAAGTGAAATAAGTGGTCAAATTTTACTCGTTTTATGATTCATCTTAAAAATTTGATTCGTTTTCACCCTTACATGAACCCTAACTCATATGAGCCGCATCCGCATCCGATTTGTTTCCACTCTTACATGAACCCTAACTAATTTAATGCAACTAAAATATAAAGAAACCCTAGGCAGAGGTAGGGGAGAGGGAGGAGCAGGCGTTCTCACCTCGGGTGCCTGCGAAGAGGCAGGGGCAGGCGGCGTCGAGGTCAGGGTCGGGGCTCGGGCGCGCGACGGATGGCGGCGTCGAGGTCGGGGTTGGGGGCGGCGTCCGAGGCGGCGCTGAGGTCGGGACGGGCGGCGTTGAATCTGGGGTCGGGCGAGAGGATGTGCGGAGAGCGCAAGTGGCCGACGGCGACGGCAGCGAGAGTGGAGAGTTGGATTTGGGGAAGTGGCCGTGGGAAGGACGAACCCCTGAAGCGCGCCATCGCTCGTTAGCTACAACGCTCGGGTACACGCCATCGCTACTCCTTTCTTTTTTCCCCTTTTCATTTAGTTTTATTCACATTTTATTTTTTCCTTTCACCTTATTCTATTTCTTTCATTTTCAATTACCTTTCTATTTGCTTTCCATTTAATTTTATATCCTTTAGAAGTAGCGAGTTTAGATTAAAACGCGCTGCTACAAAGAAAGTGGCGGTAGCGCGGTTCGTTATAGGTCGCTACTACTATGTGTAGCCTATCGCCTAAGCCGTGGGAATTTTAGTAGTAACGTGTTTAGAGCAAGACGCGCTACTGCTAGAACTTTATCTGCAGCGCGGTTTGTTCAGGCGCGCTACTACTACTTAGCACCAGCGTGCTTTTTTGACCCTCGCTACTGCTAAAGTTCTGTGTATAAGGTTTTCCCCAGTAGTGACCCCTCCCTCATGGGCCATGAAATTCCCCCCTCTTCCTCCATATACAGCCCTTAGGGCGTCGTTTAGACTTTGGGTTTTGTTTAGATTAAAAGTTTGCCATAGCTGCAACTTCGCGTACTTCGTTTGTGTTCAAAGACCATACCAAGACGTCACAGACCCCCCACCTTGATCAATAAAGCTTTCATCTTATATTCAAGATATCCAGATTGCACTCTTAGTTTCTTGCTTGTTCTTCATTTGCTTGCTGGAAGTAGACCTTCGTGGTTAGGTTGCTCGTGCTCCCGCGTGTTAAATAACCTCTCGGAGTTGGTTTAGCGATTGCTAAGGTGCGACGTCCTCGCACGTTCGTAGTTGGATCGTCAAAGTCGACTTCCACCAAAGCGATATCCATCATCTCATCGAAAGACGGGACACCTTTGCCTCTATCAAGTGGTATTAGATTTCCAGGTTGCTCGGTGAGATTTTACAGTTTTTCGTAGTTTAGATCAAGTCTGTTCTTCATACCTACAGTCCACGAAAAAGCCAGAAAAAAATAGGGTTAGTTCATCATATCCAAACCAATCTGAGCCATTGCATAATCTTTACTGTATTTGCGTTCTTGAATTTGCGGTTGCATCGTTGTGTCAAGTTGTTGGTCTTAGCGACTAGTTCTTCAGAGTTTCGAGTTCTTTTCACAAGTCGTCACGATGCCGCCGCACCATCATTATCGCCCTGCCATATACCAGCACCACTTATCCGCTACTTCTCTAAGTCCATATACCACCACTGATCCGAGTCCATATACCACCACCAATCCGTGTCCATATACCACCACCAATCTGAGGCTATATACCAACACCGATCCGAGTCCATATACCAGCACCAATCCGAGTTCATATACCACCACCAATCCGAGTCCACATATACCACCGTCATATACCATCACCAGTCCGAGTTCCACTAGATTCATCTCCGCCGCTAGTCCAAGTCCAGTGTTGTTCCTTTATTTTCAAGGCATTAATAATATTACTATTCATCATCGTCATCCTATTCCTAGGCTAGTTGATATGCTTGATGAATTGAGTGGCTCTACAATATTCTCCAAAGTTGAATTGCGTAGTGGATACAATCAAATTCGTCTAAAATTGGGGGATGGATGGAAAACAACTTTTAAAACTAAGTTTGGATTATATGAGTGGTTAGTCATGCCTTTTGGGTTAACTAATGCACCTAGTACTTTCATGAGATTAATGAACGAATTTTTATGTGCTTTCATTGGACGATTTGTGATAGTCAATTTTGATGATATACTGATTTATAGCAGCTCTTTGGAGGAACATTTGGAACATTTACGTGTTGTTTTTATTGCTTTACGTGATGCACGTTTGTTTGGTAACCTTGGGAAGTGTACCCTTTGCCCTGACCGAGTATCTTTTCTTGGCTATGTTGTTACTCCACGAGGGATGGAAGTTGATAAAGCCAAGATTGAAGCTATTAAGAATTGGGCGCAGCCCAAAAACATCACACAAGTGAGGAGTTTTCTTGGACTCGCTGGTTTCTATAGGCATTTTGTGACAGATTCCAGTACCATTGCTGCACCTCTCAATGTGCTTACAAAGAAGGATGTGCCCTTTGTTTGGGGTACTGCACAGGAAGAAGCCTTCACGGTATTGAAAGATAAGTTGACAGATGCTCCTTTACTCCAACTTCCTGATTTTAATAAGACTTTTGAGCTTGAATGTGATGCTAGTGGAACTGGATTAGGAGGTGTGTTATTACAAGATGGCAAACCTGTTTCACACTTTTCTGAAAAACTGAGTGGGCCTAGTCTGAATTATTCTACTTATGATAAAGAATTATATGCTCTTGTTCGGACTTTAGAAACATGGCAATATTCTTTATGGCCCAAAGAATTTGTTATACATTCTGATCAGGAATCTTTTAAACATATTAAAAGTCAAGCCAAACTGAATTGTAGACATGCTAAATGGGCTGAATTCATTGAGACTTTCCCTTATGTCATTAAACACAAGAAGGGTAAAGAAAATGTTATTGTTGATGCATTGTCTCATCGTTATACTATGTTTTCACAACTTGACTTTAAAATATTTGGTTTAGAGAATATCAAAGATCAATATTTGCATGATCCTGAATTTAAAGATGTCTGCAGAATTGTAAAGAAGGGAGAACATGGAACAAGTTCGTCGTTAACGATGGATTTGTGTTTCATGCTAACAAGTTATGCATTCCAGCTAGCTCCTTTCGTCTTTTGTTGTTGTTGCAAGAGGCGCATGGAGGAGGATTAATGGGACACTTTGGCGTGAAGAAGACGGAGGATATACTTGCTACACATTTCTTTTGGCCAAAGATGAGACGGGATGTTGAGCGTTTTGTTGCTCGCTGCACTACATGTCAAAAAGCTAAGTCACGACTCAATCCTCATGGTTTATACATGTCTTTTCCTATACCTAGTGTTCCTTGGGAGGATATATCTATGGATTTTGTTTTAGGATTACCTCGAATAAAGAAGGGGAGGGATAGCATATTTGTTGTCATGGATAGATTTTCAAAAATGGCGCACTTCATACCATGTCATAAAAGCGATGATGTTGCTAATGTCGTTGATATGTTCTTTCGTGAAATTATTCGCTTGCATGGTGTGCCAAATACTATTGTTTCAGATCGTGATACTCAATTTCTTAGCCACTTTTGGAGATGTTTATGCGCTAAGTTGGGGACTAAACTGCTTTTAGTACTACTTGTCACCCCAAACCGATGGATAAACCGAAGTAGTCAATAGAACATTGTCTACTATGCTTAGGGCTGTTTTGAAGAATAATAAGAAAATATGGGAAGAATGCTTGCCTCATATTGAATTTGCTTATAATCGTTCATTGCATGCTACTACTAAGATGTGCCCTTTTGAGATTGTGTATGGTTTCCTACCTCGTGCACCTATTGATTTGTTGCCTTTTCCTTCTTCGGAGAAGGTTAATTTTGATGGGAAACAATGTGTTGAATTGATTTTAAAAATGCATGAGTTAACTAAGGAAAACATTGAGCATATGAATGCTAAATATAAACTTGCAGGAAATAAGGGTAGAAAACATGTTGTGTTTGCACCTGGAGATCTTGTTTGGGTACATTTGCGTGAGGATAGATTTCTTGATTTGCGCAAATTAAAGCTAATGCCACGTGCTGATGGTCCTTTTAAGGTGTTAGAGAAAATAAATGGTAATGCATATAAACTTGAGCTGCCTACAGATTTTGGGGTTAGTCCCACTTTTAACATTGAAGATTTGAAGCCTTATTTGGGTGAGGAAGATGAGCTTCCTTCGAGGACGACTTCATTTCAAGAAGGGGAGGATGATGAGGACATGAATACCATTGTTACACCCACAGCCGCTGCTACTATACATATTTAGACTAATTACTAGAGCTCGTGCACGCCAATTAAATTACCAGGTACTTTCGTTTCTTGTTAATGATTCTAATGTTCATGAGAATATGATGATGCCCAAATTGGATACATTTGTTTTGCTTACAAATGAAGGGCCTAGCTTGGACAAGCTGGAATACTGGACCAATTACTGCAGGGCCAAGCAGAGCCATGGCGGAGTTCATTGCATATGGACGCCAACGCAAGATGTAAAAATTCAAGAATCAACTCTCCCCGGCAAAGAAACAACCAAAGAATGGATCACGTACTTTGACGGTGCCTTGTCATACAAGGCGCCGGTGCTAGAGTGTTGCTTGTCGCACCCACTCGAGAGCCCCTCAAGTATGTAATCCAAATGCACTTTCCCAGGGAGAAGGCAACCAACAACAATACTGAGGAGTCCTGGATTAGGGGGTGTCCGGATGGCCGGACTATGACCTTTGGCCGGACTCCTGGACTATGAAGATACAAGATTGAAGACTTCGTCCCATATCCGGATGGGACTTTCCTTGGCGTGGAAGGCAAGCTTGGCGATACGGATATGTAGTTCTCCTTCCATTGTAACCGACTCTGTGTAACCCTAACCCTCTCCGGTGTCTATATAAACCGGAGGGTTTTAGTCCGTAGGACGAACAACAATCATACCATAGGCTAGCTTCTAGGGTTTTAGCCTCTCTGATCTCGTGGTAGATCTACTCTTGTACTACCCATATCATCAATATTAATCAAGCAGGAGTCGGGTTTTACCTCCATCGAGAGGGCCCGAACCTGGGTAAAAACATCATGTCCCTTGTCTCCTGTTACCATCCGCCTAGACGCACAGTTCGGGACCCCCTACCTGAGATAGGCCGGTTTTGACACCGACATTGGTGCTTTCATTGAGAGTTCCTCTGTGTCGTCACGTTTAGGCCCGATGGCTCCTTCGATCATCAATGACGACGCGGTCCAGGGTGAGACTTTTCTCCCCGGACAGATCTTCGTATTCGGCGGCTTTGCACTGCGGGCCAATTCGCTTGGCCATCTGGAGCAGATTGAAAGCTACGCCCCTGGCCATCAGGTCAGATTTGGAAGTCTGAACTACACGACCGACGTCCTTGGAGACTTGATCTTCGACGGGTTCAAGCCACAGCCAAGCGCGCCGCACTGTTACGATGGGCATGATCTAGCTCTGCCGCTGAATAGTGTCCTGGAGGCCGCACCAGTGTCCGCTCCGACCCTTAGCTCGGAGCCGACTGCGCCTATCGAGGACGGGTGGCTGGACACCGCCTCGGGGGCTACAATCTCTACGACGATCGAGCCGAACACCATACCTGTCCTTTGCGACGCTCGTGACTCCAAGGTGCCGGACTCCTTTCCAGACTCCGAACCTTCCGCGCCCCTGCCAATCGAATCTGATTGGGCGCCGATAATGGAGTTCACCGCCGCGGACATCTTTCAGCACTACCCCTTTGGTGACATTCTCAACTCACTAAAGTCTCTCTCTTTATCAGGAGAGCCCTGGCCGGACTATGGTCAGCGAGGTTGGGATGCGGACGACGAAGAATTTCAAAACGGAGATTCCGGCACCGGAGATAATAACACCCCGGACAGTGCCGAAGACAACCCCCTCCAGCAGGATTCATCACAGGAGGATGGAGAAGCCAGCCCTCATGAGAGAGTGGCAGACAAAGAGGTAGAGGACGATAATTACATGCCTCCCTCCGAAGACGAGGCAAGCCTCGACGACGACGAATTTGTCGTGCCTGAGGATCCCATCGAACAAGAGCGTTTCAAACGCAGGCTCATGGCCACGGCAAGCAGCCTGAAGAAAAAACAACAATAGCTTAGAGCTGATCAAGACTTGCTAGCTGACAGATGGACTGATGTCCTTGCGGCCGAAGAGTACGAACTCGAACGCCCCTCCAAGAGCTACCCAAAATGCAGGCTGCTACCTCGATTAGAGGAGGAAGCACCTAGACCTACATCACCAGCGCATGATACGGCCAACCGGCCACCTCGTGGCCGCGACAGAGAGGCCTCTCGGCCCTCCACTCAAGTGGCACCCCGGCGCCGCTCAAAGAATACCAAGGCACGGGGAAATGCGCCAGACCTGCGAGATATATTGGAGGACAGGGCAAGGCAAACAAGATCGATCTATGGATCGCGTGGGAACCCCATGACACGTGACGATAACCGTCATGCCGGATATGGTAAATCCGGCCGGGCCGAACACAGCAGACAAAGCTCATTTGAGCTACGTCGTGATATAGCCCAATACAGAGGCGCCGCACACCCACTATGCTTCACAGATGAAGTAATGGATCATCAAATCCCAGAGGGTTTCAAACCCATAAACATCGAATCATACGAGGCACAACAGACCCTGCGGTATGGATCGAGGACTATCTCCTTCATATCCACATGGCCCGCGGTGATGATCTACACACCATCAAATACCTCCCACTCAAGCTTAAAGGACCAGCTCGGCATTGGCTTAACAGCTTGCCAGCAGAGTCAATTGGTTGTTGGGAGGACCTAGAAGCCACATTCCTCGACAACTTCCAGGGCACCTATGTGCGACCACCAGACGCGGATGACCTAAGCCACATAATCCAGCAGCCAGAGGAATCGGCCAGGCAATTTTGGACACGGTTCCTCACGAAGAAAAATCAAATAGTCGACTGTCCGAACGCAGAGGCCCTTGCAGCCTTCAAGCATAACATCCGTGACGAGTGGCTTGCCACGCACCTAGGACAGGAAAAGCCGAAATCCATGGCAGCCCTCACGACACTCATGACCCGCTTTTGCGCGGGAGAAGACAGCTGGCTAGCTCGTAGTAATAACATGACCAAGATCCCTGGCAATTCGGATACCAAGGACAGCATGGGCAGGTCGCGTTGCAACAAGCAAAAGCGCCGCATTAACAGCGACAATGCCGAGGATACGACAGTCAATGCCGGATTCAGAGGCTCTAAACCCGTTTAGCGGAAAAAGCCATTCAAAAGAAACACTCCGGGCCCGTCCAATTTGGACCGAATACTCGATCGCTCGTGCCAGACACACGGCAACCCTGAAAAACCAGCCAACCACACCAACAGGGATTGTTGGGTGTTCAAGAAGGCAGGCAAGTTAAATGCCGAAAACAATGACAAGGGGCTGCATAGCGATGACGAGGAAGAGCCCCGGCCGCCGAACAATAGGGGATAGAAGGGTTTCCCCCCACAAGTGTGGACGGTGAACATGATATACGCAACCTAGATACCTAAAAGGGAGCGGAAGTGTGCACTCAGGGACGTATATGCGTTGGAGCCAGTCGCCCCAAAGTTCAACCCATGGTCCTCCTGCCCGATCACTTTTGATTGAAGGGACCACCCCACTAGTATCCGCCATGGAGGATTCGCCGCATTGGTTTTAGACCCGCTCATTGACGGATTTCACCTCACTAGAGTCCTTATAGATGGCGGCAGCAGCCTGAACCTGCTTTATCGGATACAATGCAAAAAATGGGCATAGATCCTCAAGGATTAAACCCACGAGACGACCTTTAAAGGCGCCATACCAGTGTAGAGGCCAACTGCACAGCTCGATTACACTTGAGGTGGTCTTCGGATCCCGGATAATTTCGAAGCAAAGAGTTAATCTTGACATAGTCTCGCTCATGATGGCTATCACGCCTCGCTCGACGAACCGCATTTGAAAAGTTCAATGCGGTGCCGCACCACGATACCTAAAGCTCAAGATGCCAGCCCTCGAGGAGTCATTACGGTCAATGGAAACACCGAATGCTCTCTCCGGACGGAGGAGCATACGGCGGCCCTCGCGGCGGAAGTACAAAGCAGCCTGTCAAGGCAATTCTCCAGTCCGACCATTAAATGTCCGGACATCGTCAAGCACGCCCGGAGTAACCTACAACAAGACCGCCTGGCACGTTCCGAGCACGCGTAGCAATGCGGCCCTAACCCCAGCCCTCGCGAAATTGCGAAACCAGTATTGCGCGTACATAACTACGCTCTGGAAATACCATGGGCATAGGGGGAAGGGGCACGACCACGGCACGCCCAAAATACGGCTCAATCGCACAAGGGGCTCTCGATTTTGTCATCCCTTTGTTTTCTTTCTTACTTTCAGGACTCCACTTTCCGGAAGGCCTGTCCGGCAGCATAATCACCGAACACACGATGCAACAGCCAGGGAGGCAGAAAGCTACGTCGAGTGTCCAGGTGGTCTCTATAACGAGCAGTATACTTGTTTCACATACAATCCCGCAGCTCGCCCCTGGAGGGGGGACATGTTAAATAGTCCCATCTCTTGCTTATCGCACTATTTGTATCGTTTTGCTTTTACTGCAGACTGTTCGAATAAACAATGCATAGCTTTCTGTCTATTATCGCACTACCTTTATATATATATATATATAAATATGTTCAGTTATGACATTATGCAACCATACACTTTGGTACGGCCAATACACCAGGGGCTTACGCACCCCAGAAAATGGTGTGAGAAGTCCGAACACTCTCATGAGTGCGGCACCCCGAACTTATAGCATTATATGCATCGGCTCCGAATCATGTCTTGGGTCAATAGTTGGGTTTGCCCGGCTCCCATGTTTTGGTACCTTACGTTTTGTTATATCGGCTAAGGTAGCACTGGGAGAACCACTGCGATTGTGCCCCGGTTGAGCCGGGCTGAGCACCTCAGTGGAGAAAGCTAAAACTAACCGTCATGATAGGGCGAGAGCTGGTCGCTGTTCGAGAGGTTTTCGAGTCCCTAAAGACATATGCCGCTTAGAGCAAGGAGCCGGCTTTGTCCGGTCTAGGTGTGGATAGCGCCCCGAACTCGGTCTTCCGAATACTAGGGGCTTCGCCAAAATTTAAAATTATAGAATTCTATGGCTAAGTGAGAGTGTTCAAGCATTATAGTCCGATTGCCTTGTTCGTTGTGTTGAGCGCCTCCTCAAGGACCCAATAATGGGAAAAAGAGCGCCAAGTTTATCCAACACCCCAAAGACTCATGCATGGGGGCGTGGTTGCGACTCGCCATCTCTCAATTTTGATAAACGGCCGCATGTAAGGTAATATTTTAAATTCAAAAGCGTTGCTTAGCGATATGAAACAAGTTTTCAGCGACAGGGATTACAAATGCGAGTTTACTCAAAATTACATCTTTGAGCACTCATCCGCTATACAATGGCACTCATCGAGACGCCTCATAATACATCTCGGGCTTGCGATGCTCCTTGCCCGGCGGTGGTCCATCCGTCACAAGCTTCTCAACGTCCATCTTGCCCCAAAGCACTTTAGCACGGGCAAGGCCCCACGGCACCTTCGATGCATACGGAGCGCTTGATGACTTCAAGCCTTGGACAGGCATCCACCAGCCGCCTTACCAGCCCGGCAGTAGCTTCCAGCATGGCTTCCCAGCCACAGCCGGATCATGAGATCCTTCATGGCCTGTTCGTCCACCTTATGGAGCTCGACCAGCTGCTTCACTGGTCGCTCAAAAGCACTGGGTGTCCGCCTCAAAGATATCGAGACCGTAACACCTTCTCCGTCGAGCTTCCCTCCTAGCCTCGGTAGAATGCGGCTGCGTCAGACACACTCCGGGGAAGATCTGCGAATGCTCCTGGAGAGCTTCGGAATCGGGTAAGTAACAAGTAATTCACTTTCGCATGCTTGCTTTGCATAAAGAATGCCTTACCCGCCGCTATCTTCTTCATCGCCTCAATTTCCTGGAGGGCTTTTTGGGCTTCGGCCTTGGTAGATTTGGCGCTCTCAAGCGCCGAGGAGAGCTCGGACTCTCGAGTCTTCAAGTCACGCTCCAAACTCTCGTGTTTTTCCACGAGAGCCTGGTGCTCTTGCTGGACCGTCGCCACCTCGCTCGTGGCCCCTGCATACCCATGTTGATCCTGTCATTTTTTTTGCAATCACATCTTTTTTTATATATACTTACATAAGGTATTACTTACCTTCCTTGTCCTCGAGCTGCTTCTTGGCAAGGCCGATCTCGTCCTCGGACCGCTCGAGGCTCTGCTTCAATACATTGACCTCCGCATCGGTCAAGGCGGCCGAGGTCAGAACACAGCCTGCATTCCCATATTGACACACTTATGTTAGACTCACAGATATCTTTTTGATCCTCAGTTCGGCTTTTCTTTCCGAACATCAAACTGAGCATCAGGGGCTACTGTCTATGCGGTAATATTTTTACATATCTTAACTACGTAGCTCAAAGCCTGTTAGGAGGCTGGCACAGGCTTTGGTCAGCCCGCTCTTGGCGGACTGAACCTTCTGGATCATCGCACTCATAATAGTGCGGTGCTCCTCGTCGATGGAGGCGCCATCAAGCACCTCCAGCAGATTATCCGGTGCCTCCGGTTGGACGGAGGTCACCGGCGTCATAGGCTTGCCCTTCTTAATAGGGGGCCACCTGCCGGATGCCGGAACCGTTGAAGGTTCCGGTGGTTTTATCCACTTTTCGCCTGGAATCCGGGAGGTCGCCTTGCGGCGCCTCCAGGACCACCTCCTCCTGGCCTGGCCCCTTTTGGGACACCACCTCGGCGTCATCCGCGGCGCGAGGAGAGGAGGCGGTCGGAAGTGAAGTGCTGTTCACATCCGACGAACCCAGGGAACCGCTCGACGAAGCGTCGAGCCCGGCCTTGGGCGGACTGCATGATTATATCCGACGTCAGAAGGTACTGTGCAACAAAGGAACGCCATGAGTTATTCTGGTATCCGGAGACTTATGATTTCGCCAGGGGCTTGGCCCTGGGTGGCCACTCTTCTTCGCCGTTGTCGGCGTTGGTGGAGTAGTCCGGAGGAAGGGTCCTTCCTTCTTGACCCTCCGCCTCCCGGGCTTAGGGCGGCCTTCCTTTTCTTCTCTCCCCGGGAGAGGCCTCTCTTCCTCCTCCTCGCTCTTCACGGAGGAGTCCGCCAGAGTCATCGGACGATGAGTCCGACACCACTGGCGCCGGAACTCCTTCGAGTTCCGTGGCCTTCTTCTTGGCCTTCTTCTCCGGCAGACGTAGGTGCCGTAACCAGCCCCCCTGCGGGCATTCGCTGGGTCTTCGGCAAGGGAGCCGACAATCAATCTGCCGGACGCCCTCCTCGCCAATCCTGTCAAAGGTAAGGGAGTTTAGATCCCGTGATAGAGTCAAACTATGGAAACAAGTGTCCCGTAAAGGGCAAAATAACTTACCGCGTTGGCTTGATGCTACGCGCTGAATCCGCGATCCTCGGTAGTGGATTCGGGAGCCTCGGCGCCCTTGAACAACACCTTCCAGGCATCTTCGTACATAGTGTCAAAGAGCCTGCTCAGGGTTTGGTGCTGTGCCGGATCAAACTCCCACAAGCTGAAAGCTCATTGTTGGCACGGGAGGATCCGGCGGATAAGCATGACCTGGACTACATTGACGAGTTTGAGCTTCTTGCTCACCAGGTTTTGGACGCAGGTTTGTAGTCCGGACAGCTCCTCCGAATTAACCCACGACAAGCCCGTCTCTTTCCAGGAGGTGAGCCGTGTAGGGAAGCCAGATCGGAATTCGGGGGCCGCTGCCCATTCAGGGTCACGCGGCTCAGTGATGTAGAACCACCCCGATTGCCACCCCTTTATGGTCTCCACGAAGGAGCCCTCGAGCCATGTAACGTTGGGCATCTTGCCCACCATGGCGCCTCCGCACTCCGCTTGTTGGCCACCCACTACCTTCAGCTTGACACTAAAGGTCTTCAACCATAAACCGAAGTGGGGCTGGATGCAGAGGAAGACCTCGCACACGACGATAAACGTCGAGATATTGAGGATGAAGTTTGGGGCCAGATCGTGGAAATCCAGGCCGTAGTAGAACATGAGTCCCCGGACAAATGGGTGAAGTGGGAAACCTAGTCCGCGGAGGAAGTGGGTGAGGAACACCACCCTCTCATGGGGCCTGGGAGTGGGGATGAGCTGCTCCTTATCGGGAAGCCGGTGCGCGATGTCGTTAGACAAGTATCCGGCCTTCCTCAGCTTCTTGATGTGTCCCTCCGTGACGGAGCAAACCATCCACTTGCCTCCCGCTCCGGACATGGCAGGAGAAGGTTGAGGTGGGATGTGCGGACTTGGGCGCTGGAGCTCGAGTGCTCGAAAATGAATAAGCAAAGGAGGAAGAAGGTGTAGATGGAAAGGTGGATCCTTATCCCCTTATATGGGCGGAAGAAACTATGCGCCCCCATCAGCCTGGTAAAACTCGCTTATCTCCCAAGCACCGTAAATTAATGGCACGGTTGGGTTACCCACATCCGTATTGATGAGAATCCCGGAATAAGGGGACACGATCTCTGCTTTAACAAGACGTGCCAAGGAAACCGCCTCGCTAAGTGCGCTGAGGTGGGACAGTAAAAACGATTCGAATAAAGACTTGGCCGTGGTGTGATGACATGCTGCGAAATACGTCAGCAGTTTAGATTTGCGTAAATATTGTTCTCTCTACAGTGGTATGTGGAAATTATTTTGCAGAGCCGGACACTATCCTTGTGTTCAAAAGCTTCTATGAAGTATTCGGAGGAGGAACCCGTCTTGCAATGCCGAAGACAATATGCGCGCCGGACTCATCATCATTGAAGCCTGGTTCAGGGGCCACTGAGGGAGTCCTGGATTAGGTGGTGTCCGGATGGCCGGACTATGACCTTTGGCCGGACTCCTGGACTATGAAGATACAAGATTGAAGACTTCGTCCCGTGTCCGGATGGGACTTTCCTTGGCGTGGAAGGCAAGCTTGGCGATACGGATATGTAGATCTCCTTCCATTGTAACTGACTCTGTGTAACCCTAACCCTCTCCCGTGTCTATATAAACCGGAGGGTTTTAGTCCGTGGGGCTAACAACAATCATACCATAGGCTAGCTTCTAGGGTTTAGCCTCTCTGATCTCGTGGTAGATCTACTCTTGTACTACCCATATCATCAATATTAATCAAGCAGGAGTCGGGTTTTACCTCCATCGAGAGGGCCCGAACCTGGGTAAAAACATCATGTCCCTTGTCTCCTGTTACCATCCGCCTAGACGCACAGTTCGGGACCCCCTACCCGAGATAGGCCGGTTTTGACACCGACAAATACAGAGTATGAAGGACTCCTTACTGGTCCTAGGATCGCAGTGGATCAAGGAATCAGGACATTGATCGTCCATGGAGATTTGCAGCTTGTTGTGAAGCAAGTGAACAAAGACTACGAAAGCCTGTTGATGGAAGCATACGTAGAAGAAGTGAGGAAATTGGAGGAACACTTTGACGGGTTGCAAACAGAGCACATCCCTCACGGAGAAAGCAACATTGCTGATCACTTGTCAACTGTGCTGCCCAAAAGCTACCTGTGGAACCAGGAACTTTTTTACTCCATTTGAATCAACAATCAGTCACTGCGTCACCACAGGCTAGTAAGAGAAGAAAGTTAAATACCGACAAGTATTTTCCGGCAGAGCTCCCAGAAGCCACCGGCAAGAATGTTGCCTGGAACAACGATGCAACCATCGGTGAGCCGTGGCTCCATGCAGAAGCTCAGGTTCTTGCCATTGAGGCAAGCGCTCCCACAGCCGAAGAGATCGCTTTAATCCTTGTCGTCGAGTCGCACGCTCTGGCATAGGCACAACACATAGTTCATTTTCTTCAAACAGGAGAACTTCCAGATGGGTAAGCAGAAGCTGAGAAAGTAGCCTGTCAATCAAGCTTGTATTAGTTTGTGGGTAACATCTTGTACACAAAAAGACAAAACTGTGTGAAATTGAAGTGAATTTGCTGGGAAGATGGACTAAAGTTGTTGGGAGAGATACATGGAGGCATATGTCGTTCTCACATAGGATTAAGAGCACTTGTCGGCAAGGCTTTCCGGAAAGGCTTTTCTTGGCCTACTACCTCGAGGATGCAATTGAGCTAGTAACCAAGTGTGAGACATGACAGTTCCATTCAAAGAACGTACATCAGCCAGCTCAAGCTCTTCAAACATTCCCTCTCTCCTGGCCTTTTTTTGTCTGGGGGCTTAATATTTTGGGCCCCTTCCCCCATGCTACCGGGGGCTTTGAGTTCTTGTACGTCGCCATCGACAAGTTCACAAAGTGGAGCCAGTGAGGAAGGTAACATGACAATCAGTCGTGAAGTTCTTGAAGGGACTACTTTGCCGTTTTAAGGTTCCTAACAGAATCATCTCCGACAATGACACCCAGTTTACGAGTCGTACCTTCATGTAGTATATCCAAGACCATGGAAGCAAGATATGTTTTGCTTCTGTTTCTCACCCAGAGAAGCAATGGATAGGCGAAACGGATGAATGCTGATGTGTTGCATGGTCTCAAGACAAGAACTTTTGATAGGCTGCACAAGTGTGGAACGCTGGATAGATGAGTTGCTGGCAGGTCTTTGGTCACTCAGCACTACACCAAATCGAGCTACTGGCCAACCACCCTTCTCCCTAGTCTATGGTGCAGAAGTGGTGATCCCCAAGGAAATCACATACGGGTCACCTTGAGTTCTTGCCTATGATGAGGCGGAGCAAGAACAGTTGTGGCAAGATGATGCAATGCTCCTTGAGGAAGATCGTCTTCGGGCGGCTCTGCGAGCTGCCTGCTACCAGCAAGCTTTGCGCCCCTATCATAGCTGCCAAGTTCATGCCCGAAGCTTTGAGGAAGGCAACCTTGTTCTTCGGTCCATTCAGTACGCCAAAGGAACAAACAAGTTGATGCCAAAGTGTAATAGAGGCGAAGGTTTCCCGTCTTTCGATGAGATGCTGGTTATCGTTTATGGTGGAGTAGACTTTGATGATTCGACTACGAACGTGCGAGGATGTCGCGCCTTAGCAATCACTAAACCCACTCCGAGAGATTATTGACCACGCCGGAGCATGATCAACCTGACCACGAGGGTCTATTCACTGCAAGCAAACGAAGAACAAGCAAGAAACTGAAATTGCAATCTGGATATTGCGAATAAAAGAGGAAAGCTATATTGATCAAGTGGGGTTCTGTGATGTCTTGGTCTAGTCGTGGAACACAAATGAAGTACGCGAAGTTGCAGCTATGGGGAACTTTTAATCTAAACAAAACCCGAAGCCTAAACGATGTCCTAAGGGCTGTATATATTGAGGAAGAGGGGGGGGGGGATTTCATGGCCCTTGGAGGAGGGGTCCGAAACCAACCCTAACTCTTGTTTCCCCACACATACGGACTCTTAAAACAACCTATAATAAAGTATTTAGAAATTACATGGCCAGGCCCGATAATAAGGTGACGCAGCACCTAGAATAGCCTGTGGATGAAATTTATGAAGTGGCATCTTGTATATTTCGTCCAAGGCTTCATGCAGTCATTATGGTGGCTTAATGTCCTGGAATCATCAGTTGTAACTCCGTTCTTGTTCCCCTTGCACATGCCATCATCTCCATGCTTGAACTTGCTCCAAGGTTCATCTTTCTTCACCAAGCTAGGCCCCTCATTTGTAAGAAAAACAAATGTATCCAATTTAGACAGCATCATATTCTCATGAACATTAGAATCATTACCAAAAAACGAAAGTACCTGGTAATTCAATTGGCGCGCGCGAGCTCTAGTAATTGGTCCAGTATGTATAGCAGCAGGGGCTGTGGGTGTAACAATGGTATTGATGTCCTCATCATCCTCCCCTTCTTGAAATGAAGTTTTCCTCAACGAAATGTCATCTTCCTCACCAAAATAAGGCTTCAAATCTACAATGTTAAAAGTGGGACTAACCCCAAAATCTGCAGGCAACTCAACTTTATATGCATTATCATTTATTTTCTCTAACACCTTAAAAGGACCATCAGCATGTGGCATTAGCTTTGATTTGCGCAAATTAGGAAATATGTCCTTGCGCAAATGTAACCAAACAAGATCTCCAGGTGCAAACACAACATGTTTTCTACCTTTATCTCCAGCAAGTTTATATTTAGCATTCATATGCTCGATGTTTTCCTTAGTTAACTCATGCATTTTTAAGATCAATTCAGCACATTGTTTAGCATTAAAATTAACCTTCTCCAAAGATGGAAGAGGCAACAAATCAATAGGTGCACGAGGTAGGAAACCATACACAATTTCAAAAGGGCACATCTTAGTAGTAGAATGCAGCGAACGATTATAAGCAAATTCAATATGAGGCAAGCATTCTTCCCACATTTTCTTGTTATTCTTCGAAACATCCCTAAGCATAGTAGGCAATGTCCTATTGACTACTTCAGTTTGTCCATCAGTTTGGGGGTGACATGTAGTACTAAAAAGCAGTTTAGTCCCCAAGTTAGCCCATAAACATCTTCAAAAGTGGCTAAAAATTTAGTATCATGATCTGAAACAATATTATTTGGCCCACCATGCAAGCGAATAATTTCATGAAAGAATAAATCAGCAACATTAGCAACATCATCGCTTTTATGACATGGTATGAAGTGTGCCATTTTCGAAAATCTATCCACGACAACAAATATGCTATCCCCCCCTTCTTAGTTTCAAGTAATCCTAAAACAAAGTCCATAGATATATCCTCCCAAGGAACACTAGGTACAGGCAAAGGCATATATAAACCATGAGGATTGAGTCGTGACTTAGCTTTTTGACATGTAATGCAGCGAGCAACAAAACGCTCGACATCCCGTCTCATCTCTGGCCAGAAGAAATGTGTAGCAAGTATATCCTCTGTTTTCTTCATGCCAAAATGTCCCATCAATCCTCCTCCATGCGCCTCCTGCAACAACAAAATACGAACGGAGCTAGCTGGCATGCATAGCTTGTTAGAATGAAACACAAATCCATCATTAACGACAAACTTGTTCCATGTTCTTCCTTCTTTACAATTCTGCATTACATCTTTAAAATCGTCATCATGCACATATTGATCTTTGATGGTTTCCAAACCAAATATTTTAAAGTCAAGTTGTGAAAGCATGGTATAGTGACGAGACAATGCATTGGCAATAACATTTTCTTTGCCCTTCTTGTGATTAATAACATAAGGAAAAGTCTCTATGAATTCAACCCATTTAGCATGTCTACGATTCAATTTGCCTTTACTTTTAATATGTTTCAAAGATTCATGATCAGAATGTATAACAAATTCTTTAGGCCATAAATAATGTTGCCATGTTTCTAAAGTCCGAACAAGAGCATATAATTCTTTATCATAAGTGGAATAGTTTAGACTAGGCCCACTCAATTTTTCAGAAAAGTATGCAACAGGTTTGCCATCTTGTAATAACACACCTCCTAATCCAGTTCCACTAGCATCACATTCAAGCTGAAAAGTGTTATTAAAATCAGGAAGTTGGAGTGAACGAGCATGTGTCAACTTATCTTTCAATACCGTGAAGGCTTCTTCCTGTGAGGTACCCCAAACAAAAGGCACATCCTTCTTTGTAAGCTCATTGAGAGGTGCAGCAATGGTGCTGAAATCTCTCACAAAACGCCTATAGAATACAGCAAGGCCAAGAAAACTCCTCACTTGTGTGACCGTTATGGGCTGTGGCCAACTCTCAATAGCTTTAATCTTAGCTTTATCAACTTCAATTCCCTATGGAGTAACAACATAACCAAGAAAAGATACTCGGTCGGTGCAAAAGGTGCACTTCCCAAGGTTACCAAACAAACGTGCATCATGTAGAGCAATTAAAATAGCACGTAAATGTTCCAAATGTTCCTCCAAAGATCTACTATAAATCAATATATCATCAAAATAGATTACCACAAATCCTCCGATGAAAGCACGTAAAACTTCGTTCATTAATCTCATGAAAGTACTAGGTGCATTAGTTAACCCAAAAGGCATGACCAACCACTCATATAATCCAAACTTAGTTTTAAAAGCTGTTTTCCATTCATCTCCCAATTTCATACGAATTTGATGGTATCCACTACGCAAATCAATTTTGGAGAATATTGTAGAGCCACTCAATTCATCAAGCATATCATCTAGCCTAGGAATAGGATGACGATAATGAATAGTAATATTATTAATGCCTCTACAATCAACTCATATACGCGACGTACCATCCTTGTTTGGCACTAGTATAATAGGAACATCACAAGGACTAAGAGATTCGCGTATATAACCTTTGTCGAGTAGCTCCTGTACTTGACGCATAATCTCCTTCGTATCCTCTGGATTGGTCCAGTATGGTGCACGGTTTGGGTAGTGATTCACCGGGAATTAAGTCAATCTGATGCTCAATCCCTCGAATAGGTGGTAATCCCGGTGGCCGTCTTGTGGAAAGACGTCAGAAAACTCCTGCAAAATGTTAGTGACACCAGGAGGCAAAGAGGAAGGTACATCCTTGAAAGAAAATAATGCCTCTTTGCACACAAAAGCATAGCAAACAGATTTGCTGAAATCTAGATCATCAATATCAGATTTGGTGGCAAGTAAACATGCACTTTTCAATTTAATTTCAGAAGCAACACTAGATGGTTTATTATTATGCTTCATTTGTTGCTCAAATTCCTTTGCCACGATCTGATTTTCACTCTTATTTTTCTCCTATTTTGCTTTATTAGCTCTATTAATATCATCTTTCAAAATGGAATCAGGACTAAATAGGAAGCAAAGTAATATTTTTATTCTTATGAACAAGAGTATAATCATTGTTTCTACCATGGTGTACATAATTTTTATCAAATTTCCATGGTCTACCAAGTAATAAGGAACATGCTTGCATAGATACCACATAAAAATCAACATAATCAACATATGTAGAGATACTAAAATGCACATGAATAGTACGTGTTACCTTAACCTTGCCACTGTTGTTGAACCATTGGATGTAATAAGGATGTGGATGTGGTCTTGTGGTGAGAGATAGCTTCTCCACCATCTCCATGCTAGCCAAGTTATTGCAGCTCCCTCCGTCTATGATGACGTGAACAGAACGTTACTTCACAACTCCCTTTGTATGGAACAAATTATGCCTCTGATTTTGCTCAGCTTGTTTGACCTACACACTAAAAACACGTTGAGCAACTAAACATTCATACCTGTTAGCGTCTTCAGGAGCCATGTATTGTGTCTCATGATCAGAATCATCTCCACCGTGTTCTTCACTTGTAATAAGAGCCAAAGTCTCCTCATCATAGTCACTAGTGGACTCATACCCACCATCCTCAATAGCAATCATCACACGCTTAGATGGTCATTCTCTCGCATAATGACCTCCACCCTTGCAACGACGACAAATAATATGATGTGTTTTCCCTATTGATGCCATGGATGAAGAAGAGCTCTGTGCGGAACTGGAGGGTGTACTCCTGGTAGATGGTGGTGGTGGTGTCTGTTATCTTGTATCTCGGTTGGAATTGGTGGCTGAAGTCAGTGATGCTGCAGTAGGACGTGTGGGAGTAGACGATGCACGCGTTGTCCATGATGAAGGTCGACCTACAGAAAATTTTGTTCGCGCCAATGCCTGTCGATCCCACACTTCACGTTCAGCTTTGCAAGCAAGATGGAATAAACAAGTGATATTATTAGACTCCTTATACTCTAGAATGGTCTAAATCTCTTTATTTAATCCACCCATAAAACATGCAAGCATAGATTCGTTATCCTAAACAATACCACATCTAATCATTCCAGTTTGTAATTCCTGATAATATTCTTCTACATAATTTTTTCCTTGTCTTAAGCGCTGCAATTTTTGAAGTAATTCACGTTGATAATATGGTGGAACCCAATGAGTACGCATAGTAGTTTTCAAAGTAGCCCAAGTAGCTGGAATAGGATATAATCTACAATATTCAGATCACCAAACACATGCAAAACTAGTGAAAGCACAAACAGCAGGAGGAACATGTCTCTCCTTAGGATATCATAAACATGTAAAACATTGTTCAGTTTCTAACTACCAAGTAAGATATATATTAGGAACATATCTACCCTCAAATAGTGGAATATTCAATTTTAGTTTAGGAAGATGGTCATGATCTCGTACCTCGGGTGGTGGTGCAGCCTTACCGTTATGATGACATGCATGAGGACGGCCTGGCGGCGGTGGTGCTGGTGGTTGCATGTAGTTCAGATTTTGATCAACCTCATCCTCGTAATGGTCCTCCACCTCTGCAGTAGCAGCAGGAGATAGAGAAGGATCAACAGTAGGTACAGCGGCACCCGAATTTTGACCAGGCTCAAGGGGAACGCGCAGTGCTCGTCCCACTTGATTTGGAAGGTGATGTTGTTTTTGTTGTTGTTGTTGTTGTTGTTGTTGTTGTTGTTGTTGTTGTTGTTGTTGTTGTTGTTGTTGTTGTTGTTGTTGTTGTTGTTGTTGTTGTTGTTGTTGTTGTTGTTGTTGTTGTTGTTGTTGTTGTTGTTGTTGTTGTTGTTGTTGTTATTGTTGTTGTTGCTATAGAGGTGCGACAGGTGCAGCGGGCGGAGGTTGTGGAAGACGTGCGAGCAATTCATTAAACTTGTTATCGAGCTTTGTTTTGAACGCCTTCTCAATGCCATCTATCTTGTCAAGGCCTCTTCAAATCTGTTTAGCTCATCTTCCACCTGTCCACTCATCATTTGCTGAAACTTATCATGTAACTCTTTGTTCGTCATGTTCTCTCAGTCAGTCTCGTCGGCTTGTGATCCTGCCATGGTTATCAGCAATAGAAACACACAAGAATAGGATCCTACAATACTAGGAAGTGGCGTTTGTGTGTCACAAATCCGTCAAGCGGGAAGCCGATCATGCGAGACTGTGTACACTGGGCACACTTGAGCAGTTAGACAATAACTGGTATGAAGTCCACCCTAGTGAAATATACCTCCGGATGATGCACCGTTAACTTTTTACGATCACACGGGCGCGGCCGATCGTACGGGTGTAGAGGCACGTTCATACAAAATGGATCAAACGCTCAGCCTACATATTTCTTGTGTAAATATATAATTTAGTGCCATTGGTTATTATTTGAAACACACTGCATTGAGTTGTTAATTTTAATTATATTGCACATTAACAAATGGATAATATAGATGCGCATAAGAAATGGATATTATAGTTCCCTACTCAAAAGTGTTACCTCATATGATTACATGGCCTCCATTTCATAAATTGAAGTACCAGTTGAATTCATATACGAATATTACGTATATTACTTCCTAATAGAACCTTAAATCATCCAAAGCTAATGAGTTTGAATGCAACACTAACAATGAGGCATGTACATGATAACTACAATGGTTGTTTGAAGAAATATCAATATAACTTTGGCATGCACAATTGGAAAAGGCTTTTTGAAAGAAAAAAAACTTGTCTCACATGTGAGTCTCCAAGCTTTATAGTGTTGTATCAATATTGTATCTTCGGCCACGATACCTAGTAGATATTGATTATGTTCAAGCGATGCACGTCCTCGACCGTTAGATAGTGATAGTGAATGAATTGTGCAATCTCTGTCACACCCATACAAATATCATTTCTTTCACCAACAAACCAGGACAGACGTTGTGCTTACCTTTTTCCTCAACTTCATAATTTGCGTACGATGCTGGACACCCGACCTATGAACTACTCATGCAACGTCCTGTCACATTCGCAAGTTCAAAACGAGAAATTAGAACACATACATGAAGCATGTCCCGATCGCGTCGCATACCACATTGTCGTCCCACCCCCCTGGTCAACGCGCATTGGATAGGCTTTATATAACTACAACATGTGGGACCACATGTGACCAAACCTGATGATGTGCCAACCTAGCTACTACGTACTCCTTTTATCGGGTGGGCAAAGCTCCGTCCTAGCGTTTCCAATCGTTATTTCTATGTATCGATCGCACCTAGGAGCAGAACCAAATGTTACAATTTATACATGTTTTAAAGGAAAAGGCCTGCCGCGTTCGTGTCGCATTCCCACACGCTCGGGAATCAGGAGTACTCCATGGACCTTCCCGCACGACTGGTAGTCTAAGGGAAGGCATGTTGCCTAGCATTTTCACTTTCATGTGGGAGCGCAGTTGAGAAAACCGACTATCGGCAAACCGCACCCCATCTGCCTCGTTGGAAAACAGAAATGAGGAGAGGAAGATCTATCTGTAGCACGGGGAAGCCAAGAAATGTGGTGTCAGATGGGACTCGTTGATAGAGAAGGAGCACTCCGTACTACTCCTATGTACTAGTTTGTACTACTACTACTACCACCACCACTATAGAACTAGCAATGCGGAGCATCCTACGATCATCCCCATGTACACTACGACTACTCCCCAAACCCGAAGTGGACATACGACAAGACCTCGACCTCGAGCATACGCCATTGGACACAAGGTGATCCGGCTCCTAAATGCTTCCCCTTTCCATTCGAGTGAGACATGGTTTCTACCTAAGTCATGGACACTATGTGTGATCAGGTACATCGATCGTCTCGAAGAGTGAGGAGGAGCAGCCATCGTCAAGACTTGTGTAGAGTGTTTGCCAAGCCCGGTACTTGCAGCCATAGCCCAGAACCTCCGGCTCCCAGACCTTCCGGCCTTTCCGGAACTTCCGGTCCTCGACCCTCCAGGTGACACGTGGACGCAGCAACTCTCTGGACAGCCCGGACCTTGCCAGGAAGCCCGCCCGGAACCTCCGGCGCAAGGAACTTCCGGCCATCCTGAAACTTCTGGACCTGCTACATCGATGCCGTCCCGAACCATGCTAACTCTCTGGATAGCCCGGACCATGCACGGACCCTCGCTCTGAACCTCCGTCCCTGCCTGCGCGCAGATGCTCGGGCTGAAGCCCATGTACCCATTCGCCCCTCACTTACCCCTTTTTGGCTACCACTATATATACTCATCCCCCTCCTCCATTCTAGGGTTAGCATTGGTTCATCTCATTTTAGTGATAGAGCTTTTCCCATCCACTTGATACATACTCCATTGGAGGCTCGGGCCTCCTAGGAGAAGATCCCCCAAGTGGATTCAAGACCCCATCTAGGGAAGATCCCCTCATGGATTCAAGACCCCATCTCATCATGGATTGGGAAGAACAAGCTACATATGTATTCCCCTTGGTTGGATTTGGATCGTGTATCTCTCTGTGAGTATGTGGATCTAGCACATGTGTGATTGTTTCCCGTTAATTTGAATGTTTGCTCTCATTTCCGCTCATGTTTTCCTTTGTGTGTTCATCGTGTTCTTCGGGAATCCCTCTACAAATCATGAAAGATTAGCCCCTAGGTTTCCACCCTACATCATCTTGGTATCATGAGCCAGGTTGATCACATTTTTGGATTCTACCCCACCGTTTTCTAGCCTTGTTTTGCTTGATTTCATCCCAAAATTCGAAAATCCCCACAAAAATAGCCCCAAGTTGTTTTGTGATTTGTTGGTTTGGATGATGTTTTGTTGATTTTGATCCATGGATTCGTCATGTTTCGAGTGGATCTAGCTTTCCCCATCTTTTTCCCACTTTCCATCCATGAAATCTTCTCAATTTTGACCCTAGAATTCGTGTTTTTCCGCCCCCATTTTCAGATCTGAAATGTAGGGTTCGTCCCGGAAGAAATTCCACGACCCCTAGAACTTCGGGACTCCCCCGAAACTTCCGTCCTTTCCCCAGAACTTCCGAGCCAAACAGAAAGTTTACCCAAAATCCCTCGGTTTCTTCTATACTTTTTGTGCGACCCCCAGAACTTCCGGTCACCCCCCGGAACCTCTGGAGTCCGGAACTACCGGCCTAACTAGCAACATTACACATAATTTTAGCATCGACCTCCTTCGCCGTTTTCATCATAAATTTTTTCTCCGAACTCCGAAGAGTGTTCTTTGGCTCGTTACGAAGATATCGACATGCCCGAGGACCTCATCTTGGGTTGACCACCTTTTGACCCCATAATGTTTTTGGAACTTTGGCATCTTTGCCCATGGCCTTCACCACATCATCCGCTATACCACCACCGACTTCTGCAGCATAACCTATTTTGTTCCCCATAGCATTAGTGGTTGCTTGAGTAGTGATTTGAGCCTCCTAAGGTGTTACAGCTACTTAGGGACGGTTACTTCCTCATCAACCACCACCGTAACTTCCGCATAACCTTGACCACCATACATTTCCACCACCTCAACTTTAACTCAATTTTGTTTGAGCTTGTTTGAGTTGTGGTTTGTGTCTCCTAAGGTGTTTCGGCTACTTAGGTACAGTGACTTCAACTACGACTCGCATAACACATCATTGCACTTGCACAATCCTAGCGAGCTTCCGAAACCACCACCGCATTCTGCTACCACCATTTGAAATTTGCCTTTGGAAATTTTGAGTTGTGGTTTTCCGTTTCCTAGGGTGTTTTGGCTAACTAGGAACGGTTCAACGTTGACTTGACAACACCGCCACTCAGCTTCGCCAAGGATTCGACATCGGCCACCTTCACCATTTTGACACCCTAACTGTAAGCAAGAACGACAACCTCTATATCATCATGGTATCGTGGTATCACATCATTATACATTCTTCTTGCCATAGTATTGTTAACCCCCGAGCCATTTTGCATCACTTGCTTATCAAAAGGACTACGATTGATCCCCTATACCTGTGGGTCATCAAAATGCATATGATGTTGTGGTTACGCTTTAATTTGTATGAAATAGCTGATGGACCACCAAGGTTTCCAAATCACTCTTTTCTCTTCTTTCTTTTTTCTCAAAGGACAGAAGGATTCCTTATGTACAAGTTTCAAGGGGTGACAATGGGATACCATTTAAAATGATGTTGGCGTTCAAGTGATCATTTCATACGACAAGAAAGACAAGCGCAAGGAAATGTTAAGTTGAACAACTTTGAAACAATTTCCTTCCTTGTTACATTTGCAATCCCCCTTGAACAATTTTGTGTTTGTATGAAAAACCTGCACGCAAAGGAACCTTGTCGTGATCATTCGTGTGCTTGCTTTGTTTCGAGTCCGCTCAACAGTTTAAGTGGCTGCGTTGAGAATGTCAAAGGAAAACTTGTCGGCGGGAGCACTACCGGCAGGCTGCTAAGGACCCGCTCCTCAAGCGCTCACGGCAAGTGCATGCACCGTCAAGCTTCTGGTATGCGTAGGGTACAAAACCAAATCATACAAAGACAAAGAGAAACAAGGGAGATAGGATGCATTCATTCATCAAACATGGTAAACAGTAGGTAACCATTCGGGGGCGTCCGATAACATTTATTAATGTTGTGCCACAGGGTTTACATCGAGTGCAATGCAGGGGCAAAAGGAGCGCCTAGGCGGAGCTGGACTCGCTCCTGGAAGACCAGATGATGGTGCTGCCGGTGTTCAGCTGGAGTCGGAGCCATCTTCCTCGATCTTCACGCTTGGAGAATCATCGCATCCTTGTCGCTCTCGCTAGAGGAAGTGGTGTCGCTGCTTCATGAGCTCTCCGCACAGCACTCCAGGCGAGCGCCTGAAGCCCTGAAGAACTTCACGAAGACTGTGTCAGACCCGACTAGCCTAAAGTGAAGGAGGTGACCTTGCCCCAGGCTGCGGAAGCGGAATCCGCGCGTGAAGTACATGGTGTCGTTGGCGGAGGTCTCGACAACCCCCCAAACATGGCCGTTGCAGAAGCCATCCACCCGTAGCCACAGACCACGCAGATGGCTGTCCTCCATCACCCTGGCAAAAGGACGGGGAAGACGCAGCCAGCTGCGTGACTGATGGCGTAGTTCCACGATGAATTCATGCATCGTGTCCACCTTATGACCCTCTGTCTGGGGGTGAAGTGGTTGGGGACAAAAATATGAGTGCCCCGCCATGGCCGCCTCGACTCTAGATGCAGCGTTTTACTCGAGCATGGGTTGCAACCCTTCCTCGGGCACTGGAGCCGGCCTTCGCATCCGTGTGCAGAACACGAGCGTGGTGCTAAGGAGAGGCTCTCGCAGCAATGATGGATGCACGAGTTTAACCCTTTCCCCTCGCCATTGTGGCAGCAGATTCAGGGGAGAAGGTAGAAGAAAGAGGCGACAATGGCTAAGGGATTGGAATGTTAACAGGTGAATGGTCATTGCTCTCCATGGCCCCCTTCTTATAGGGAAGGCACAAGGGCTAGCTCTACCATTTTGGAGAGACCGCCCAGTTTCACAAATCCCGTGCCCTGCAGTCATTGCTAGGCGCACAACTCCAGCGACCGCCCAATGTCACCAATCTCATGCCTTGTAGTTCTTGCCAGGCGCACCACTCCAGCGACTGCGCAAATTCACGAATCCTACGCTCTACATGTAGTGCGCGTGGCGAGGAAGGCGCAGTAAAGGAGAAATTATGATAGATATGTCAGTTACTCTTTGCCGCGTGTGGTTGTGCACCTGTTCGGGCGTGGCCCAATGACACCTCACATGCGCGCATACTCCAGGGTTATGCACAGACAGTAGCTGCCCACCCAAAGGCAGGGCTTTGCTGGAGGACGGCTAAAGGAAAACACGAATCTAGATCAATGAAGAAGAAAAGAAGGTCTGAGAAGACAAAAACCATCATGATTAAAAATTACAGCATCAGTTTTCTGCTGCATGTCTGAGCATTCTTTGGGCCTAGCCCAGTGACGCTTCGGCAGTGCGTATGGCCCAGGCCCGGGGGCTCCCGTCGGTGTATAAAACATGG
Source organism: Aegilops longissima (assembly GCA_021605205.1). Lineage (NCBI taxonomy): Eukaryota > Viridiplantae > Streptophyta > Magnoliopsida > Poales > Poaceae > Aegilops > Aegilops longissima. The sequence continues at coordinate 343,612,371 of CM038678.1, forward strand.
TTATTTTATACCTGACTTATGCACAGGCAGTTGCAGCTTCCTGATACATCTCCGTCATATCTATAATTTTTGATTTTTCCATGCCAATATTGTACAACTTATATACTTTTGGCAAAATTTTATATTGTTTTTTGGGACTAACATATTGATCCAGTGCCTAGTGCCAGTTCCTGTATGTTGCATTTTTTTGTTTCGTAGAATATCCATATCAAACAAAGTCCAAACATGATAAAAATTTACGAAGATTTATTTATGAATATATATATGATTTTTGGGAGGTGGAATCAATGCAAACAGAGGCCCACGACCTCAACTACCCACAAGGGTGCGACCTCCCCCCCCCCCTTGCGCACGGTGGTGCCTATTGGGCACCCCGTAAGTCGGTTGGAGCTCTTTTTCAGCGGCAAGGAATCTTATATCCAAAAAAATCCGGGTTAAAATTTCAGGCAATCGGAGCTATGGATCTCCGGATATTTAAGGAACTGTCAATCAGAAAACAGAAAACGAAACTGAAGAGATCAGAGGGAGATCCAATCTTGGAGGGGCTCTTTCCCCTCTGCCACCATGGAGGCCATGGACCAGAGGGGGAACTGTCCTCCCATCTATGGGGGAGTCCAAGGAAGAAGAAGAAGGAGGGGGGCTCTCTCCCCCTCTCTCCTGGTGGCGTCGGAGCGCCGCCGGGGCAATCATCGTAACGGCGATCTACACCAACAACTTTGCCGCTGTCAACACCAATTGTCTCCCCCTCTATGCAGCAGTGTAACCTCTCTATTCCCGTTGTAATTCAATACTTAAACATGGTGCTCAACACTATATATTATTATCCAATGATATGTGGTTATCCTATGATTTTTGAGTAGCCATGTATTGTCCTATGGGTTGATTGATGATCATGATTAGTTTGAGTTGCATTTTTATTTTTGCGATGTCCTATGGTGCCCTCCGTGTTGCGCAAGCGTGATGGATCCCCACTGTAGGGTGTTGCAATACGTCCATGATTCGCTTATTGTGGGTGGCTCGAGTTATAGAAGCTTACGCCTGAGTAAGGGGGTTGTTGCGTATGGGATAAAGAGGACTTGCTACTTAATGCTATGGTTGTGTTTTAACTTAATGATCTTTGATACCCCACTGTGACCACGGGTATTCATAGAAAGATACATATTAAGTGTTCTCAAATCCATAAAAGTATTCAACCCGATAAGAACAAAATCTCAAAAGGAAAACTCATTTCAACACAACAAGATACAGAGGGGAAAACACCATATGATCCAACTATATTAACAAAGCTCATGATACATCAAGATCGTTCCAAATCAAGAACATGAGAGAGAGAAAAATTAAACACATAGCTAGTGGTAGAAACCCTCAGCCCCAAGGGTGGACTACTCCCTCCTCCTCATGGTGGCCGCCGGGGTGATGAACATGGCCAACGGTGATGATTTGCCCCTCCGGCAGGATGCCGGAACAGGGCCCAGATTGGTTTTTCATGGCTATAGAGGCTTGCGGCGGCGAAACTTCTGATCTAGAGTTATTTCTGGGGGTTTCTGTATTTATAGGATTTTTTGCGTCGGTCTCACGTCCATATGGGCTTTGAGGGGACCACCACCCACCAACACACGGGCAAGGTCCCTGGCGCGCCCTGGTGGATGGTGGCTACCTCCTTCACCTTCTGGACCTCCCATGAATCTTCTAGTGCCTCTTTTGTTCCAAAAAAATCATCAAAAAGTTTTGTTGCATTTGGAGAACTTTTATTTCTGCACAAAAAACAACACCATGGTAGTTTTGCTAAAAACAACGTCAGTCCGGATTAGTTCCGTTCAAATCATACCAAAACCATATAAAATTGTTGTAAACATGGCATGAATACTTCATAAATTATAGATATGTTGGAGACGTATCAATGCACAAAAGCCCCTCAAGTGGTCCCACACACCTATTATTTTCAATGCTGAGGACGACCCTAATCGCACAACGGCGGTCGGGTATTTGCCACTATTGGTCTCCCCAATGATACGCAAGCTCAAAGTAAAGAAAATACTAGTTGATGGTGGGACTGGCTTGAACTTGATCTCCTTTGAAGTGATCAAGAGGCTGCAGATTCCTGAGGAAGAGCTCAAGAAGACCGGGGCGTTCCAAGGGATCAACCCGGGGAGGAGCCAACCTAAGGGGAAGATCACGATGCCGATTATGTTTGGCGGGGAACTAAACTACAGAACAGAGAATATCGTGTTTGATGTTGTTAAGATCCCCTTGCCGTTCAGTGTAATTCTTGGTCGCCCAGCCTTGGCCATGTTTATGGCTGCATCACACTATTCCTACAATACACTGAAGATGCCATGGCCCATGGGTGTCATCTCCATCAACTCCGATAAGAAAGATGCAGTTATATGTGTGGGCAGGCTTTATAGGGACGCAATTGCGGTACAAGCCGTTAGGGCTAAAACTCCCACCAAGGAGAATAAGAGGTATAAACCCGGCAAGACATCTAGCAAGACTTCCGGGAAGCGTGCCACCTCGGAGTGTTGCGCACCCGTTGAGGACTTGCCAGAAAGCTTTGCCGGCAAAAGATCCAAAGCTACTCCACCTGCAAGAAATAAGGTGCCGGCATGGGAGGACGGCGCTGGCGGTACCTTTACTGTCAGCTCCACCCTTGATAGTAAATAGGAAAGAGCGCTCGTTACCTTTCCTGGGGATGAATGTATATGTGTTTGCATGGCAACCATCTGACATCCCCGGTGTTCCCAGGGAGGAAATTGAGCACCACATTGTTGTATGTCCCCATCCTCGGCCCGTCAAGCAGAAGGTTAGGAAGCAAGCTTTCGAACGGCAACAGTTCATAGCTTAAGAGATTAATAAACTTGAGGCTACAGGCTTGGTCAGAGGAGTGTTACGTCCAACTTGGTTGGCAAACCCGGTTGTAGTGCGCAACGCAAATGGGAAATGGAGACTTCGTATTGATTACACTGATCTTAATAAAGCATGTCCTAAGGATCCTTTCCCCTTGCCAATCATTGATCAGATTGTAGACTCCACTGCCGGCTATGAATTGCTCTCATTTCTTTATGCATACTCCGACTATCACCAGATATTCATGTCGAAGGAAGATGAGAGAAAACCAAATTCATTACTCCAAGTGGCACGTATTGCTTTGTACGTATGCCTTTCGGGCTAAAGAATGCATGTTCAATGTTTCCAAGAGCAGTACAAATTGGTTTTGAACCACAGTTACATAGGAATGTGGAAGCCTACATGGATGATATAGTGGTAGAAACCAAGGACAAGTCATCCCTCACTAAAGATTTGGAAGAGACATTTGAGAACTTGCACAAAATCAACAAGAAGCTCAACCTCGAGAAGTTCATGTTTGGAGTTCCATCCGGCAAACTTCTCGGTTTATTTGTGTCCCAGCATGGAATCGAAGCGAATCCGGACAAAATCAAAGCTATTGAGCATTTTCGAGCACCCAAGTCCGTCAAGGATGTGTGACGTCTTGCCGGTTATGTCGCAGCCTTACGTAGGTTCATTTCAAGGTCTGCTAAGCATGCCTTGATGTTTTTCAAGATATTGAAAAAGGCAGGTCTAGTAAAATGGACTTCGGAAGCGGGGGCTGCGCTGCAAGATATAAAATGGTATTTGTCCTCTATGCCAACCTTAGTTGCGCCTAAGCCACATGAACCATTGTTTCTATATTTAGGGGCAATGAATCAAGTGGTCAGTGCCATGCTGGTTGCATAGAGAGAGGATAGTAATGAGGAAACAATGACAACAAAGCCATCCCATGATGAAGCAGTGTCCACCCCGGCAGGTCCAGACGCCATTAAGACAAAAGCAGTGCCAGAGAAAGTGGTTGATCAGCAAATTATGCCGAAGAGGAAGGTGGTGCAGCGGCCGGTGTAGTTTGTTAGCTCTCTACAACAGGGGTCTAGGTCAAGGTATTCGGGCATGCATAACTTTCTTTTTGGCCTACTCAGGGCCTCAAGGTAGCTGTGTCACTATTTCCAAGAGCATGAGATCATGGTGGTCACTCACTTCCCGCTGCAGCGCATTCTGAGGAATCCGGAGTCAACGGGTAGGATAGTGGAGTGGGCATTGGAGCTGTCAAGTTATGCACTTAAGTTCGAGTGTACATCAACTATTTAGAGGAGAGCATTGGCAGAATTAGTTGCAGAATGGACACCAAGGCAAGATGATGAGATCTAGGAGTCAGCCCTCCCTGGTAGAGAAACTGAAAATAATTGGATCATGTACTTGGACGGTGCTTTCTCGCTACAAGGCGCCGGTGCCGGAGTACTGCTTGTCACACCCACCGGGGAGCATCTCAAGTACTGGTTCAAATGCGCTTACCCCGGGAGAATGCTACCAACAATACCGCTGAGTATGAGGGACTACTTGCCGGCCTCAGAATTAAGGTGGAGTTGGGAATAAAAAAGATGATCTTTCGTGGAGACTCACAACTTGTAGTGAAGCAAGTGAACAAGGATTAGCAGAGCCCATTGATGGAAGTGTATGTGGATGAAGTGAGGAAGTTTGAAGAACACTTTGACGTTTTACAAACAGAGCACATTCCCCGTGTAGAAAACAACATTACTGATCAACTATCAAAGTGTGCTACCCAAAAGCTACGTTTGGAACCAGGGACTTTTGTGCTCCATTTGAATCAATCACAGTCACCCCATCAACGAGCGCCAAGAAGAGAAGAAAGATAAGTTCCAGCAAATAGTTTTCGGCAGAGCTTCCCAAAGCCGCCAATGAAACTGTTGCGGGGAATAGTGATGTGCTTACCGGTGAGCCGCAGCCTCAAGCAGAGGCTCAGATTCTTGCCGTCGAGGTTAGCGCTCCCGCAGCCGAAGAAATGCCTTTAGTCCTTGTCATCAACCCACAAGCTCCGGCATGGGCCCAACACATATTTCAGTTTCTCCAAATAGGAGAACTTCCCGAAGAACAAGAGAAAGCTGAGAAAGTAGCCCATCAATCAAGTATCTATCAGTTTGTGGACAACATCCTGTGTATAAAGAGACAAAATAGAGTGGAAGTGAAGTGCATTTCCCAGGAAGATGGACTGGAGTTGTTGGCGGGGATACATGGAGGTGTATGTGGTTCTCACATAGGGTCAAGAGCCCTTGTCGGGAAGGCCTTCTGGCAAGGTTTTTATTGGCAAATGCCCTCTAGGATGCAACTGAGCTATTAATAAGATGTGAAGCATGCCGGTTCCATTCGAAGAGCATACATCAACTAGCACAAGCCCTCCAAACAATTCCTCTCTCCAGGACTTTTTCGGTCTGGGGGCTCGATATCTTGTGCCCCTTCCCCCGTGCTACCGGTGGCTTTGAGTTCTTGTATGTTGCCATCGACAAGTTCACAAAGTGGCATGAAGTAGAGCCAGTCAGGAAGTTAACTGCATAGTCGGCTATCAAGTTCTTCATAGGACTAGCTTGTCGTTTTGAAGTTCCCAATAGGATCATCACTGACAACAGAACACAGTTTAGGGGTCATGCCTTCATGCAGTGCATCTAGAGCCATGGAAGCAAGGTTTGCTTTGCCTCCGTTGCTTACCCAAGGAGCAACGGGCAAGCAGAAAGGACAAATGCTAAAGTGTTGCACGGTCTCAAGACAAGAACATTTAACAAGCTGCACAAGTGTATGAGGCACTGGATTGACGAGTTGTCAGTGGTTCTTTGATCGGTTAGAGCGACGCCCACTCAAGCTACTGGCCAAACACCCTTCTCCCTAGTATGGTGCAGAAGTAGTGTTGCCCACATAACTCATATACGGGTCACCTCGAGTACTTGCCTACGACGAAGTAGAGCAAGATCAGCTCTGGCGTGACGATGTCGTGCTACTTGAGGAAGATCGTCTTCGGGCGGCTATGCGAGAACAACGCTACCAGCAAGCCTTGCGATGCTATCATAGCTGCAAGGTCATGCCCGAAGCCTTGAGGAATGTGACTTGTCCTTCGACGCATTTAGTCCGCCAAGGAAACAAACAAGTTGACACCGAAGTGGGAGGGCCCTTATCGGGTAGTACGACTCACTAGACCTGGCAAAGTCCGTCTGTACCAACAACATCTACTCATATCGAGCTTCGTGTCATTTTTGAACACTGTGATCAGCAAGCAGCAAGAGGAGACCAAGGATAGCATTCGTGCGCGAAACTCATGGAATATTGAGCATCTTCGCAAGTTCTACCCATAAGGCGCCGTTGCCGGGCCTTGTCCCGGCAACCCCTTTTGTACAAGCACAATCTCAGAGACTTGTGACCCTTTGTACAAAGCCAGGCACAGACCCTATGCATATCTAAATAAAACTAAGTGTTCCACAAACTTTTATGCATGTTTACTTACATATCAGTGCATAGTATGATGTGATTTCACTTGCTCAAATGAAATGGCTAACACGCCGTCAAGGTCTCCGCACTACCTTTTCTCCTCTTTCTTTTTCAACAAAGATAGAAGGATTCCCCCGCGTACAAGTTTCCAGAGGAGGGATGGTGAAGGGTACCAGATGGCTTCTGGTGCGTTCGATGTTCACTTCCTTCAAGAAGAACTATAGAAAAGAAAGATAAGTTGGAAAAAAAAGTTCAACTAAGGTTTCTCCTTTTGCATCTTAGAATTTTCTCCTTTTGCAGCTCAAATGTTTGTATAAAAAACCTGTACGCGAAGGAATCTTGCCGTTTTTTTGTTTTGCGCTCCAGTTCTACCTCGAGTTCGCTCGACGGAATCTGTGCAAGCTGCGTTCGAGGCCGACAAGTTGATTTGCCGGTGGTCGCTCCCCGACAAGCTTCCAGACAGCATAGGGCACTATGAAGAAAATCATATGAAACGAAGACAAGTAAGGAGGATAATATTTATTTATTACAGCATGTCAGATATCATCCATTTCTTGAAAAAACGGAAAGTGCTCGATAATGCCTTTCTTGTCCCTCTTCTCCCAGGATTTACATCGAGTGCAAGGAGGGAATTCGCTCTACCAGGGTCCATCTGCAGATGATGGTGTTGTCGGCGCTCAGCTGGTGATGAAGGTGCTGCCGGCGTTTAGCTGGAGTCCGAGTCGTCTTCTTAGGACTTGATGACCGGGGACTCGTTGTCGTCGGCTTCACCATCTGCGTCCTCCTCATCGCTGTCGCTCGAGGAGGAGCCTTCACTGTTGCTCGAGCTTTCCACGCAGCACCCCAGACAAGCACCTGGAGTCTGAAGATCTTCACGGAGAGCGCGTTGGACTCCACTAGCTTGAAGTGGAGGAAGTGCCTCGAAGCCAAGTAGTGGGCGCGCGCGAAGGATTTCCACCCTCGGGTGAGGTACATGATGCCGTTGGCAGGGAACTCCACGTTTAGCCAAACAGCGCCATTGATGAAACCATTCACGTGCAACAACAACCTGAGCGACTGGTCCATTTCAATTCAAGCGCAAAGGGACGAGGAAGCCGCAGTCTTCTCCTCGGTGGATCACGCAGCTCTACGATGTATTCAAGCACGGTGTCTCCCGTGTGGCCTTCCGCTGGGGGCAGCGCCCCAGGAGGTGGACCACGAGCGCCCCAGCTCAGCCACCTCGACCATGACCATCATGACAACCGCGACCTTGCCCTGCATGCTGGAACTGGCCTCTTGCTCTCGCTACCACGGCAGAAGCACGAGCACGGCCTCTTCCTCTTGCCATGATGACAAAAGATGCAAGGAGAACGAAGGAGAAGGAGATGGATGAGCATCGCCTCCCATGCCCCCTCCTTTTATAGGGGAAGGCGTGGGGGCTTGCTCTCCACTACCTTTGGGGAATTGCCCTGCTCGACTAATCTCATGCCCTGCGTTTCTAGTGGGCACTTTACTCCATCAGCCGCCTAGCCTCACCAATCTGGCGTCCTGGCTCCTCTAATAAAGACACTTCCACCACGACCGTCCTTCTGCACCAATCCCATGTCCCGCACCTAATCCGCGTCATGGGGGATGGGGAAAAAGCTGCAGTAAAGTTGGGAGTGATGGCAGAGATGACAGTTACTTCAAACTGCGCATGGTCATAGGCCTATCCGCGCCGACCGTGGTTGCAAAGAAAATAAACACCCCCCATTTCTGGCAAGGACGACAGAAACTATTTAAAAGACAATAAATGCCAGAAGAAAACTGGGGGCTAGCTTGAAGTTCAGTTTATGAAGAAGCAATGAAAATTTCAAAGCATTGGCGCCAATTCTTTCGGATCAACATTGTGATAAGCCTCAAGTAGCGTTGAGACGATTTTTTGGGTGGCCCGATCTTTCACCGCACGCACAGACAGGTAGCAATGGGGTTGGCAGCAAAGAACGTAAAACAATAGATGATAGGATATGCTTGTAGGGCATATGTAGTAGCTAGATGAAATATACTGGATGAATCAGAAGTACAGACCTGGTGTAGACGTGGTGTAGTAGTACTAGGATAGATGGAGAGCTTAAGCTAATGGCGATTAGCGGTGGCGACAGAGTAATTAGACAGATGGAGACTATGAGCAAGTAGAACTAGAGGGAAAAAGAATGCAAAGTGTATTGGCCCTTGCAGAATTGCTATAACCAAAACGGAGCTTGTGTCTTGACGATCAACACTGCCGAAACATGATGCAATATCAAACCCTAATAAGGGACGCAAGAGCACAGATGTGGCACATCCATCAGATGTGTTTTCTGAGTATTTCCTTAAAAACTAAAAACCTTCTCTTTACATGGCCACTCAGCCTTTATTTATATAGGTGCACACATGCAACTTGGGCTAAGCCTGTAACTCACAAGGACACGAACGGACTTGAAAAAACTAATTAACTAGGAGGATAAAACTAATATAGTAAATTCTCCATATAACCAGAAGACCTTCATGTATATGTTTTAGTTAATTCCAACGAGGTGGAGTCCGAAAGTTTGGCCTGACATATTCCGTTGGTGGTGTCGCTGGCGATTGATATTTAACTGAACGTTGTAGCATTGACTGATATGCTCGCGGTATGGGCCCAAGTATACCTGCACCTGTTCTCCTCATGCCAGTTGCTACTCCACGTTGTGCTGGTATGATATATTTTAGAAAGCCAGAGTCGCACGCATCCTTCTCAGTCGTGACCTTCTTTGATGGTGCACTAATATTAGCTACATAGCTAGGAGTGATCACATCATCCACTCCCCCTTCACGCGAAACCGTCCTCGGTTTCAGGGCACTCTTAAAAATCTCCTTGTGTATGGCAAACAGAGGATCAATCTTGATAGGGTTGTTACCCATGGGCTGCAACACATGTTGGATGCCAATATCTCGAAACGCATAACTATTAGACCTTCCATCATGTATAGCGTTGTGATCATATTGCCATGGAAGACCCAATAGTAATTGGCACACATCCATTGGCACAACGTCACAAATGACCTCATCATAATATGTGCCAATGTTAAACTTTACGCATACCTTGTGAGTCACCTTCAAATGTCCAGAGTTGTACAACCACTCAATGCAATGTGGCTGCGGATGTGGCCATGCCTCCAGTCCTAAAACATCCACCACACGCTTGCTTATGATGTTGGTGTAGCTCCCTCCATCGATAATCAACTTGCAACACTTGTTTTTTATCTTGCATTGCGACTAGAAAATTTTCCACCACTGTCCCGCGCTTAGAATTTGATCCTCTTTAGCTCGCCGCACCATGATGCATGGCAGATCATAATCCATAGGGTAGCTGTGAGGACATGGCTACCTTGGATACGACCAAAAATATTGCATACATGTATATTTGTGAGGTGATTTCTAATGCAAACTATGAAATAATTTATTTATGTCATCGAGGACGAAAATATTTCACAAACTTTTGTGTCATGTTGCAAGTGTATGGCACATTTGTACAATCCACATATGAAGATAAGGGGAAAAGAGAAGTTTAGGTGTTGTTCAAAAAGTCCTCTCACCTCACTTTTGGGCCAAGAGAAGATAGAGTCCAAGTCTCTCACGTTCTGGATTTAGATTCGTACTGCACAGACATACCTGAGTCAAAACGTGAGGAACTCTTTCATACGGAATCCGAATTGGGTGTTTTTTTAAAGTAGATTTCGTGCTCTCTCCAACCCAATTGATTCACCTTTAAATTCGTCCAGAGCGTTGAGTTATTGACGAAACAATCTGGTGCTCCAGCATAATCCGAATCAAACTACAAGTCCAAAGGTGTTGCATCACCTCCCCTTGGGCCCATGGGCCTTGTACGACCTAGGGTTGGTTTTAGGATGCCTTGGGACGTCCTCCCACTTCCTCGGCCGCCACCCCTTGCTCCTATATAAGTAGATCCATCTAGTATATTTTTCTTGGGGATTTTTTTAGTTAAAAGTTAGCCATTGCAACTTCGTGTATTTCGTCTATGTCCAACGACCAGACCAGGACCGCTTCCAGATCCCCACCTTTATCAATACTTCATATATATTTGCAATATTCAGATTGCTTTATCATATTCTTGCTTGTTCTTCGATTGCTTGCAGGAATAGACCTTCGTGCTTAGGTTGATCGTGCTCCGGCGTGGTTAATAGCCTCTCGGAATTGGTTTAGCGATTGCTAAGGCGCAACATCGTGCATGTTTGTAGGTGGATCGTTAAAGTCATCTCCACCAAATCGATAGTTATCATCTCATCGAAAGATCGGGACACCCCGCCTCTATTAGTAGCACATGATAGTATTTGGTTCACTTTCCTCTTGCTTGGGCTCATCAGACTCTGAGTAAGTTTTTTCCTCGGTAACATATCCATCATTAACAAGGAGCACCCTCTTCTTATTCGAACAATCAATGCATTTGTGTCCTCTACCTCTGCATGTGTAACACACAATCTCACTAGTACGTATAACAGACTGCGCACTAGAATCAGCCCTTGAAGCCCCTTTGCTCGCGGCCATAGGTTCTTTCCTCATCTCCTGGCGATCGGTGGCAGCTGACCTATAGGATGAAACTGGCTTGACATTATCATCGTCAGGCGAATAGGAACGTCGCCTCATGCTGAAATTGGTGCGGCCATTGGAAACTTGCTTTGTTTTGACCCACTATTCGGCGCGCTTTGCTTGATGAAGAAGCTCTTGCATATCATTATACTGCATCAATTCAACATGGTCGCGTATATCCTCATTCAGCCCCTCAAAGAAACGTGTCATGGTTGCATCGTCAGACTCATGCACATTAGTTCTAATCATCAAAACTTGCATCTGTTGGTAATACTCATCCACCGCCATGGTTCCTTGAACAAGACGATGAAGCTTCATCTATTGCTCCTTCTAAAAATAAGCTGGCACAATGCGAGCACGCATTGTACACTTCATCTCACGCCATGACTCTGGTCGTGTGTCATTGTGGTTGAGTTGATCCCACCAAATTAATGCATAACCTAAAACTTCAAGAGAAGCAAAATGAATCTTCCGCTCCTTGGAGTAACGGTGGTTATAAAAAATCTGCTCCACACGCATCTCCCACTCAAGATACTCCTCGGGACCGTCCTTGCTTTTGAACAAAGGTATAGTAATTTTTATTCTACCAATACCTCCGTCCTTGTCCTCATCACGGCGCCGCCTTGGTCCATCATGACGGGGAAGAGCATCATGTCGTGGTCGGTGTGGCAAGTCACCGCGAGCATCAGAACCATCCTCCGACTCAGCGTCGTTATCGTTGTTGGCAACGTCCACGACACAGACGTGTAGAGGTGCTCACTGCTGCAGGGCATGTTGTGACCTCGCTAGAGCAGCCGCGCCGATTGACCTTGCCTCTAGGCGACGGAGGGCTGCCTGCATGGCCTGGAACCCGTCGGTCACCATCTCGTCGAGGGCCTTCATGCGGTTGTAGAAGTGTTGGTATGTAGCATTGAACATAGCATGGATAGATGGGTCCAGATCGGGACCATATTGCGGCGGCCCATCATCCTCCCGCACCTCATCCTCGTCATGCTTGCTTGCGGTTGACATCGCACGCAGTGATAAACCTTGCGCACTCTGATACCAACTGATAAGCCTCAAGTAGCTTTGAGACGATTTTTTTGCGTGGCCCGATCTTTCACCGCACGCACAGACAGGTAGCAATGGGGTTGGCAGCAAAGAACGTAAAACAATGGATGATAGGATATGCTTGTAGGGCGTATGTAGTAGCTGGATGAAATATACTGGATGAATCAGAAGTACAGACCTAGTGTAGACGTTGTGTAGTAGTACTAGGATAGATGGAGGGATTAAGCTAATGGCGATTAATAGTGGCAATGGCGACGGAGTAATTAGACAGATGGATACCCTGAGCTAGTAGAACTAGAGGGAAAAAGGATGCAGAATGGATTGACCCTTGAGAATTGCTAGAACCAAAACGGAGCTTGTGTCTTGATGATCAACGCCGCCGAAACATGATGCAATTTCAAACCCTAATAAGGTACACAAGAGCACAGATGTGGCACATCCATCAGATGCGTTTTCTGAGTATTTACTTACAAACTAAAAACCTCCTCTTTACATGGCCACTCGGCCTTTATTTATATAGGTGCAAGCAGGAAACCTGGGATAAGCCCCTAACTCACAAGGACACGAACGGACTTGAAAATACTAATTAACTAGGAGGAGCTAAACTAATATAGTAAATTCTCCATATAACCAGAAGACCTTCACATATATGGTTTAGTTAATTCCAACGAGGTGGAGTCCGAAAGTTTGGCCTGATATCTTCCGTTGGTGGTGTCGCTGGCTATTGATATTTAATTGAATGTTGTAGCATTGACTGATATGCTCGCGGTATGAGCCCAAGTATACCTGCACATGTTCTCCTCATGCCAGCTGCTACTCCATGTTGTGCTCGTATGATATTTTTATACAGCCAGAGTCGCATGCATCCTTCTCAGCTGTGACCTTCTCTGATGGTGCAATAATATTAGCTACATAGCTAGGGGTGATCACATCATGTTGTCTTGCGTGTCCATTGGACCTCGCCCAACGATGCCCGACAACATGTGTGGCCGAGGCCTGGGGGCTCCTGTCGGTGTATTAAACATGGGTGTGTAATACCCTGACTTATGCACAGACAAGTAGTAGCTCTCTTGCCAAAGGAACACCTTAATAAAAGTTGCAAAGTCAAAGGAAGCAGCTCTTTGAGAGATCAAGGAGTGCATCAAGAAGACCAAGAGAAACTGCAAGAGAAAGCAGGCCCTTGCCGTCAGGGCAGGACCGACAAGATGAAGGCCTAGCAAGCCCCGGGGCAAGGGGATCCCCGCCAACCACCGGCGCTCCACCTCACCAGATAACAGCTAGTTGTTCGGTGAGGTGTCAAGCCGTTGTTCAGTGAGGTGTCAAGCCCGCAGGCGGTGCGGTGGAGCTCGCATGCACGTGTCAGCTCACGGGAGAGCAGATTATCTTTATCGACATCCGTTCTAATGGCGTGTCAAGAAAATAGGAGGTAGTTGAGCAAGCAGTGCGGCAACCTTGTCGGGACTCCTCCTCCTTGCGACACCTAGCGATACATTAATGTGTTTTTGTCCTAACTACCAGAGTTAGGTAGATAGCACTATTTCTATCTAATCATCCTGTAGTGACACTTTTTCCATTGTGGTAACCCCTTGAGCTACAAAAGGAGGGCCAGGGAAACCTTCACAAGGGTTCAAACCCATTGTAAACTCAAGCATATGTGCCCGTGTAACTGCTTTCTCCTTGTACCTTGCCAGGGGAAATCACTCCATGTACTTGTGCACACAGCCAATACTTCCAAGCAGGACTAGGGTTTTACGCTTCTCAACGGCCCGAACCTAGGTAAATCCCGAGGTGTCTCCTGTTGTTCTTGCTCTTTGTGTTGAGTGCACCGCCCCGCCTCACCTAACTAGAAGGGGTAACATTGCCCCATAGATCGCCGACTCCACGCCAACACAAAGACTTTGATGTTGCTGATCATTGTCTACATTTTCAACATTGTCTTCAGGCTCAACATTGTTTTCACGCTGAATAGGGGTTGGAATCACAACTTCATCATCACCTTGTTCCTTAGTGCGTATGATTTCTCCAGTACCCATTAGCTTGATGGCTTCATCTAGCTCATTTGGCGGGTGCTCTCTTTGTGAGCCATTAATCTCATCGAACAACACATCTACAATTTCACCCACTTTGTAGTGAAAGAGGTTGAAGACCCTCTTGTCCATGTATTAAACAAGGGATGTAATACCCTGACTTATGCATAGACAAGTAGCAGCTTTCCCTGCAAGAGTAAATTTTCAAACAAAGATTTCCCAAGCTACGAGAGCAGCGCTTCGTGAGATTAAGGAGTGAATCAAGAAGACCAAGATTAACCTCAAAGTTGAAGCTAGCTCTTGCCGGCAAGGCGAGTCCGGAAAGATGAAGGCCTGGAAAGCACTCAGCCCGGCAGGCCATCACCGAACCACCAGCGATCCACCTCACCGAGTAGGTAGTCACTCATCGGTAAGATGTTGAGCTAGCATGCGGTTAGGTAAAGCTTATCGGGCATGTCGCGGCCCGCTGGAGATAAAATTACCTTTATTGACACCCGTCCAAATTGCGTGTCAGCTTAATAGGAGGAATATGAACAAGTGATGCGGCAACCTTGCCGGGGCTCCTCCTCCTCATGACACCTACTGATGCATTTAATGCATTTTGTCCTAACTAGCAGAGTTAGGTATGATAGATCTGTTTCTATCTAATCACCCTGTAAAGACCCTTTTTTCCACGGTGGTAACCCCTTGAGCTATAAAAGGAGGGCCATGGCAACCTTAAAAATGGATCAAACCCATTGCAAACTCATGCATAGGTATTCGTGCAGCTGCCCTCTCCTTGTGACTTGCCGGGGGAGAGTGCTCTGCGTGCTTGCGTACACACCTATCAATAAACCAAGGCAGGGGTAGGGTTTTACGCTTCCCAGCAGCCTGAACCTGGGTAAACAAAGTCGTGTCCCTCGTCGTCTGATATAGGTGAAGGTGTCCCGATGTTTTGATGAGATAGGTATCGTTTTCTGTGGGAGTCGACTTTGATGATCCGACTACAAACATGCGAAGACGTCTCTCCTTAGCACTCGCTTAACCAACTTCCGAGGGGTTATTGACCACGCCAGAGCACGATCAACCTGACCACGAGGGTTTATTTTCTGCGAGCAAACGAAGAACAAGCAATAAACTGAGATTACAATCTGGATATTGTTAATATAAGGGGAAAGCTTTATTAATTAAAATGGGGTTCTGTGACATCTTGGTTTGGTCGTTGAATACAAATAATGTACCTGGAGTTGCAGCTATGGTGAACTTTTAATCTAAACAAAACCCCAGGAAAAAGCTACTAGATTGATCTACTTATATAGGAGCAAGGGGTGGCGGCCAAGGAGGTGGGAGGACGTCCCAAGGCACCCTAAAGCTAACCCTACGTCGTACAAAGCTCATGGGCCCAAGTGAAGGTGATGCAACACCTTTGGACTTGTAGATTTATTCTGATTCTGCTGCAACGTCAGATTGTTTCATCGATATCTCAACGCTCCGAACGAATTTGAAGGTGAATCCAGTTGGGATGGAAAGAGCACGAAACCTACTTTAAATAAAAAATCGCCCAATTCGGAGTTCGGATGAAAGAGATGTTGGTGTTTTGAGTCAGGTATGTCTATGAAGTCCTAATCTAAGTCCAGAACGTGAGAGACTTGGACTCTATCTTCTCTTGTGCTAAAAGTGACGTGAGAGGAATTTCTGAACAGCACCTAAACTTCTCTTTTTTCCTTATCTTCATATGTGGATTGTACAAATGGCCCATACACCTCAGAAGTATGTGTGTATGCAATATTTTTTGTAGTATCCAAGGTAGCCATGTCCTCATCATCGTCTTGCTCTTTGCGTCATGTGCATGCCCCACACCGAACCAGCAAAGGGGCATCTCTGTCCCATAGATTGACGGCTCTGGCGCTGACATCTTTGGCGCGCCAGCTAGGGGAGCATCACCGGCATGAATTAAGCTGGCGAACAACACGTCAACTTCATCAATTTCAACATCTCCTTCACCCTTCATGGCGCCCAAGAAGAAGGGCTCCATGACGACAAATCCATCAACATCCAAACTCCCACCACATGCGCATGCAGGCGGCGTAGGCGGCATCGCAGCCGCGGTAGGCGCGTCCAGCACAGGAGGTGTGGTCGCCGTGCCCACTACGGTGAGAGTGAGCCATGGAGACGACGGAGACGGGCACCTACCTCGACCTTCCAGCGAAGATAGAAACAACAGCATAGGTGGTGCGGGTGCGCAGATCCCGCCACCGTAGCGCATCGGTGAACGAAGCCATCGGAGTGACCCTGCCCAGTCTGGCGCGAGCTGCAACCCTCCCGCTGCGTCGACTTCGGTGAGAGGAACTACATCAAGACACATGCGCATCCACTGCAAGGCGAGTGCGACGTGACATCGAGCGGTGTTGTTGTGCCTCCACAGCAGCACCCGCACGACAAGACACCTGTCGATCAGGTCCAGGATCTTCAGGCACCACTCCCGCCTCGTCAACCTGCTACCGCTTCCGAAGTTTGGCGACAAGATCGTAACAACGCTCCTACTGGCTCTGCCAGGAGTCGAGCGACGTCACATTCTTCATGCTCCAACATGCCCTCTACAGCGACATAAGCGATGGCGCGAGCTCAGATGCTGCTGGACTTCCCTCTAGTAGCTGACAAGATGGACAAGTGGAGAGCCACTATCCGGAGCTTGATCGAGTTTGCCGGCGCAAACAAATCCCAGTTGGCGGAACCCTCGTGGCACCCGCCAACTGCGCCCGTAGCTCAAACTGATGGTCGTGTGGTAGGCGGTGCGCCAACGGTGCAATCACCTCCACGACATCAATCCTAGCAGCAGCGCAGGGAATCATAGCAAACTCAGTGGGATGCACAACCCGATGACGTGTCAATGGCCTCCTCAGATCCGCGGGCGCAGCAAGGTCAGCGGCAAGTGCTGCCGGAAAGGTGAGCAGGAGATGCTCGCACCACCATTCAACGACGTCGGGAGACGCACCATCAATCGGACGAGTGATGATATGTGTTTGTCACAGTAGGTCGTGTTTTTTGTCATGCATGTACATCCGTGACGATTTTATGACAGAATCAAGATAGTCATACCTATGCTGTCGTAGAAGTGTTCCATGACATTACCAAAATTATCATCACGGAAGTGTCCACTTCGTTGACGATAAATCGCGCGTCACAGAAGTGCTTTCGTCAAGGGTGACCGACACGTGGCATCCACCGTAACGGAACGCCGTTAAGCTATCGGGTCCGGTTTTGGATCCGATAACCCGTTAACAGCCCGGACCAATGGGGATTTTCCACGTGTAAAATCATCATCATTGGCTGGAGGAAACACGTGTCAGCTCCGCGTTGGCACAGGTGTCACTCATCCAATGGAGATGCGCCTATGATATGTTGACACGTGGACCAGCCCAAAAGTGGCCCATAAAGTTTAAATGGGCCGGCCCAACTAAAGGCCCGCGAGATTTTGCGGACCATAATGGGCCGGCCCAGCTAAAGGCCCATGAGATTTTGCAGACCATAATGGGCTGGCCCAGCTAAAGGCCCACAAGATTTTGTGGGCCATAATGGGCCGGCCCAGGTAAAGGCCCACAAGATTTTTGCTGGCCATAATGGGCCGGCCCAGGTGAAGGCCCACAAGATTTTTGTGGATCATAATGGGCCGGCCCAGGTGAAGGCACACACGATTTTTGTGGACCATAATGGGTCGGCCCAACTAAAGGCCCACAAGATTTCGCCGACATTAATGGGTCGGCCCAGCTATAGGCCCACAAGATTTTGAGGACCCTAGTAGGCCGGCCCATTAATTGGTTGCCATGTTTTGGGCCAAATGCCGGCCCATATTTGACCCGGTCCATTAATGGCCTGCCATGTTCCGGGCATAACAATGGCCCATATGAGATCCGGCCCGTTAAAAGCCTACCACGTTCTGGGCCAAATTACGGCCCAGATCAGGTCCGGCCCTGTCACGCCCAAGATGCGACCCTATCCTAAAGGAACTCGAAGGTCCCACCAAGGATAGAAGTGCATCTTGAAGACGCTTTTGCAAGGTGGATATCATTACATCAACATTACATAATATATGGGGATACATACATAAGGCACAAATGCCACAAGAATACATCAACATCATATACAAGATCAACATCCGACTACGGATGAAACATAAACAAAACTCAAACAATATCCACCACTAGCCCAGCTGCCGACACGGAACCTATCCCCGATCAAGAAGAAGCGTAAGAAGAACTCCAATACAAGCAAACATCGCCTCACGCCATGATCATTGCAACCTCAGACCAAGAATCGGTGGTGTAGTAATCAGAGTCACGAGGACTCAGCAATCCCATTACCATGGGTATCAAGACTAGCAAAGCTTAAAGGGAAAGGAAGGGTAAAGTGGTGAGGTCGCAGCAGCGACTAAGCATATATGGTGGCTAACATACCCAAATGAGAGCGAGAAGAGAAACAAAGGAACGGTCGTCAACTAGTAATGATCAAGAAGTGATCCTGAACTCCTACTTACGTCAGACATAACCCAGAAACCGTGTTCTCCTCTCAATCAACCCCGAAAAGAGACACTCACGGTTACACACACGGTTGGTGTATTTTAGAAGAGTTTGCTTCAAGTTTACTACAACCGGATATTACAAATTCCCATCTGCCACATAACCGCAGGCACGGCTCTCGAAAGTTTATACCCTGCAGGGGTGTCCCAACTTAGCCCATGATAAGCTCTCGCGATCAACGAAGGATATTCCTTCTCCCGGAAGACCCGATCAGTCTCGGAATCCCGGCTACAAGACATTTCGACAAAGAATAAAACAAGACCAGCAAAGCCGCCTGATCGCGCCGACAATCCCGATAGGAGCCTCACATATCTCGTTCTCGTGGCAACACCGGATGAGACAAAGCTACGAGTAAAACCAACCCTCAAGTTTCCCCAAGGTGGCCCCAAGAAGCGTCGGTTCGAACCAGCACTTAGAGAAGCACCGCCCGGGGCGCTAAATAAAGATGACCTCGAGAGAGCGACTCCCAAGGGATAAGTAGGTGGTGGTGAGGCAAATGGTAAAACCAATGTTGGGCCTTCTTTGGAGGAGTCTTATTCAAAGCGAATCGTCAAGGGGTCCCATAAATCACCCGACCGCGTTAGGGACACAAAATCCGGGAACATAATACCGATATGATGGAAACTAGGGCGGCAAGAGTGGAACAAAACACCAGGCATAAGGCCGAGCCTTCCACCCTTTACCAAGTATATAGATGCATTAATAATATAAGAGATATTGTGATATCCCAACCAAAATCCTGTAAACCATGGAGCAATCTTCAACTTCAGCTGCAACTAACAACGCTATAAGAGGGGCTGAGCAAAGCGGTAACATAGCCAAGCAATGGTTTGCTAGGAAGGGTAACAAGGTTAGAGGTTCATGGCAATTTGGGAGGCTTGAGCAGCAAGTGATAGGTAGCGCAGCATAGCGAAAGAACGAAGCAACTAGCATAGCAATGATAGTAGTGAGATCCAGGGTAGCGGTCATCTTGCCTGAAATCCCGCAAGGAAGAAGAGCGAGTCCATGAAGAAGATGAACGGATGAAGCCGAACCAAGCGTAGACGAACGAATCCTCACGATCGCAACGAAATAGGAATTAACAAGAAGAAGCACACAACATAGGTAAACACACCACACATGAACATGACAAGATGCACAACAAACATGATGCATGGCAAATCTAGATGAAGCTACTCATGGCAAGAGATGATGCAAACAAGAGCAACACATCAAAGCTAGTTCAAATGAGGCCGGAAGCAACATATAACAATTCCGGTAAGTCCTCATATGCAAATTTCGAAATTGGTCCAGATCTGAATAAACCTTATGTTCAAGTTGTTAAACAGCAAGTTAAGATGCACCAAGATGATCTACACGAAATTCTATTCAAGTTACATATAAAGTTCATTTAATTCGGAGCTACGGCCTAGAAGATATGAGCAAAACAAGTTAAACATGGCATTGATGCAAAATGCACCCAAACATCAAGCAAACACATCAAAACAAGGATGCAACATGATAATATGAAGCTACATGCAAAATCAAGCAAGTTTCATATAGAGCACACTCAAAACGGAGCAACGGTTCAACACATACACACTAAACAAGTTTAAAGGACAAGCTGTCCAAAACAGCAACTAGGCATATTGCAAGCACCAAAACACTATGCTACATCATCTCAACGTAATAACAAAAGCCATGGGCACGATGTACAGGTAAAGCATTACAAAACATGAACACTGAGCTATCTCCAGAAATCACTAGAACATGCTCAAAAACACATGGCAAGATTGCAAGTAATAACAATTTCAGACTTATCACGAAATAACATCAGGTTGCAATGTTTAGAGCTATCAAACAACATGCCACAGGAACTTATCATGGCAAACAAAGGCATGACATGAATCTACTAATTTCATAGAACAAAAGTCCCTTACTGACCATAAACCAAAAAGGACTAGAAGATATGATGGCACCCATGTAAACATGGCAAGTTATATGACAGATTCATACAAGGCAGGAACAACAATAAGTAGGCATGGTGGTGAGCTTGAACCACTCACCACTGAGCAATACATGGCATGGCAAGGCAACACACAGTAAGAACACATGGCATAGAGGCTATACATGGCAAGGATAACATCATAGCATACACGGATCAGCTACAACAACCTTGGCAAAATTGAATAACATGTAAACAACCTGCCAGGAAACATTTTATAGCAAAAGTAGAGCTCGATTGACTCAAGCTATGGCACTCCATAATTTAAAACAAGGACATGGATGGATAGAGAATAACCATATGTTCAAAACATCCTTACTGAAGTATCTCAAAATATGCATGGATCTCTCTGTAGCATCAAGTTTACATGGCATAAAAATATCAGCAAAACAGGGGCTGAAATCAGCAACATCATGAAGCCTAGTTTGCATGCTTGTGCTAATCACCACAGAGATCATAAAAATACATGGCATACACCCCTGTAAAGATGGCATGGCATATTACAAAACACATGTAGGACTCAAGTTCATAGGGTGCACACATAAATCATGGCAAAAATGACAAGAGTGCAAGTTATGATAAGAATTTGAAACTAACATCACATAGCCCTCTTCTAACAGCATTTCGGGCATCAAGATGAGCTCTAATGTAAATGATGCAATGAGATGAAATGATGTACTCGTCGAGGCGAACAATTTGACATATTACACGCATGAAACGGAGCAGTATGCAACAAGTTATGGCATGATGACAAAAGGCACATAATGATAGAAATCTTGGGACTTTGGAATTTCGGGGTCAACCTGCGAGATCCGGATCGGGGCGCGGTTTTCGAAGATGGCCGGAGCAGTCGCCGGAGCTCGCGAGGGGAGGCGGCCGGAGTCGAGGGAGGTGGCCGGAGAGTGGTCAGGGCGCCGGATCCGGGGGCCGGCAGGGCCCCGGCGAGGAGGCGCCGGTGGGTGAAGGCGGCGGGCGGGACGACGCCGGGCGAGGTCGGTGGCGGAGGCGCGGGCGGCGACGGCGGGGAGGCGCTGGGCGGCGAGGCGCTTCGACGGAGCGGCACCTGTGGCGGCGGAGCGGCCGGGCAGCGGCGGCAGAGGCCGGCACGGCGGCGGGCGGCCGGCGCGTGGTTTTGGCGCCATGGGCGGCGGCGGCGGCGGCGGCGGCGCGGGGCGGGATGCTGCGGCTGGGAGCGGCGGGCATGGGGGCCGGCGTTATGGGCCGGGCGGCGGCGCGCTGGTGGCCGGGTGGCGTGGCGGACGCCGATTGGCGGAGGGCGGCGGAGCGGACGCGCGTCGGGCGGGTCGGACGTGTCCGTAGGAGAGGAGGAGATCTAGGGTTTCGGGGGATTTTCATCCGCGAATCTCGGGGGAGGGGCTTATTTATAGGTAGAGGGAGCTAGGAGAGTCCAAATGTGGAGCAGTTTTCGGCCACGCGATCGTGATCGAACGACCGAGAGCATGGAGGGGGGTTTGCTGGGTTTTGGGCCACTTTGGAAGGGGTGTTGGGCTGCAAAGAGAAGGGCTTTCCACGGTTACCGGTTAACCGTTGAGTATCAAACGACCTCCAAATGGCACGAAACTTGACAGCGGTTCATCGGTGCTATACCAAGGCCGCTATAAACCTTGGTCCATTCCGAGACCGTTTAACACCCGCACATGAAAAGAGGTAAAAGGGAGCGCCGGGGGACATAGGAGTGCCGGATTGCAAAACGGACAACGGGGAAAATGCTCGGATGCATGAGACGAACACGTATGCAAAATGAAATGCACATGACGACATGATATGAAATGCAGATGATGACATGGCAAAGTGCAACACGCAAGCACATGACATGGCAATGCTGACGAATAACTGAAGGACACCTGGCGCATCGAATCCGGGGCGTTACAGGCCCTTTAAGAGGCTTTGGGCTAAATTATGGCCCATATCAGATTCGGCACGTCAACTGGACGCTATGCTTTTGGGCCCACTTGCTAAATGCCCATTTAGTAATTTGGCCTCATATTAGTTTCGGCATGTTAAGGGCCCGTTTAACATTTCGACCCTATATTAATTTCGGCCTATTAAAAGCCCGTCATATAGTTGGGCCTAACTACGGCCCGGCTTGCATCCGGCCTGCTCGCAGCCGATAATCTGATTGGGCCATGCAAGGACCGAGACAAATTTGGCCTGTTAAAAGCCCGTGATTTGATTGGCACAATCATGGGCCGGGGTCCATTTCGGGCTGCTACCGGCCCGTGAACTGTTCGGCACGTTTCAGGCCCAACCTACTTCTCAGCCTCCTATAAGCCCATTGAGTTTTCTTGCGAAAAGAGGGCCGGTGGTTTACTCGGCCTATTAAAGGCCCGAATCTACTAGTGGGCCAGTTTACATTTAGGCCTTTTAACTGACCAAGATGACGGGGCCCATGATGGGGATCATACATCGTGATTGCATGACGGCCTGATTATGTACCATAATTTTACGGTTTGCTCGGTTTACTGCGAAGAGAGGATATATATACAGTAAAATACATGCAGCATCGTGAATAAGAAAAAACCTAGACTATACAATAAAGAAATTACGGCATATTACATCCACTGGGCATCAAAGTTCGCCACTATGAAAATAAAGCACAAGCAGACAGCAGATTACATACATTGGGCATCAAAGATTGCCACCAGTGCAACTAAACACGCCGACAAAATAATATACAAAACCGACAGCACTTCAATAGAGTTCAAGAAAGGTTAGCCTTGCTGGGGAGCTGCAGCGGAAGCAGCTGAGCAAGTTGATGAGACCGCGCTTGTTTAACACTTATATCCTCCTCACTCAAAGATAAACGAAGCGCACGGATGACGGTTTTGCACATAAAAGTATCAAGGTCTTGATTTATTCATCACATTTCTTCGATTTAATAAAGTGACACAGTTTAAAATTGCATTAACACAATATGGTATTGTTCAGGTCAAGACATGGTAGGAAATGACATTGTGAAGGAGTTGGCAGCTTCACGACACCACTCGATTACAGATCAAGAACTCATAAGTATCAATGGTTAGTGTGCTTTCAGTTTATCCCATTTCAGATTGCCAAATAAAGAGACGGTTTAAATAATAGTAGAATGATATGACATTGTTCATAGTTAAGACACTGCAGAATATGACATTGTGCTGTAGTGGGTAGGTTCACCACACCACTGGATTACGGACCAAGAACAGAAGCATACATGCAATGCAAAAGAAGATCACTTGCTCTGTATAGTTTAATTTACATGGTATGAAGAAGGAACTTGGTTGTACAACTGAAAACTTAAATTGAGAAGGACAAACTTTTGTTTATGAACTACATAATAAACTTTAAACATGCAGTTTGATGCAAACACCAAAAATAAACAGCTGTTGCAGTCATGCCTAACCAAATATACACAACAAAGTTTGAAGGCTTGAGAAGGACAACCTTACATTATTGGTGAAGACAGGCTCTATAAAGCCCTTGTCCACCGATGGGGGGGCAATTCAAGAAGTTTACCACATAATCTTCTTCGTAAGCATTGCCTTTATGCTAGATTTTGTTAAGAGTAAATATAGATGTGATAATTTAAGAAAAAATGGAGAATATTTAAGATAAGATGAAGAGTGATGCTACATAACCAAGTAGCTATTAATGTAAGTTCAACGATATAGGCAAAAGGTACAGCCAAGAGCAATGCACAGCTAAACTTCTTCAGTACCATCGGTGTTATCCAACCTTATGGTAAGAGTAAATATAGATATGATGTGTAGAAAATGGAGGGCAAAGGAAAATAAGCTGCAGAGTGATGGTACATGAACAACTACATGTCAATATAAGTACACTGATAAAGGACAACAAGTACTTACAAGAACAATGTCGAGCTAAAAATTTCATTGGCATTGGATATATTCTACACTAATGTAACCATTTATATAGATCAGATAATTTGGAGCGAACAATTGATAAGCAAGCTATCATGCATACTGTTGTCACATAATGAACCAGGTATGTATGGAAGTACAAAGGATACAGACAACAGTACTAACAAGAGTAAATCAAGCAAGCATATTTGCGATATCCTGTCATTCTTTTCAAACCGGAATTCTTCTTCGAGCAGATTTCCTGCAAAAAAGATCCGTAAGGCACATGCGGAAAAGTAGAAGTTCAAATTGTCATGTGATTTCATATATAGTACCTCATCTGGGAACAAGGCCAGTGCATAACAAGGTTTTTCCATTCAATGTCTTCTAAATTTAGCACAGGAGATTTCACCGAAATTGCTTATAGACTTGCCATCAAAGTGTGATTTCCTCAGGTAACACCGACATCGCTGCAATGCTTCCTTGAAAAGCACAAGCAAGCTTTGCTCGTCATGACTATCTAGATTGACCCTCGCCCACTTACAACAATGTAATGTAAATCATTGATGTGTTCAATAAGCAGAAAACAGGAAAATAATAACCATGAATAATAGCACTTACACGTAAGTTCGACAGGAAGATGTGAAAACGGTGTTTGTCTTCACTATAATCTTCCCATGATGGGAATATATGCACGTAGTCCCCACAACATTGAAAGCATTGTCTTTAAACTCGAATAATCGAATGGGGTTCCAATCTGCAGGAATTGGCTGTCTCTGCAGTTGTGATAGGTCTTCGACGGTGGACTTGCTGTACTTTTGCTAGAGTGGGATTTTTCGTGGTACGGCTGGTGCTATGGCAACTGAAATCGGTATACCTTTCATTTGGAGTGCAGGTCCCGTGTGGTGGGGCTAGTGATGTGGCCATGAAGTATGGGTACAGTCTGCTGAAGTTGGTCCTACGCTTTTGTGTCACCGGTTCTACAACCAATATAAGTGGGGTGCTATCTAATTTCTCCGCACCACCATGTTTTTCAAGGACTTTGCTTTGGTGCTCCTTCAGTTCGCAATCACCCTCTTCCTTTTGATGTCGATGCACAAGAACAACATTTGAGTGGAAAATCATGGTATGATGACAGATGGAATATGTATTGATAATGGATGGGCATGGCATCTCGACATATATGATGAGTAAACTAAGCGATATGGCGGTGCAACAAAGTAGAAGAAATGCAAGACAACATATGCAAGATACGCAATCAATAAAACCTTGCCAAATTAGAACAGGCACCTTGATGGGTGAACAGGACAAGCCATCTGCTTTTGATTCCTCGAGGTTAGAATAGTCATTAGGATCATATTCTGAACAAGAATCAACAGGTGGGGAGCGTATGAGTTTCATTGCATCTAGAATAGCACTCAATACCTTGGTGCCAATTTTGTAAGTCATTGTGGTCTTTAGCTTCAAGAGTGGACTGCTGCTAGTGCGACACAAAGCAGCTACACAGATCATAGTGTAGACATAACGGGAAAACCGTAAGCATGAGAGTAAAATCAGCAAAGTGGAACTTGCTGGAATATATATGCTAGTATTGCTGGTATGGCTATAAAGGCTTCAGATACAAGCTCTCTTCAACTGAAGGTGCGGTACTGTTAATAGCAATGTAACTCTCAAAGGCGACACAACTCCCCGCATTTCCTTGCTATTCTTATAGGATTCAAGTGGGCAGGCCACTACAAATCCTATTCCCATGTTTACAAAATCCTACGAATCAAAGAGGCCCGAAGAGTTCAAAGTGTCCATCACAACCGACCGTATAGACGTCTACACTGCAAATGTCCCTGCTCATCTTCAATACAAGGAACATACTATACTGCTATCATACTCCCTCCGTTCCAAAGTATAAGTCTTGGTAGAGATTTCCACTATGGATCACATACAGATGTATCCAGATACATTTTAGAGTGTAGATTCACTCATTTTGCTCCATATGTAGTCCATGGTGGAATCTATACAAAGACTTGTATTTAGGAACGGAGAGAGTACTTATTAAAGAAGAACGGAAGAGGAACATGCTAAAGAAGAGCAAGCAGATTTTGGATAATAAGATGTTTGTTGCGCAGTGCTCACACATGATGAACCAGAGCGCATTAACAAAGCAACTCCCTGATGTCTCTCTATATGTGGTGCACGTGCTTTTCGAAAGTAAAATAGGAACATTAGCTGACCAATTAAATGTTATCTTTTTTAGTAATATCAGCATCATATCAGATTCGTACTTGAGCAACAAGTTTGGAATTATGAGTGCCACATTGTTTAGCTTGATGGATTCAGGAGCAGTGCTAAGAAGGTACGATGATGGTACTGAATATAAAGGCATGTATGCATGCAAGTCGCGTGACTTTTGTCATTTGGGTCAGTCGACCATTTCAGGCGGTTGGATGAAGATCCTACGTCTCCTAACCCTTCTTCCTCGTCTCTGATTCTTCCCATATGAGAACACCGCAGACGGGTCGCCGACCGGACCACCGTCCCCCACCACCTGTGTTCCTCCGCCACCCCACCCCCACCCCCCACCGGCGCCGAGTTTTCTTCATTGGCGAGGCCCCACCACCGCCCCAACCACCGTCCCCACCTGAGCTCCTTCGTTCGGATCATGCGAACTCCGCGAAGCTCAAAAATCGATCACCCAATTTTGAAATTTAGTCTACTGCAATTTAACTAGAGTGGAATATAAAAGGGAAAAACCATAAGCATTGGGAGTATAGTGTTGAGCGTGCCATGGCGGATCTGAAGGTGCAAACTGGACAAAGGCAACTTTGCAACCAATGTTTGCTTTCAACTAGCAAGTAAGTGATGGACAAGAAATCAAACTAAAGCAGTGGTGATCTATTTTATTGTTGCGATAAATAAATTGAACAGATACGAAAGAGTACCGCCTCTGGTGCGGCGCCGTGTATGCATCTGCTGAGAATTTGACGGTGCTACGGTAGAGATGGCTGTCGGCGCCGTGGAAGTAGATCCAGGAGGGTAGACGGTGGAGGCGTGGCGCGGTGGACGAGACGGTCGTATGAGTGGCGCCGGCAAGGTGGACGACGGCGGGGATGAAGCGAGAGGACGTGATGCAAGGATCCTGGTCCGAAGCCGTGGATGAGAGAGTTCGATCTCTTGTAATGGACGGCGGCGTCGGGGTATCAGCTCTGGCATGGGAGGAGGACGGCGTTGGATGGGGTGGCGGACGGAGGAGGCTGGGGTGGAGAGGGTGTTTTGGCGCCCACGAGTACGAATGGGGAAATGGAGGTAGAGAGGAAGGGGGAACCATGTTGTCATGGCGCGCTTGTCTCAAATGCGACGAAATTTACAAACTTAGCCCCCGTTTAAAATTTCCTACATCACAACAATATTAGTCGGTTGGGGATAGGACAGTAATCTCGGATACACCGAATATTTGCCGACGAGAGGTTTTTGGCGCCCACCGTGTATGAATCGGGGAGGAGTCGATTTCGGTAGAGGACACACTGTGTTTTGGCGCCCACCGTGTATGAACCCGGGTGAGAAGCGGTTATGTCACGTTTGAGTGAAATTACAAACCTACCCCTATCAAAACCTATAGAAATCGAGCAGATAGGCTTTGCGTGGAAGGGATAGGCAGTAGTAATTTCCATCTCGCAGATTTTGGTTTCAGGCGGTTACTGCGACTTTCCCCGCTTCATTCAAATTTTGTAGAGTGCATGTTTACCGTGCCAACTCAATTCGAATCCCGTTTGTATTCTGTTTTTGTTCGGGCGGGATCCATTTTCGATTGGAATAAAATTCTATATACATCATTTTTTATATATACTTTCAAAAGAACAACAAAGAATTCGGCTCCTTTATATGTATAATATGATTTACATATACAATGATCTCAAAATCATAAGGTTGAATTCAAAAAATTAAACCAAATTATGGTCTACTAAAATGTATGGATCAGTAATATCTACATATTAAATAATATAGATGCGCGTGAATTCATATGAGTATGCATGTTTGATAGATCAATTTTTGTTCAAGTATGGATTACTTGTATCATCATCTCGAATTCAAATATTTGAATCCCTTTTATGTTAACTCCTTTCACGCCCATCTCTCTCTCATGCATGCTCCTTCATGTAGCTATCACTCTCTTTTATCCAGCTCACCCGCACGCTCACTTCATGTTTCTCCTATCCTCACAAACATGGTCTCTCGACGTCTCCCTTGAGAAGTGTCACACTCTCCCTATCATTATACATTACACGGTTTTCATTATCTCTGACGTCTCTACCGTTCTCTCGTATCACTAGGTACCTAAGCTTTCTTTTTCACTGCCACACACACAGTCTCCACACGTCTTTCACTTTGTCTTTATCTCTATGGGATTCTCTCACACACCCTATATGTCTCTAGATATGAATCATACCACTAAAATTACTCTCTCTCTCTCTCTCTCTCTCTCTCTCTCCTGTAGACATAACATTTGTTGCTTTCTCCTTTTCATCTCCATCCCAGACTGACATTATTCATTTATTTACCGATCAGACAAACTCCCCCCCCCTCTCTCACACACACACACAACTCCTGCTTCCACTCCCCTTCCCGACTATCGTCTCTCTCTCTCTCTCTCACACACACACACACACAAAACTCTCTCTTTCACACCCCGACTCGTATTTCTCTCACAAACATTTATCGACTAGCCTCTAGATAGGTTTATACACCCGGACACTCGTGCTTCCACTATCGCATACATGTCTCTCTCCCGCTCCTTGTATCTATGTAGAATTTTCTTCCCTTCTTGAGACACGCCCTCTCGATCGTGCACACACAAACTATCGCCTCATTTTAAAATGATACCTCTCGCACACACGCTCTTTGTGTCTTTTTCACACATGCACTCCGTCCTCCTCCTCTCTCCCTCTCTCTCTCACACATGGGCTTTTTGCAAGAACTAACAAGATGCCCATGCGTTGCACGGAACATCAATATGCATTTGTATGAGTAATTTATCTTGTGCGGGGAAAAGGATGAATAATGGAAGGCCTTATTTGCAAGTGTGGAGAGGGGTGTGGGTATCTTTTTGCAAAATTGCCATAGTTTCCTTCCTATCCGTTAGATATAGATCGGACGGCCTATATTGCAGGATGGCAGGCACACGATCATCACCGACTATGCTTTTTATAAGAGTAGGGATAAAAACGGAGTTGGTGATGATGGTGGGCTTGCCATCCTGCAATATAGGCCGTCCGATTTATATCTGACGGATAGGAAGGAAACTATGGCAATTTACCCGCACTCCTCTCCATATTTGCAGATAAGGCCTTCCCTCGTTCATCCTTTTCTCCCACAAGATCTTGATGTGCCGTGCAACGCACGGGCATCTTGCTAGTAAGAGTAGACATTAGACATATACCACTTCTCGAATCTTGAAACCAACAACGTTCCTCCCTTATCTCATCAAAACTGCCAAAGGAATATATTTTGAGTGAAACATAACATATTTTTAGTGATATACGTATTTCAAAACTAGACTTTTTTTCTATCAAATCGGTGAATATGTATTAATCTACTCTGATCATGTGGCAACGCATTGGCACAATGCTAGTAGTTATTATAATTTTTTGGATACCAGACAAACGGTGGAGTACATATACGAAGAGAAGAGGCGCACGCACACAGTCGTTCTCTCGCTGTCTCGCACACATGAGTGTCACGTAAATCCAACGTTGACAAATAAACCCTAAAACTCTAGGTTCACGATTGCTGCATTCACGGGTACCGGGTACGTGGTGGAGCGCACCTTTGTAGGAATAGTCAGCTCGCGTGATAATTTGATCTGTAGGAGTTGATGGTCGGGACCACAGGTGAACGACTTGGAGGTGGTGGCTCGCCAGTTGCCACGAATGGAGTAGCCACGTATAAAATATCAATTTTTAGCGGGGTTAGGAGTTCCGATTTTCAATGGCGCGTTATAAGTACTATGTAGTTTTTAGAACGATTGGTATGGAGCGAAAATGGAATTCATAGTACTACGTACCTCCTTGGCATATGGTTGTATGGGTTTATATTGCGAGATGTTGAACCTGGTAGTTCTAGGGCAAATACTATGGTTTAGATTTAGATGTTGGTTTTCAGTAATGAAAATCGGAAGGGTGAAATCCTTCTTTGATTAAAAAAACTACTACCACCGTTCTGGTTTACTAGACCCCACCGTATTTTGGCTCAAAGTTTGTCCATGAATTATACTTGTAAAATATGAATGGAAAACGAGATTTTGTTATACCCAAACAAAAAAGGATTGGAGGGCGTGATTGCTCTGACACTGACGTGACCTCTCATAGCGCAAGCATTGAACCGGCACGCCGGCCAAGAGGGCCCCACTCGCTGCAGACCCGGCTGAACATGCCTCCTCGCCGCATGCAACTGGCTTCAGACTGCCCCACCTGTCTTCATTGAATCCGCGAGTGTGCCGACAACACGTCCTTCCGCGAGCCAACTGGCATTTTAGAACACAAAAAATGACCAAAATATAATTAATTACGCATGGTCTTGACTTGTTGTGCTCTCACTGGTAGCAGGAACTAGAGGTTTTTCTTTATTCATAACTCTCCTCAATTTTTTTTGGCTTTGAAGTGAATCATGGTTGTGGACATTATGTATGAATGTGCAGATATATGTGAACATGAGTTTGATGTGGAAGTTGAACTTGGTATGTCGGGCTTGCGCGTGAACTATACCATGTCCAATGCTTCATTTGTTATTGTTTGGAAAGTAATTGATGTTATTACATGTCCTGAAAAAATATATTTTGTGCCACATCAGTAGATGCACGGACATCACAACAGGCATGCTGACTGGATAAACATTTGAACCTAGCTACTATGAAGGAAATTTTGTATTAACAGTTTTAGACAGCAGGAGACGCCTAGCCTGCTCTGCCTCTGCTAGCTTATTTCTGGCTTCTTCTATCTCTTCTTTGGCATGGGTGAAGAGAGCATCTGATTGCTCTTTTCGCTTCTTCAGAAACTCAGCTACATTCTCAAGGGCTGCGGCACGCTTTCTTTCAGCCTTTACTAGAGCCACGAGGACACGAACAACTGACGGCTCCACCTGGCTTGTGTGTAATCCAGCATCATCTGGGAATTTGCACCTTGTGTCTAATCCAACATCATTAGGGAACTGGCACCTTGTGTGTAATCCAGCCTCATTTTGGAAACATGATCTCGAGGTTGACCATATTTCCTCCTCGCAAAGAATCGCATCCCGACATGAAGTTACTTTTTTAGATCAATACTCGAGCAACCCAGATCCATTTAGTAGAAGCCAGATAAACATAACTGGGAGAAGTGAATTCAAAAGGGAAAAAGTATAAAAAAAGACTACAAGGTGAGAACACCCACTTCCTACATCAAGCTAAAAACGAAAGCATTAGGATGATTAAGACTCTTCTTATTACACATCGAAGAACACGAGGCTTGAGACAAACAGAAACTACAACATATAAACATCGAAGAACACGAGGCTAAATGAAAGTAATTGAAAGGGTGTTACTTACCAAAGCTCATTTTACAGGTTCGGTGTAGCTCCTCTTTAACTTGCCATGCTCCTTGAAGATGTCCCCAATATCCCATGTTTGGTCTTCATTGCTCCTCTACATGTTCGCACTCATGGTTTTAAAATATCAACATGGCAAGAAAAATATACTACTAGTAATAGTCGTGCATCTTGTGGGCAACATTAAAGCACTCGTATGCCATGTTAGAGCATTTCCAATAGAATCGCAACACGCGGAGCTTTAAAAAGGAGTTTATAGTGCTGAGATCGAGAAGTAGAGATAGAGAGTAGAGAATAGAGAGTAGAGATAGTTCTCAACATAGATAGATAAAAAATACATTATTAAACTACTCTTCGTCGTCCGACTCCTCCTCGGTGATGTCCTCCTCCGACGTCTGTCTGTAGGCGTGAAGATACTGATCGTCGTTGGACTCCCAGGGCGACGCTCCTAGCCTCATGTTGAATTGAGCGTCCGCTTTTCGCCTACGCTTGTCCTGGCGATAGGCAGCTCGCTCCGCCCTCCTCTTATCCCTCTCTGCCCTCCTTTGCATGTAGAACTCGCACTCGTTGATGATGTCCTGTGGGAAGCATTGGCGTCACAGTGCCATGGCTTCCTCGTCCATCTCGGCGATGCCGAGATGGTGCTCCCGCCTCCGGTTGTTGAGACGATCCTCGTCGGTGATAAGACGCGGCAGAGGCGCGAGCTCCTGTGCCCGCTCCCACATCGGCATGTTGCCGAAGTTCAATGTTCTATGAGGCCACTGGAGGCGCCACGCCACTTCGTTGTACATGCGGGCGGCCTTGTTGGCGGTGTCGAAATTGCCGAGGCCGAGGCACATCCCGCGGAACCGGATCTCGGCGGAGAAGCCACCGGAGGGGCGCGCACGGACGCCGCGGTATCCCCAAGTTTCCTGGCGATGCGGCGGCATGGTGGCACGGCAGCGGTGAGGCGAGAAAGAGTGGGGAGAAAGCGGTGGCGAGGCACAGAGCGGGGAGAGAGCAGTGGCAAGGCACAGAGCGGTGGGAGGGCGTTGGATTTTATAAAACACGCCGGACGCCGCGCGCCAAAACTAGCGCACGCCCGGCCACTTTTTCCTGCACGCGTGCAATCCTCTCCCGACGTCTCTGCTATCTCTACTCTCTTCTCTACTGTTATATTTATTTTATATTTAATATTTATCTCTACTTCTCTGCTCTCTACTTTTTCCCTACTCTTATAAAAAACGGAGTTGGTGATGATGGTGTTCCTGCCATCCTGCAATATAGGCCATCCGATTTATATCCGACGGATAGGAAGGAAACCGTGGCAATTCTGCAAAAGGATACCCACACCCCTCTCCACATTTGAAAATAAGGCATTCCCTTGTTCATCCTTTTCTCCAACAAGATAAACTACTCATACAAATGCATATTGATGTTCCGTGCAACGCATGGGCATCTTGCTAGTTTCTCTACTCTTATAAAAAACAAAGTTGGCGATGATGGTGTTCGTGCCATCCTGCAATATAGGCCATCCGATTTATATCCGACGGATAGGAAGGAAACTGTGGCAATTTTGCAAAAAGATACCCACACCCCTCTCCACATTTGCAAATGAGGCATTCCTTTGTTCATCCTTTTCTCCCACAAGATAAACTACTCATACAAATGCATATTGATGTTCCATGCAACACATGGGCATCTTGCTAGTCTTATAAAAAACAGAGTTGGTGATGATGGTGTGCCTGCCATCCTGCAATATAGGTCATCCGATTTATATCTGACAGATAGGAAGGAAACAATGGCAATTTTGCAAAAAGATACCCACGCCTCTCTCCAGATTTGCAAATAAGGCCTTCCCTCGTTCATCCTTTTCTCCCACAAGATAAACTACTCATACAAATGCATCTTGATGCGTGCAACGCATGGGCATCTTGCTAGTTCTAAATAACTTTCCATCATTTGCCACACTACTAGTTGTAGATGGAAAACCTACCCAAGCACAACGTGATACAAGAGCGACGCACAATTACAAGCTGATATTATGTTGGACAATGGAGGCTATAACCAATTAATTTTACGGGAACAATAGCACCCAGGAAATTTGAAGGGTAGGTATGAACAAAATTGGAACTGCACATGTACTGCTAAGTGATTCAAAACACACATTACCAATCCAGGAGGAGAGCGATTGTCGCGGCGGCCTCTATGAGTCATGGTCGGCAACGGGAGTCGGTTCATTTTCCATGACGGTGGTGCTTCTGCGCTTGGCGTCGGCTTCCGGGAAACAGATCCGAGACCGTGGAAGACGGTGCTGGGGAAGAGGCTCCGTGTACGACGACGACGGTGGACCGGCTCCAGTGCGGCATACGAGGTCGTCGATGAGGCAGATGTGATGTGGTGGACGAGTGCGCCGATGTAGAAGGGGAGGATCACGAAGGCTACGGTGCCGTGGAGAAGTCTATTTTGCGGTGGGGATAGAAAATGGGGAGTATTCAGGTGTACTACTGTAGGTGCCGGGGTGGGGTTGGCTGGGTAGGGTGAACCTGAAGTTACGAAAATAGCCCCCTACCAACCCTCATCCGTAGGCCTGTTCCGAAGGTTATGATGGTAACTTCCCACTACTCGAATCAGGGTCCCGGGAGATTTTCCCGCCGACCTCAAAATTTTGTGACACTGAACTCCCTGTGTGGCGTGTTGGGTGATTCGGCTAAGCAACTAGCGAGTAGTACTAGTAAACTCTGCATATTATGTTTGATCAAGTCAAACTTCCTAAAGTTTGACCAAGTTTATAGAAAATATAAACATTTACCATAACAGATATGTATGATGTGAAAGTACATTCAATAATGTATCTAATGGTATTTATTTGTTATTGTATATGTTAATATTTTTTGTTATAAACTTTCTGAGAGTTTACAAAACTTGACTTTGACCAATGCTAATACGCGGACTTAAATAAAAACGGAGGGTGTACACATTTGTTTTCTTAGTATGTAGTGAATTAATCATTTGTTGAAATTGTGAAATAAATATATTAGGCTACTGACTTCGAATGTAATGGTCTATACAATTCAATAGTTACAATCATTGTCGAATTCCAAGATGTATACGAGGTCTATAGTACTTCACAACATGCTCAAACTCACATAATCCCAGTCAAATGACAATCAAAATGCATTTCCTAGTTATTACTTTGTAGGATGCAAAAAAACCAACAATAACTCTACATCAGCAATTATAAAAGCAACATTTTGAACATATCCCAATGTGTGAATGAAACATGCAGAGAGAGCTTGCGAAGATGGAGCAGATAGGGCGGGAAAGATTGTATGTATGTGGACGAGAGAGTAGGAGACAAACCTAACGAAACAAGAGAGAGGGAGAGAGAGAGAGAGACAGAGAGAGAGAAAGAGAGAGGAAGAAGTTAGGTCTGTGAGAAAGATGGAGACATGTAATATACGTGAGATGCGTGTGCATCCGGATTCTGTACACGTGGAAGGAGAAGAGACAACAGGTTTGATGAGAGAGCTGGAAAAACATGGGCGAGAGGGGAAGGATCTCGTGGGATGAGGGATTGTTATATTTTTGCGGGGGAGAGAGGGATTGGTAATTTTGTGCGAGAGAGAGAGGGTGTGGGGAGTAGTCAGTCAGCCGTCGTCACATCATCCTGCTTCCAAATGGCCCCGCATTCTCTAGCGTAGTGTGGTCGCCGTCTTCGATCTCCTCGATGCCCTCTTTGAAGATTGAGGTGTTGTGCATGCTGGGGTGCAGAGAAGCACAAGCGAGAGTGGTCGCCATATAACCTTGGGTGGGGATGAATTGTGTGCTCGGTAGAGGTGGGGGTATCTGTGCTATGTGCTCTCTGTGTGTGTGTCAGGTATTGAGAGAAAACAAACCTAAGGAGAGAAATGTGTGTGTATGTGACGGAAAGCTACATGCTAAACAGGGTATTCACGAAGAGATTGTGCGTGCGAGATAGGGAGTGATGTGCGGGCCTTGAGGTGGGCAGGGGCCGGGTGAGGGTGTCATAATGTGCACGTTGATGCATGTGTTACGGATGCAAGAACCGAGAGAGATGGATGTTGTGTTACGGATGCTCCTCTCTCTCTCTCACACACACACACACACACACACACACACACACACACACACACATGCACACATACAAGTAAAATAGAAGACCGTTCTCTCATGTATACACAACGTATCGGCATCTGTCTATGTCTCACTCATGCATGATCATTTGCACATTCACACCTCTCTATGTCTCTATCACACGCACACCATCTCCACATTGCCCTTTCGCCACAACACACATATGGACACATACACACGTTCTCTCTCAGTCACACACACAAAATAAGTATTAAAAAAAACTAGGGCGCACCTAAAACGTCCAAATCCAAATAAACACGAACTGGAGCTAAATTCAAATATATGGAAATATTGTAGCGTCAAGAACTTTTCCAGGAAAAAAGTTGAGCAATATTCGGGGATTGTTTTCACACACACAAAAAGGTTCGGTGGATGTCCTTCGAGCGCAACACAGTGACGCACCGTTCAATCGACCACGTGGCCGCGGTTCACGCGCTTGCACAGGATTCCGTATCGTGGCTGTGGTAACTAATAAAAGTGCTACCTAAGTCTAATGTTTACGTGTACTAGTACGGTTTTCTTTTAAGTTTGAGCAACCCTATATAAAACTAAACTAAGCTCCCATACGCGCACTCATCAATATGCCCCCGCCGCCGTTGCGCATGCCGGTGCCCGCTTGCTCCAGCCAAAAATTTCTCGCCCATCACCGCCCTGTCGCCGCCATCCCTGTGCCATGAAGCCGAAGGCTCGCCCGCTCACGTCTTCTGCAGTCCCTCCTTGCGATGCTGCCGCGCTGCCAATCACGCGAGCAGCTGGTTGAGCAGCGTCTATGCACGCAGCGTACGAAGAGGAGGATGAGCGCGTGCTCTAGCACGCCGGCCAGGAGGAACTAGCGTGTCATTGTCATCTCCGCCTGCGCGGAGGAGGCGCGCATGGTTGCTGTCGCGGCGGAAGCCGGTCGCGCGCTCGTCGAGCCCGCATACCGGGTGCGGACGCGGAGTCTACCTTCGAGACCTTGAATGCCACGTCGATCCTGCAATCTAAAGGAGCAATTTGGGTCAGTCGACTCTTGTGACCCGTTTGATGCAACATGGATGGCTAGAAGGGCTTCTTCAACCTCCGAAATTGATGCAAGGTTCATCTTCTCAGCCCGCCACACGCCTAACAAGCCTGCCGCCGCCGCCAAGACTTCTCTCCACGAATCGCTTTGCCACCGCCATGCTCCCCCCACCCCCGCCATCCGTTTTACCCCGGGAACGATCCATTTTTTTCGGCAAACTGCATTCCACAACCAACACTTATAAGATAGATCATGGGCACCCTGCCACCCTAATATAGATACTTGGGTAGCTTCTCTGTCGTCTTCTTCCTTCGCTTCGTCGAACTTCTTTCACAAATCGACTGACCCAAATTATACTACTAGTACGAACGTATTAAGTACAGTAGGAACACGAAGATACGAGCAGTAGTACCAACTGCAAGAAGAACAGTAGTAAGACATAGTACTAGTACTACTGTACGTACTAAAGACTTCAAATAATGAGAAAGAACATTAACATAGTTCTGCTGGGGCCTCAACACAACACACCCTTGAAAATGAACTAAGCAACTAGTTCGCTTGACACTGCAGTAGAACCAGCATGAGCGATGGCACTACCACCTACTCGGAGTCCGAGTCCACGTCCTTGACTTTGTCCTCGCCCCTCTTCCTCCTCCTCTTTGCGGACGCTTCTTTGCTTGAACCGAACACTGGGCTCTGCTTCTTCATCCAACCCTTGTAGATATTTAAACAAAGGTAGGCATCCATGGCTGCGTACAGGATGTGATCTCCATCTAATGTCTTCGCCTCCCATGCATGATGAAACTCGTGGTGAGGTTTCTTCAGTTTAGCGTATGAAGGATCAATCATGGCCGCTACCAGGGTCAGCATTGAAGGCTGAGAGGAGGACACCAGGCTTGCTTTCTGGAGATCGAAGGGCTGGCCTACAATGAGGCCTATCCGATCCAGGACATCCTTGTCGTTCCTAAAGTCTACAGTAACGAATTTCACTTTTTCGTCCTTGAGGAAGTTCTTAAAATCCTGGCACTCAACGTCGGCATGGCATATGTGGTAGACCAAGCACATGTTATGTACGCAAACCTGGATCATGGCGGGCTTCTTCTTCTCTACCTCCTTTAGAATCTTTTCACTTTGTAGGATGTCGTGTACTCAACATCTAGCCCAGCGACCCACTCATCCGTTGAACTGTTGAACATGCGTAGGAAGCGAGCAAGGCATGCTTTCACCGTCGCGGATCCACGTGTGTAGATGACGATGAACTCATTGCCGGTGATGGCTCTAACCTGGTACTCAGCGGCGACCATGGAGATTTGGGAGGCCATGGATTTTGGAGGAGGGTTAGGAGAAGTTGAACTTGTGTAATGTGAAAGGAAGGGACGACTGGGAGCGAACTATTTTAAGGTACTATACTAGTAGAAGACGGGGATGAGTAGGGCGTGCGAACGGCGTGGGTTTGCTGGCTTGCCCGATGGATAAACGGCTGCAAGCCCCCATAGAGTTCTCGAGAACTATGCGGGACCCACTAGATGTCATGTCTACTAGACCCATATCGTAGGCCTGACGGTATAGCTTCGCTGTTCAAGACGCCATGCCGGGCGCTGGGTAACTTCATTTAATTCCGCAACCGTCACGCCTCCCACGACCTTTTGCCTCCCTCGCAAGTTGCGCCCTTTGAGACTTCGACCGGGTATAAATGAGCAATTTTTTTTGCTTACTCCGCATGCATGATACTCCCTCTGGTCCTTTTTACTTCCGTAAACCGTTTGCAAAGTGTTTGACCCAATTTATACTAAAAATATCAATATCTACAATACTGATTATAGTGAGTATAAGAACTACGTTTTATAATGAGTATAAAAATATTGATTTGACATTGTGAATGTTTATACATTTTTCTATAAGTTTGGTCAAAGTAGAGGTACATTGACTTCAGACAAAACTTAAATGCACAATGCAGCCTAGTTCCTCCGTCCAGGTGCGTGCCATGTCCTATCTTGTCATCACAACAAGGGCCCTGTTTGGATACTCTAACTCAGTTAAAGGTAAGAGTTAGATTCTAATCATGAACTAACCCTGAAGTAACTCTAGCGAAAGAGGTGTTTGGATGACAGGGTTAGATGGAGCGCGGATATGGCGAGGTGCCTTCATGGGCAGTGTGAGAGGCAGGGGGGAGGGAGAGGACGAGAAGCTTCGAGGAAGTGGGGAGGGATCTGCTGCGGGGAGACCGAGAGAAAAATGTGTTTTTAGTGTCCCGAGAAGAACTAACCCAAATAAGCACCTCTCGGGTGGGTTATATTTTTTGAATGGGTTAGATGCATCTAACCCAAACTAACCCTCCTGTTTGGATATTTTTGGGTTAGTTTAGTTCAAACAAACCCAAACTAACTCTAACACATGGATCCAAACAGGGCCAAGGTTAGCTATTAGAGTACTACTACCTCCCTTCTAGTTTAAAGGGCTCGATTGAAAAATTTCACCTACTCTTAGCAAGATAGAGGCGGTGGAATAGTTTTTTTAGTCTGCAAAAGTAATCAACTAATGTTGTTGTTCTTCACAAAAAAATGTGTTTACCAATGCATGCATGAACACTAGTTACTCTAACCCCCTCTCTTCTTTAATTCTTTGCCACATCAGCATGTTTGCTATTCCCGTGTGCATGATACCAGCTAAGATACCACCATTATGGCTAGCCTTAATCATCGCATGCAATAATTTAGTGCACCTTGAAATATGAACATGTGTTGGATGCGTATGTTTTTAATGACTTGAGACTATACCTAGCCCGGCATGCAAGATGAGACTTATTATGCACCGTTCCCCATACCTGCAGGAAGCCCGTTCGTCTCCAAATATTTTCCTCTCCATGTGTGGAAACAATATGCCTGCCAGACTCTCCTTCTCCCTCTGGCGGTCCCACCAGTCCATCGCGTGTGGAATATATCTGCATGCATGACTCTGCCCCAAGGCCGTCCAATCCATTGTGACCAGCAATATTTCCACCCCTTCCCTCCCGCGTAATTTACTCCAACAAATATGCCCACGTAGCTGTTATGTTAATCACGCAACATATCTTCCGGGACGTTGCTTTAGTTACTTAACTGCAGGTGCATTTGATCACTGACATATGGGACCAACAGGGGTCAGGCCCACATGTCAGTGACGCAACTGGACCTGCAGTTAAGTCAGTGCAGCTCAGTCCATATCTTATGTAGGTGTGCCATTGCTCGCTATAAATACTGCACCTCCCACGGCATTCGGAAGAACGCTCACGTTCATCGCTATCTGCTCCCCCTCCGTCTCATGTCTACGACCATGGCATCTCCCCTCCCAAGCCCTAGGCGCCCGTCGCTGCACCGCCTGGACGGTCACGCGTCGGCGTTTCGTTCCTCGCCGCCACTAGTCGAGGAGGACACGTCGGCGTTCCACTCCTTGCCGCGACGCGTCGAGGTGGACACGCCAGCATTCCCAATCTCGCCAACACGCGCGTTGGAGTTCGTGTTGGCTCCCAGCTACGAGGAGAATGCCGCGCCGCCCGCCGAGCCCCCCCAGCCTTGAGGAGCTTTGGAAAGAAATGGATGTCGCCATCTGGGATGCTTTTCCGCCAGGAGAGAAAGCCAAAATAGAGGCGGAGAAGAAGGCCGAGGAAGAGAAGCGCGCCGCGGGGCAAGCTGCCTGGCAGGTCTATGTCGCGTCCGAGAGAGTCGGGCAATTGGCTCTTTGGCAGAAGGCTCGTGCAAGGGCCACGAGGGTGGCGGAGGACGCCCGTGCCAAAGCCCTGAGTGCAGTCGGGCCCAAGCGCCTCATCTACGCTTGGCGACGTGGACGGTGCACGCTCAATGAGGAGGAGTGCTCATGGCGCGGATCACCACATCGGTGAGATCGCGCTCGCCCGGCAAGCCGCATAATCAGCACCTCGCGAGTTGCGAGGCTGAGGAAGAGGTGTTGTGTCGGCGCTGCTGGGAAATGGCACAAGCACTGTGGCATTCGCAGCGCCATAGCGCCTCCCGCGAAAGGCGCCGCTTTTAGTAGGAGTATAATTTTTGTTTCGTAAGGCGATCTCATTAGTTTTGGGACACAAATGATAAATCCCGAACGTTCAGGAATTATTAGCGTCATTAATTAAGTTTGTAAAAGGGAAAGTTTGGAAACGTTGTGTATTCGTACGCATTTTGTAAGTACGTGCATATAGCACAAACTTTACTATATACTATCGCACTACACGTCTCTCTCTATATATGTTTGCAGACTGTGCTACTCCCTCCGTCCAGGTCAATAAGTCATCTTTAGTTGTGAACCATGACCAAGAAGGAAGGAAGACTTATACACCTAGACGGAGGGAGTACTACTATTACTTATGTATGTGCAAACGCACGTTTTAACATTACGATGCGGTTTTTGTAAAAGTAGAAAAACAGCACTAGTCAAGCTTGTGAAACGATTCAATGCAAAACAAATGCAAAAATGCTCGTTTGATTGTTTGTTTTTTAGCTTCCTTCTCTGTGGTTATTTCTCTGTCATACTTTGTACGGAGTATCTCACTGGTCAGAAAGGCATGCAAATTCCCAAACCGCTTCCTACACCTCAGATCGAATTTTTTGCCTAACAAG
The DNA here is from genome assembly GCA_021605205.1 of Aegilops longissima. Classification (NCBI taxonomy): domain Eukaryota; kingdom Viridiplantae; phylum Streptophyta; class Magnoliopsida; order Poales; family Poaceae; genus Aegilops; species Aegilops longissima. The sequence goes on from CM038678.1 coordinate 343,654,072, forward strand.
TTGTGTCGTGCAATTGGAATTCCAACTTGAGTACTACTACTAGTAGGAGTACCAGGGCCAGTTCTTTTAGGCTTCTAGATTAGTAATCCCATAACTACTACCTCCGTCCTGGTTTATTGGTCCCCATCAGATCTGTGTCAAATTTTGATCATAAATTTAACTAATTAAATGTTAGTGCATGTCACATGCACTAACATTTTATCAGTTAAATCTTTGGTCAAAATTTAGGACAAATTAAAATGGTGACGAATAAACCAGGACAGAGGTACTAGTAGTAGTTTAGAAGCCCAAATAAATAAGTGAGGCACCTTAATGTTACTCTCCGCTGTGACTAGTCTTATGGGAAAAGCTGGGGAAGCCGCTAAAAGAACTAGCCCTAGGAGTAGTAGCTAGGGATTGAGTGTGCGAGATGAACCGGAGAAAGTAAATGCAGAGAGATGAAATGCAAAAAAGACGAAGAGATGTGATTTTTGCTTGTCCGTTTATTTTACCAGGCCACTTATTACTAGGAGTGGTTGGGTTTTGTGATATGACAGCTTTACTGCCGCGCCACAAGCGGGGTGAGACTCCCGTGCAGCGCCGCCCTCTACACTAGTAATACATCGGTCGTGGTTTTATCCCCCATTGAATTTGACTGAAGATTTAACTGACAAAATGTTAGTGCATGTCAACAAAAACAATATAGTTGGATTCGTATTTGAACATAGTTTTCAATGTTATAATTTTAGGTGACATGCATCATCATTTATCGTACTATATATAATGTTAGTTCAATTTTTGGTTGTACTAATCTATAGTAAGGTGCCCGTGCGTTGCACAAAAGAGTGAAATGCATTGATCGGGGAGTTTTTTATTTTGACAAAGGATGTGGGGTTCATCTCATGTGTAACGGGTATCGATAGGTTTCTTCGTATATTATTTCATCTCCAGAGCTCACAAACATCCGGGTGAAATAGATAAAAAAGTATCTTTTGCAAACAAAAGCGTTCAACTGTTCAACCTACATACAAACTTGTGAAGAAATAACACTTATTGTGCTTTGCAAGGAATTATCTTTAAGAATTAGTTTCTGAGTATCGATTGTTATACATGTTGGCTACAAATGACATGTCACTTTCTTACAGTCAGCAGTTGGCTATACTATTAAGTATTAACCATGCCCTCATACACCAAGATGGAGGGATTAAATCAGGATGACTTGGAAGGGGGGCAGAGGAGATGTAAGAAATGGTTCATCATAAGTCTTTCACCAATAATGTAGTAAAAATTTCATACATGGAAGATTCTAGACTAAACCATAAATGGATACACTTTTATTCATGCACGATACTCTAGTAGAGCAAGATCATGCATGGAAGTCTCCACATGCTTAGACAGCGGATTACATTGAGCGAAGACTAATGATGAACATTTAACTTGGTAATGCATATGTCCAGGTGAACCTCCTTGAAGTCCCCATGCACATTGTTGGGGGTCAAATCATGCCATGCGTCTTCCATGCCCACATCGGCGGGAAGGTCCCGGCTCGGCACAGTCCTAGTCAGCTTGACGTAGCCAGTGTCGGCGCCCAAGTACCTCCGAGGGGTAGTAATAGTGAGCACACACCCGTACATCGGCCTCGTGTTAGTGTCAGCGTCAGCGGCGTCGCCCTTGACGCACACTACAGAGTCGGGGCGTGGCCTGCGCGGGCCTCGCCGGTGCCCACAATCAAGAGGAAGACGCTGCCGTCCTCCTCCGGGACTAGCAGGCGGCAGTGATCCTCCAGCGACTCCGGCACGGTGAACATGTAGCACGTCTCATACTTGATGTTCTTCGCAAAGGGCCAGTAGTGATCGCCGCACGCCTGCGTGAGGTGATGCACGATGTCCGCCGGCGAGCCCCAAAATGGCAACGGGCACTCATAGCAGTAGATGAAGGGCTCCTTGGAGGCATCGACCAGGCCGTCCATGAAACGGGAGTGGCTGTAGGGCACGTTCCGCCAGTTGAATATATGAGCAAGTTACTACGAGATTTAGTCCGAATAAGCACAAAATAAATCATGACGGCTATTACAGAGATTAAACTAATCATGCGGACTAGCATTGTAGATGAACAGATCGAATCTAGGACACAGACTAGAAACATGAATTCTACCATGATTTCAAATAGGAAGGACAGAAACACATATGGTGCAACGGGAGCAGCACCATTGGCGTTGAGGTTGTCGCCCATGTCGTTGAGGAAGAGGTTGCCGAGGTCGGGAAGAAGTCGTCGTCGGTGAAGTCGTCGCTCCTAGCAGTCGCGAGAGTGCGCTCCCCAAATTTCAACAGCGCCCGCCGAATGGAGCACAGGAGGGAGTGGTTGTAGGGGACGTTGCGGCTGCTGAATGGTGCGCAGGAGTAGCCCACGAAGCAGTAGATGGTGCTTCTCCCTAGTATCTATTCTTATCTCTATCTCTACTACCCTTATTTGTTTTTTATAATACACTAGTTGTAGTTGTCAAATCGAATAGTACTGCACCGTCCACTGCACGCCCGGCTGAACACGCCTCCTCGCCTCCATCAAACCCCTCCGTTAAACCCGCATGCAAACCGAGAAACCTACTCCAGCCCGCGGGAGGAAATTTGCCAGTTGCCATTGGAGAATAATAGAGTCACGTACAATCCATTTGAGTTAATTGCGTGTATGATTCCCCCTCTATAAAAAGTTAATTGCATCCTTAATCTTGTATTTTAAGTACTCAGGGTTCCACTCACAAGACAAAGGTACATGACTTGCAGGCTGGCTACAGATTCGTACAGAAAGTTAAAAAGAAACAAATCCATCCTTAATCTTGTATTCTAAGTACTCTGTGGGTTCCACTGCCAGTACAGTAGCGAAAGAAGTATATATTAAAAAAGCTAAAGTTTAGGACAAAATTTGAACTCAGGTCATCGCGCTGTGAGCATCCGGCCCGGACCAGTACACTAGGTGTTGGTTGCGGAGAATGCAAGAGATAAACCTTTATAACAATGAGCCCTTCCGTTGCAACAGATCCAAAGTAGAATAATACATATTCACAAATTTGAAAGAAAACAGATTACTTTTGATATACATATCACTAAAAATATCTTATGTTTCACTCCAAATATATACTTTGGGCTGTTTTGATGAAGTAAGGGAGGAATGTGGTTGGTTTCAAGATACTAAGGGGTTTTGTGTAAACTAGAGCAGAGAAGTGGGAATTTTTGCAAAAGGCCACAACTTACATCACAGCCGTTAGATGCAGATCTAATGGTCAGAAATGGCAGATGGCAGACACACCATCATCACCAACTAAGTCTTTTATAGGAGTGGGAGTAGAGAAAAAACCGAGTTGGTGATGATGGTGTGCCTGCCATCTTTTAATATAGACTGTCCGATCTATATCTGACGATAGAAAGCAAACTATGACAATTTTACAAAAGATACCCGTACCTCTCTCCACATTTACAGATAAGGCCTTGCCTCGTTCATCCTTATCTCCCACAACCTAATTGCTGAGCAATTACAAAAGGAAGTCTCTGGAACAATCTGGCATGGTGGCCTCTGCCGGCGCGTCCATCCCCATGCCTCCGCCCAGTCCGACCACCAGTCACCACCACACCCCACTCCTCCTCACCTCTATCATCTTTCTCGACATATCATTTTTTCGATGAAATGGTCGATGATGACCCACAAGTATAGGGGATCTATCGTAGTCCTTTCCATAAGTAAGAGTGTAAAACCCAACGAGGAGCAGAAGGAAACGATAAGCGGTCTTCAGCAAGGTATTCTCTGCAAGCACTGAAATTATCGGTAACAGATAGTTTTGTGATAAGGTAATTTGTAACGCGCAACAAGTAACAAAAGTAAATAAAGTTCAGGAAGATGGCCCAATCATTTTTGTAGAAAAGGACAAGCCTGAACAAACTCTTATATAGAGAAAAGTGCTCCCGAGGACACATGGGAATTATCGTCAAGCTAGTTTTCATCACGTTCATATGATTCGCATTCGGTACTTTGATAATTTGATATGTGGGTGGACCGGTGCTTGGGTGCTGTCCTTACTTGGACAAGCATCCCACTTATGATTAACTCCTATTGCAAGCATCCGCAACTACAAAATAAGTATTAAGGTAAACCTAACCATAGCATGAAACATATGGATCCAAATCAGCCCCTTACGAAGTAACGCATAAACTAGGGTTTAAGCTTCTGTCAGTCTAGCAACCCATCATCTACTTATTACTTCCCAATGCCTTCCTCTAGGACCAAATAATGGTGAAGTGTCATGTAGTCGACGTTCACATAACACCACTAGAGGAGAGACAACATACATCTCATGAAAGTATCGAAAGAATACCAAATTCACATGACTACTAATAGCAAGACTTCTCCCATGTCCTCAGGAACAAACGTAACTAATCACAAAGCATATTCATGTTCATAATCAGACGGGCATTAATATGCATAATGGATCTGAACATATGATCTTCGACCAAATAAACCAACTAGCATCAACTACCAAGAGTAATCAACACTACTAGCAACCTACAAGTACCAATCCCAGACTTAGAGATAAGAATTGGATACAAGAGATGAACTAGGGTTCGAGAGGAGATGGTGCTGGTGAAGATGTTGATGGAGATTGGCCCCCTCCCGATGAGAGGAGCGTTGGTGATGACGATGGCGATGATTTCCCCCTCCGGAAGAGAAGTGTCCCCGACAGAACAGCTCCGCTAGAGCCCTCGATTGGTTCGCCAAGGTTCCGCCTCGTGGCAGCGGAGTCTCATCCCGAAAGCTTGCTTATGATTTTTTTCTCGGACGAAAGACTTCATATAGCAGAAGATGGGCACCGGAGGGCCACTGGGGGCCCACGAGGCGGGGCGCCTGGGGTAGGTGCGCCCCCACCCTCGTGGCCAGGGTGTGGGCCCCCTTTGGTATTTTCTTCGCTCGGTATTTTTTATTATTTCCAAAAATAACTTCCGTGGAGTTTCGGGACTTCGGAGTTGTGCGTAATAGGTCTCTAATATTTGCTCCTTTTCCAAATTTCAATTCCAGCTGCCGCATTCTCCTCTTTATGTAAACCTTGTAAAATAAGAGAGAATAGGCATAAGTATTGTGACATAATGTGTAATAACAGCCCATAATGCAATAAATAGCAATATAAAAACATGATGCAAAATGGACGTATCAACTCCCCCAAGCTTAGACCTCGCTTGTCCTCAAGCGGAAGCCGATAACGATAAATATATCCACATGTTTAGAGATAGAGGTGTCGATAAAATAAAATACGGACGTGAGGGCATCATGATCATTCTTAGAACAGCAACATATATGGATATTGTCATATGATTTCTTATGCTCAAGTAATAATCTATTCACAATGCAAAGTATGAATCAGAAACTTTATTGAGAACGAACAAACGATAATCTCAGTCATTGAGGCAATTGCAATTTATCATAACATCGAAAAGAGTCAATATAAGAGATTTTCAGCAATTCCACATACTCAACTATCATTTATTCTTTCACAATTGCTAACACTCACGCAATACTTGTGGTTACAGAGTTCTAATCGGAGACAGAGAAAGATAGGGGCTTATAGTTTCGCCTCCCAACCTTTTAACTCAAGGGTAATTTCAAAAATAATAGTCTTACATCCAATCGGATATATATATCAGGATCTTTCCAACACAATGTGCTTGCCAAACGATAAAATGTAAAAAGGACAGGTGAAGATCACCATGACTCTTGTATAAGGTAAAAGATAAAAGTAAAAGATAGGCCCTTCGTAGAGGGAAGAAGAGGTGTCATGCGCTTTAATGGTTGGATGCACAAAATCTTAATGCGAAAGAACGTCACTTTATATTGCCACTTGTGATATGGATCTTTATTATGCAGTTCGTCGTTCTTATTTCTTCCATATCACAAGATCGTATAAAGCTTATTTCATCCACATTAATCAATCATACATATTTAGAGAGCAATTTTTATTGCTTGCACCGACGACAACTTACTTGAAGGATCTTACTCAATCCATAGGTAGGTATAGTAGACTCTCATGGCAAAACTGGTTTAAGGGTTTTTGGAAGCACAAGTAGTATCTCTACTTTGTGCAAACAATTTGGTTAGAATGAGGGAGAAAGGCAAGCTCAACATGTTGGATGATCCATGACAATATACTTTATTTCAGATATAAGAAAACATAACCCATTACATTGTCTTTCTTGTCCAACATCAACTCTTTAGCATGTCATATTTTAATGAGTGCTCACAATCATAAAAGATGTCCAAGATAGTATATTTATATGTGAAACCTCTCTTTATTTATTACTTCCTGTTAATTGCAACGATGACCAAAACTATGTTTGTCAACTCTCAACAACTTTTAATCATCATACTCTTTATATGTGAAGTCATTCCTCTCCATAAGATCAATATGATCTCTTTGTTTCTGTTTATTCTTTCTTTTTTCTTTTATTCCCTCAAGATCATGGCAAAATAATAAAGCCCTTGACTCAACACTAATCTTTATTATATAACTCACAGACTCGTTTACATAGAGGGATCATAAAGCAAAACTCAAAACTAGATCATACTAAAACTTTATCCCACTAGATAAAGATATTACTAAAAGGATCGAACTAAGAAAACGGTAAAGATAGAGATGTGATGGTGATACAATACCGGGGCACCTCCCCCAAGCTTGGCAGTTGCCAAGGGGAGTAACCATACCCATGTGATTATATCTCTTTTGCTGGTGAAGGAGATGGAGGTGATGATGGATAGTCGCACATCGAGTGTAAGAGGTCCTCCAACTTGTGGATAATGCCCTTGAGTGCGATGATATGCTCCTTCAACAAAATATTTTCACGTGTGAGATACTTGTTTTGTATACGAGCTAACTCAATCATCTTGAAAGCTTCGATCTCAGTTGGGGTAAGAAGATTGTGATCAAGTTGAAGGATGTCTTCTGCTGCCGGAGCTTGGTCCTCCGTGGCCTTCTTGATCCCTTGATCCTTGTTGATCTCCATGGTTTCTTCCCTCTTCAGCTCTATCTTCATTAGCCAAGCATCGTTGTCACCATTGTTGGAGGAGGGGGACGACATGATGCCTGGCCTTGACAACCCTGACAAAAAACAGCTCGAAACAACAACAGAGGATAATTGCGTGATACGGGCGTCAAAACCTTCGGGAGTTTATATAATGAATTTTTACCGACCGAAAGAAGTATCGTGCAAGAAAACGGATTCCAGAGAGCACACGAGATGCCCACGAGGCAGGGGGCGCGCCCAGGGGGGTAGGGCGCGCCCTCCATCCTCGTGGAGGCCTCATGTCCTTCGCGGACTGCTCTTACTTTCCTATTTTTCTAAATATTCCAAAACGGAGAAAATTTGCCATTAGAACTATTTTGGAGTCGGTTTACTTACCGTACCACGTACCTATTCCTTTTCAGAGTCTGAAACATTCTGGAAAGTGTCTCTTATTTATTCCTCCGGAGTTACGGTTTCAATAATATTAGTTTCAACATTTATGCAGTTACCTTAGATATAATGTTTGATTCTTTGACCGTTCACCACCTTCGGATTTGTGCCTTCGAAGTTGTTGATTTTTATGGCAACGGAAGGATAGACCTCCTCGATAACGTAAGGACCTTCCCATTTAGATAGAAGTTTTCCTGCAAAAAATCTTAAATGAGAGTTGTATAGCAATACATAATCACCTACATTAAACTCACGCTTTTGTATCCTTTTGTCATGCCATCTTGTAACTTTTTCTTTAAACAACTTGGCATTCTCATAGGCTTGGGTTCTCCATTCATCAAGTGAGCTAATGTCAAATAACCTCTTCTCACCGGCAAGTTTGAAATCATAATTGAGTTCTTTAATATCCCAATATGCCTTATGTTCTAGTTCGAGAGGTAAATGACATGCTTTTCCATAAACCATTTTATACGGAGACATACTCATAGGATTTTTATATTCAGTTCTATAGGACCATAATGCATCATCAAGTTGCTTAGACCAATTCTTTCTAGATCTATTAACAGTCTTTTGCAATTAATTTGAGCTCTCTATTACTCAATTCTACTTGACCACTAGACTGTGGGTGATAAGGAGATGCAATTCTATTATTAACATCATACTTAGCAAGCATTTTACGAAAAGCACCATGAATAAAATGTGAACCACCATCATTCATTAAGTATCTAGGGACTCCAAACCTCAGAAAAATAACTTCTTTAAGCATCTTAATAGAGGTGTTATGATCAGCACTACTAGTTGGAATAGCTTCTACCCACTTACTAATGTAATCAACAGCAAGTAGAATATGTGTATACCCATTAGAGGCAGGAAACGGTCCCATATAATCAAAGCCCCAAACATCAAATGGTTCAATAACAAGTGAATAATTCATAGGCATTTCATGACGTCTACTAATATTACCAATTCTTTGACATTCATCACAAGATAAGACAAACTTACGGGCATCCTTGAAGAGAGTAGGCCAATAAAAACCGGACTGCAATACCTTATGTGCAGTTCTGTCTCCAGCGTGGTGTCCTCCATAAGCCTCGGAGTGACACTTGCGTAGGATCTGTTCCTGTTCATGCTCAGGTACACAACGCCTAATAACACCATATACTCCTTCTTTATAAAGATGTGGGTCATCCCAGAAGTAATGTCTTAAATCGTAGAAAAACTTTTTCTTTTGCGGGTATGTGAAACTAGGTGGTATAAATTTAGTAACAATGTAATTAGCATAATCAGCATACCATGGAGTAGTACGAGAAGCATTTATTACATTCAGTTGTTCACCAGGAAAGCTATCATCAATAGGTAGTGGGTCATCAAGAACATTTTCTAACCTAGACAAGTTGTCTGCAACGGGGTTCTCAGCTCCCTTTCTATCAATAATATGTAAATCAAATTCTTGTAGCAAATCTAATAAGTCTAGGTTTAGCATCTTTCTTTTCCATAAGATATTTAATAGTAGCATGATCAGTGTGAATAGTTACTTTAGAATCAACAATATAAGGTCTGAACTTATCACAAGCAAATACAACTGCTAAAAATTCCTTTTCAGTAGTGGCATAATTTCTCTAGGCATTGTCTAGAGTTTTACTACCATATTGTGTAACATTCAATTTCTTATCAACTCTTTGCCCTAGAACAGCACCTACAGCATAATCGCTAGCATCACACATAATTTCAAAAGGTAAATTCTAGTCAGGTGGCTGAATGATAGGTGCAGAAATTAATGCTTTCATAAGTATTTCAAATGCTTCTACACAATCATCATAAAAAAACAAAGGTATATCTTTTTGTAAAAGATTATTCAGAGGCCAAGAAATTTTTGAGAAGTCCTTAATGAACCTCCTATAAAAACCGGCATGACCAAGGAAACTTCTTATACCTTTGATATCCTTGGGACACGGCATCTTTTCAATAGCATCAACTTTAGCTTTCTCAACTTCCATACCTCTTTCAGAAATTTTATGCCCCAAGACAATTCCTTCATTAACCATAAAGTGGCACTTCTCCCAATTCAAGACAAGGTTAGTTTCTTCACATCTCTGCAAAACTCGATCAAGGTTGCTCAAGCAATCATCAAAAGAGGATCCATAAATGGAGAAATCGTCCATGAAAACCTCATATCTTTTCACAAAAATCAGAGAATATAGCCATCATGCATCTTTGAAAGGTAGCAGGTGCATTACATAAACCAAAAGGCATACGTCTATAAGCAAAAGTACCGAAAGGGCAATTAAAAGTGGTCTTTGCTTGATCATCAAGCAGAGGTATTTGAGAGAAACCAGAATAACCATCTAGAAAGCAAAAATGTGTGTGTTTGGGTAATATTTCTAGCATTTGTTCAATGAATGGCAAGGGGTAATGATCCTTTTTAGTAGCATTATTTAATTTGCGGAAATCAATTACCATCCTATAACCTGTAATAATTCTTTGCGGGATCAATTCATCTTTATCATTAGGAACGACAGTAATACCTCCTTTCTTAGGGACACAATGGACAGGACTTACCCACTAACTATCAGCAATGGGATAGATTATACCTGCCTCAAGGAGCTTAAGTATTTCCTTTCTTACCACTTCTTTCATCTTAGGATTCAGCCGTCGTTAATGATCAATAACTGGTTTGGCGTGTTTCTCCAAATTTATTTTGTGTTGACATAAAGTGGGACTAATGCCTTAAGATCATCAAGAGTATATCCAATAGCAGCACGGTGCTTCTTTAGAGTATTCAATAATTTTTCTTCCTCCTTCTCCGAAAGGTTAGCACTAATAATAACAGGATATATCTTCTTTTCATCAAGATAAGCATATTTAAGAGTATTAGGTAATGGTTTAAGTTCAAACATGGGATCACCCTTGGGTGGAGGAGGATCCCCTACGATTCCAACAGGAAAATTGTGTTTTAGAATAGGTCCCTGTTTAAAGAATACTTCATCTATTTCCCTTCTTTCATTCATAAACATATCATTTTCATGGGCTAGCAAATTGTGTTCTAAAGGATCACTAGGAGGTACGGCAATAGAAGCAAGACCAATTATTTCATCTTTACTAGGCAATTCCTCATCACGAGGTTGTCTACGAAATTTAGAGAAATTAAACTCATGAGACATATCATCCAAGCCAATAGTAACAACATTCTTCTTGCAATCTATCTTAGCATTACTAGTATTCAAGAAGGGTATACCAAATATAATGGGACAAAAGCTATCTTGAGGGGAACCAAGAACAAGGAAGTTAGCAGGATATTTAGCTTTCACACACAAGACTTCAACATCTCTAACAATCCCAATCGGTGATATAGTATCTCTATTGGCAAGCTTAATGGTAACATTAATTTCTTCTAACTCAGCGGGTGCAATATCATGCATAATTTCTTGATATAAAGAAATAGGTATTGCGCTAGCACTAGCACCCATATCACATAAGCCATGATAACAATGATCTCCTATTTTAACAGAAATAACAGGCATGCCTACCACAGGTCTATGTTTATCTTTAGCACCGGGTTTAGCAATCCTAGCAGTTTCATCACAGAAGTAAATAACATGCCCAACGATATTATCAGCCAAGAGATCTTTAACCATAGCAATATTAGGTTCAACTTTAACTTGCTCAGGAGGTTCGTGTGTCCTAATATTACTTTTGTTAACCACAGTTGAAGCTTTATCATGATCCTTCAATCTAACAGGGAAAGGTGGTTTCTCAACTTAAGCAGTAGGAACAATAGGATCATTATAAGTGATAACCTTTTCTTCAACTTTAATATGTGCAACTACTTTTACTTCAATGGGAGGATTATATTTAAACCACTTCTCCTTAGGGAGATCAACATGAGTTGCAAATGATTCACAGAAAGAAGCTACTATCTCAGAGTCAAGTCCATATTTAGCGCTAAATTCACGGAAAACATCGGTATCCATAAAAGATTTAACACTATCAAACTTAGGTGTTATACCTGACCCTTTAACTTCGTCGAGGTCCCAATCTTCAGAGTTGCATTTAATTCTTTACAATAAATCCCATTTGAATTCAATAGTCTTCATCATAAAAGAACGGGTACAAGAAGTATCGAGCATGGTGCGATTGTTGTTAGAAAGCCGAGCATAAATTTTTTGAATAATCATTTCTCTCGAGAGCTCATGATTGGGGCATGAATATAACATTGACTTAAGCCTTCCCCAAGCTTGAGTGATGCTTTCTCCTTCGCGAGGCCAAAAATTATATATATAATTATGATCACGATGAACAAGATGCATAGGATAAAACTTCTGATGGAATTCCAATTTCAACCATTTGTAGTCCCATGATCCAATATCATCACATAGCCTATACCATGTCAATGCTTCTCCCTTCAAAGATAAAGGGAAGACCTTCTTCTTGACAACATCATTGGGCATACCTGCAAGCTTAAATAATCCACAAACTTCATCCACATAGATTAGGTGCTCGTCAGGATGTAATGTTCCGTCTCCTGCAAAAGGATTAGCTAGCAGTTTTTCTATCATACCCGAAGGAATTTCAAAGTAGACATTTTCAGTAGGTTCAGTGGGTTGAGGAGCAACTCTTTGCTCTACTGGTTGATGTGAAGATACCCCAAACAAGCCCCTCAAAGGATTACTTTCCATAGTAACAAGTGACAGTAAATTTCAGCACACTACATAAATTTTTTCCTTACCAAATTCCACCTACCAAAGGAGCTTCACTCCCTGGTAACGGCGCCAGAAAAGAGTCTTGATGACCCACAAGTATAGGGGATCTATCATAGTCCTTTCGATAAGTAAGAGTGTCGAACCCAACAAGGAGCAGAAGGAAATGATAAGCGGTCTTCAGCAAGGTATTCTCTGCAAGCACTGAAATTATCGATAATAGATAGATTTGTGATAAGGTAATTTGTAACACACAACAAGTAACAAAAGTAAATAAAGTGCAGCAAGATGGCCCAATCCTTTTTGTAGCAAAGGACAAGCCTGAACAAACTCTTATATAGAGAAAAGCGCTCCCGGGGACACATGGGAATTATCGTCAAGCTAGTTTTCATCACGTTCATATGATTCGCGTTCGGTACTTTGATAATTTGATATGTGGGTTGGCCGGTGCTTGGGTGCTGTCCTTACTTGGACAAGCATTCCACTTATGATTAACTCCTATTGCAAGCATCCACAACTACAAAAGAAGTATTAAGGTAAACCTAACCATAGCATGAAACATATGGATCCAAATCAGCCCCTTATGAAGCAACGCATAAACTAGGGTTTAAGCTTCTGTCACTCTAGCAGCCCATCATCTACTTATTACTTACCAATGCCTTCCTCTAGTCCCAAATAATGGTGAAGTGTCGTGTAGTCGCCGTTCACATAATATTACTAGAGGAGAGACAACATACATCTCATGAAAGTATCGAAAGAATACCAAATTCACATGACTACTAATAGCAAGACTTCTCCCATGTCCTCAGGAACAAACGTAACTAATCACAAAGCATATTCATGTTCATAATCAGACGGGCATTAATATGCATAATGGATCTGAACATATGATCTTCGACCAAATAAACCAACTAGCATCAACTACCAAGAGTAATCAACACTACTAGCAACCTACAAGTACCAATCCCAGACTTAGAGATAAGAATTGGATACAAGAGATGAACTAGGGTTCGAGAGGAGATGGTGCTGGTGAAGATGTTGATGGAGATTGGCCCCCTCCCGATGAGAGGAGCATTGGTGATGATGATGGTGATGATTTCCCCCTCCCGGATGGAAGTGTCCCCGGCAGAACAACTCTGCCAGAGCCCTCGATTGGTTCCGCCAAGGTTCCGCCTCGTGGCGGCGGAGTCTCGTCCCGAAACCTTGCTTATAATTTTTTCTCGGACGAAAGACTTCATATAGCAGAAGATGGGCACCGGAGGGCCACCAGGGGGCCCACGAGGCAGGGGGCGCGCCCAGGGGGTAGGGCGCGGCCCCCACCCACGTGGCCAGGGTGTGGGGCCCCTCTGGTATTTTCCTCGCTCAGTATTTTTTTATTATTTCCAAAAATAACTTCCGTGGAGTTTCAGGACTTTTGGAGTTGTGCAGAATAGGTCCCTAATATTTGCTCCTTTTCCAGCCGAATTCCAATGCGGCATTCTCCTCTTTATGTAAACCTTGTAAAATAAGAGAGTATAGGCATAAATATTGTGACATAATGTGTAATAACAGCCCATAATGCAATAAATATCAATATAAAAACATGATGCAAAATGGACGTATCAGTCGACATACCATTTTCTGATAAAATTCTCAAGATATCATTAGTTTTTACACATGGAATTACTCCTGCATGGGTCAATCACAACAGGTGTTTTGGAAAAAAAATGCATCTTGATGTTCTGTGCAATGCACGGGCATCTTGCTAATTTTTTTGCATATAATTCCAAACACCACGTAGAGACGGTCTTTGACCATTTTAGAACTATGTTATTATCATTGTTAGCAGTTAGCCAGTGCAAGTTATAGCCCCGGGTGTTTTAACCTTTTTTTTAGTAATGATATCTAGCGATTGTTCGGCACGAGCTCAATCCTGGCGAATCCCACGTAACCGTCAGATTTCCATCTGACGGTGGCCTGTTTTTAAGCCATAGTATTTGACAAAACCGCGACCCTTACACATGTATCAGAATCTGCGTCGGCGCGTTGTAACTTGCCATGTCTCCCAGCGAACGTTTGTTGGGGATTGGAGTTAGCACCGATGGCGGTTCGTAGTCGTTCCACGCTCGGGCATTGAAGTTTGTAACTATTTTAGATTAGAATATACTGATACGTCTTTGTCTTATCTATAATTTTTTATTGTTACATGCCAATATTATACAACTTTCATACACTTTTGGCAACTATTTATATTATTTTGGGACTAACATATTGATCCAGTGCCCAGTGCCAGTTCATGTTTGTTGCATGTTTTTGTTTCGCAGAATATCCGTATCAAACGGAGTCCAAACGGGATAAAAACGGATGGAGATTATTTTTGGAATATTCGAAGAATATGGAAAGTAAAATCCACGCGAGACGGTGCCCGAGGGAGGCACGAGGCAGGGGGCGCCCCACCCCCTGGGCGCGCCCCCGGCCCTCGTGGGCTCCCCATAAGGTGGTTGATGCTCTACTTTGGATGCAAGAAAACTAATTTTCGGAGAAAAATCTGGGTGAAGGTTTTAATCCAATCAGAGTTACGGATCTCCATATATACACGAAACGGTGAAAGGGCAGCAGACGAGAACGTAGAAACATAGAGACAGATCCAATCTCGGAGGGGCTTTCGCCCCTCCCACGTCATGGAGGCCAAGGACCAGAGGTGAAACCCTTCACCCATCTAGGGAAGAGGTCAAGGATGAAGAAGACGAAGGGTCCCCCTCTCCCTTTCTCTTCTGGTGGCGTCGAAACACTGCCGTCGCCATCATCATCACCGCAATCTTCACCAACAACTTCACCGCCATCATCACCAACTCTTCTCCCCTCTATGCAGCGGTGTAACCTCTCTCTTATCCGTTGTAATCTCTACTTAAACATGGTGCTCAATGCTATATATTATTTCCCAATGATTTATGGCTATCCTATGATGTTTGAGTAGATCCGTTTTGTCCTATGGGTTATTTGATGATCAAGATTGGTTTGAGTTGCATGTTTTATTATTGGTGCTGTCCTATGGTGCTTTCCGTGTTGCAAAATCATGAGGGATCCCCGCTGTAGGGTTTGCAATATGTTCATGATTTTCTTATGGTGGGTGGCGTGAGTGACAGAAGCACAGACCTGAGTAAGTAGGTTGTTGCGTATGGGATAAAGGGGACTGTACATGGAGAGGCTGACAGCTGGGTCCACGGCCGCACGCAAGGAAATGCCTCCTTATTACGCGCAAAATAATGATTCCTCCACCTGACATATGGGACCCACCGAAAGGGCCTCTGTATTTCATGAAAAAAATGTTACCGCCGCTGACATCTCGGACCCACCAGCTATATCTTTGCACGCAAGGAAGTGCCTCCTTATTACGCACAAAAAAATGAATACTCCCCCTGCTAGCTGGGACCTAGTATAGTGGGAGCCTGACTTGTGGGCCTACTAAGTTGACGGGGACGAAGGGCTTTGTCAACTTAGTCAATATGCACGATTCTCGCTCCGGTGACCGTACGATGTCCATCCAACTGCCGTAGTGCTTCTTCAACCTCTGGTCTTCTTGCTCCAGCCGCCCAAACCAGCGCCGGTCGTGCCTTGTGCTCCTGCCTCCCGTGGCCGGCTACGATGCCGCGGAGGCCTCACCGCCCCTACTACTCTCACCGCTGGCCAGGCCATCCCTCTACTCACCCACACCCCCTGTTATTCTTCAGCGACGGCAGCCTCACACCGCAGCCGAACCAGTGAACCCTCGTACTCCTCTCTGCGTGGGCATCCACTACCGCGTCTTCCCTGGCTCCGCATTGTCCCCTTCCTAGGCCTCGCCGTCGTCCACCGCCTTGGTGCTCTCGGCGCGGCGTGGTCAATGTGGTCAACGACTGACTTCCATCAGAAAAGTACTATACGTGGAGAGGTTCACAGCTGGGTCCACGACAGCCGCAAGGAAGTGCCTCCTTATTACGTGCAAAATAATTATTCATGCACCTGACAGCAGGGACCCACCGGACGGGCCACCGTATTTCATGAAAAAAATATTTCCCCCTGACTGCAGGGACCCACCAGCTACATCTTCGCACACAAGGAAGTGCGTCCGGGCAAAAAAAATGATTCGCCCCCTGACTGCTGGGACCTACCAGCTATATCTTCGCATGCAAGGAAGTGCCTGACAGTCGGGACCCACCTGGTCGAAGAGTATGTAGCGTTGTCATTCTGATCGCGAACTTGTACGTACATACTGGTCGATGTAGAGCGCATGCGTGTCGTAGTAGAGGTGCGCATGTAGCGTGTACACGTATGTACAACGGCTAGTGTGCAAGAAAGAAAATACGGCCACCTACATACATACGGGCGGGGTCTCGAACGCCTACTCGCGCATACGTACGGCCAGGGCTCGTGTACATGGCTGGGTCGGAACAGAGAAACAACGTCGTCGTCGTGTTCATGGGGAGCCAACCGGGTAGGTCGGAACGGAATGCGTCGTCGTGTTCATCGGGAGGGCTTGGACGGAACAACCGATGGAAACGAGGCCTGGCGTACTGCAAAACAGAGGAAACGGCCTTGTGTTCGACCGACCACGGTCAAAACGGGATCCTGTTCATCGGGAGGGGTCTGGCGTATCGCAAAACGGAGGAAACGGACCTCCTACGGTCGAAACGGGGGTCTTGTTCATCGGGAGGGGTGTGGCGTACCGCAAAACGGAGGAAACGGACTTGTGTTGGAGCGCTACAGTCAAAATGGGGGTCCTGTTCATCGGGAGGGGTGTGGCGTACCGCAAAACAGGACTCCACGGATACTGCTCATCTCCACCGTCGACCCCTCCGGCCTCCACGGCCATCGCTCATCCACCATCGACCTCCTTCAGCCTCCACCGCGATCGCTCATCCACGGGCTCCTGCTCATCCAGCCTCCACCGCCGCTACTCTACGGCCATCGCTCAACCAGCCCTCTCCAAGGGCTCTGTTCAACCACCCTCCACGGGCTCTCGCTCATCCAGCCCTCCACCGCTCTCTGCTCATCCAGCCCTCCACGGGTGGTCCTGTTCATCCAGCCCTCCACGGGTCCTGTTCACCCAGCCCCAATCGCTCGATCGATCGGGTCCTGTTCATCCAGAGGCAACACCATGGGGTCCTGTTCATCCACTCCCACCGGAACTGTTCATCCAAACCCCCACAACGCTCACCGCTCATCCAGAGGCAGCATCGATCGGCTTGATTAGCGGTAGTAGCGAAGAATCGCTCGATCGGGTTCAGCTAACAGCCATCGATCGATCGCTTCGGGTTCGATAGCATAGCTGCGGTGCAATCGCTCGGGTTCAGTTAGAGCCCAACACCTCGCACACACGCGCGTACATGTACGAGAGAAACGCGCATCGCCCGGCCCCTGACCACCCACCATAGCCGGGAACTCCCCGAAATTTTCCTCGCCCTCGCTTCTACCACGGTTTTTTTCGTCATGGACGGCCCAAAGAATGTCATGCAGCTGCGTCTTCGGCCCACCCAGGACGAAAAGCCCATTTTATGTCATGATTTTTTGTCATAGAAGTAGGAGCCCACCACATCTATGATCATACCGGGTTTTGTCACAATTATCGTCATAGAAGTGTCATAAGTATGACAGAAAAAAATTTCGTTCGGCCCAAAATGTCACGGATGTGTCTTTTTTTTGTAGTGATTGTTGGCGGGTACCTGCCTTACAAGGTCGGGTGCCCTGCCTTCACACGTGAGCTGCGGCAAGTCCGTTGGCCGTCCGTGCGCGCGGTCAAGCCCTAAGTACCGGGAAAGTACGATGGCAAGATGAACCCGACAGAATTCTTGGGCATTTACACAATTGTTGTACACGCTACCGGAGGAAGGGATGAAATGATTTTAGCCAATTATTTCCCATTGGTGCTCAATCCAATGTGCGAGCTTGGCTGATGAACTTGTCGGAGAACTCCATTTTCTCGTGGTCAGATATTTGCAACGAATTTGTTGGTGCTTTTACTGAGGCCGGAAGGGCCCCAAGTTTCCCAGTGACTTGCAAGTGATCCCACAGAAGGAAGGAGAAGATCTGCGTAGGTACATTCAAAGATTCAGTGATGAGGACATCAATACCATTGTTACACCCACAACCCCTGCTACTATATATACCTGACCAATTACTAGAGCTCATGCACGCCAATTAAATTACCAGTACTTTCGTTTCTTGGTAATGATTCTAATGTTCATGAGAATATGATGCTCCCTAAATTGGATACATTTGTTATGGTTACAAATGAAGGGCCTAGCTTGGAGAAGGATGAACATTGGATCAAGAACAAGCATGGAGATGATGGCATGCGCAAGGGAAACAAGAACGGAGTTTCAAGTGATGATTTCAGGACTTTGAAGCCACCGTAATGAGTGCATGAAGTCTTGGACGAAATATACAAGATGCCACCTGACAAATTTCGTCCAGAGGCTATTATAGGTGCTGCGTCACCTTATTATTGGGCCATACCCATGTAATTTTGGAAATACTTGATTATAGGCTGTTTTTAGAGTCCGTATGTGTGGGGAAACAAGAGTTAGGGTTCCTTTCAGACCCCTCCCTCAAGGGCCACGAAATTCCCCCCTCTTCCTCCATATATACAGCCCTTAGGGCGTCGTTTATACTTTGGGTTTTGTTTAGATTAAAATTTCGCAAGAGTTGCAACTTCGCGTACTTCGTTTGTGTTCAACGACCAGACCAAGACGTCACAGAACCCCACCTTGATCAATAAAGCTTTCATCTTATATTCACAACAGATTGCAATCTTAGTTTCTTGCTTGTTCTTCGTTTGCTTGTAGGAAATAGACCTTCGTGGTCAGGTTGATCGTGCTCCGGCGTGGTCAATAACCTCTCAGAGTTAGTTTAGCGATTACTAAGGTGCGACGTCCTCGCATGTTCGTAGTCGGATTGTCAAAGCCGACTTCCAACAAGCGATATCCATCATCTGAACAAAAGACTGGACACCTTTGCCTCTATCAAGTGGTATCAGATATCCAGGTTGCTTGGTGATATTTTATAGTTTTCGTAGTTTAGATCGAGTCTGCTGTTCATACCTACAGTCCACGAAACAACCACAAAAAAATTAGGGTTATTTCATCATATCTGAAAAATCTGAGCCTTTGCATAATCTTTCTAGGGTTTATGCTTTGTTGAATTTGCGGTTGCATTGTCGTGTCTAGTTGCTGGTCTTAGTGTCTAGTCTTTTAGAGTTTCGTGTTCTAGTCATAAGTTGTCACGCCGCCGCCGCACCATCATCATCGCCCCTGCCATCTACCACCATCGCTTATCCCCACCGATCCATATCCATATATCATCACCAATCCGTATCCGTATACCACCACCAATCCGTATCCATATACCACCACCACTAACATATACCACCACCGCTGCCGTATACCACCATTATTGTCATATCTTACCATCATATATCTACCACCAATCCGAGTTGTTTTCATATTTGGTTTGTTTTCGAGATCCATCTATTTTCCGATTTGTGTTTCCTTGCCTGAGTAGGTTTCGGGAAAAAAATTGGCGATCGAAAATATTTTTCCCTATCCTGTTTTTAGGCTTTTCTGAGTCTTTTGAGACACTCGCCATCATAGTGAATTTTTAGCACACTTATTCGTCATCGCTGCCCTGATTTCCAAAAAAAATGTCAAAAAAAAATTCGTGCCTATCCTGTTAGTTTGACTTGGGAAGATTTTTGAGACACTCACCATTATACTGATTTTTCGCAAAAAAAAAGAGCGCAAAAAATTTCAGAGTTTGCTTTTCCCTTGTTTACGTGCCACGCCGTGATTTTGTTAGTGTTCTGGGCTCGCGTCTCTTGTACAGTCCAGCCTAGGACTAGCACAGTACCATCGTTGAGCATTTATTCAATTTTGCATCTCTGAATTGATTATTGCGGACATTTTTTCCTACCATATCATAAGCCATCCCAGCTCCACATACATCTACGTTGTGTGTTTGACTCTCCCTGGTAATTGCTCTATCCAAAGTTTGAGAGTTTTGACTACAACGGTTGCTAATCACCACATGCTGCTGGGTAAGAACTGGTAAGAATTTGAGGTTTGCTTGACGAATTTGTGACACCCCACCACCGCCACTTTCTAGCTGTTTGTAGGATCATATTCTTGTGTGTTTCTATTGCTGCTAACCATGGCAGGATCACAAGCCGATGATACTAACAGGGAGAACATGACGAACAAAGAGTTACATGATAAATTTCAGCAAATGATGAGTGGACAGGTGGAAGATGTGATAAACAGATTTGAAGAGGCCATGGAGAAGATAGATGGCATTGAGAAGGAGTTCGAAACAAAGATCGATAACAACTTTAATGAATTGCTCGCGTGTCTTCCACAACCACCGCCCGCTGCACCTGTCGCACCTCTACAACAACAACAACAACAACAACAACGCCTTCCAAATCAAGTGGGACGAGCACAACGTGTTCCCCTTGAGCCTGGTCAAACTTCTGGTGTCGATGTACCTACCGTTGCTGGTTCTGTAGCTCCTGCTGCTATTGCAGAGGTGGAGGAACATTACGAGGATGAGGTTGATCGAAATCAGAACTACGTGCAACCAGCAGCACCACCACCACCAGTTCGTCCCCATGCATATCATCGCAATGGTACGGCTGCACCACCACCAGAGGTACGAGATCATGACCATCTTCCTAAACTAAAGTTGAATATTCCACCATTTGAGGGTAGATATGTTCCTGATATATATCTTACTTGGGAGTTAGAAACTGAACAACATTTTACGTGTTTACAATATCCCTAGGAGAGACGTGTTCCTGCTGTTGTTTGTGCTTTCACTAGTTTTGCATGTGTTTGTTGGTCTAAACATTGTAGATTATATCCTATTCCAGCTACTTGGGCTGATTTGAAAACTGCTATGCGTACTTGTGACGCCCGGATAATTAAGCCACATTAATTCACCGCTAATGGTGCTACGTCATCATGATTACTGTTGTTAAACTCGCGTTGGTTCGAATACGGTCCAAATTTCAAATTTAAATTAAAGTCAAAAATAAAAGTTTTCAAACACAAAATCTAAAATGTTCAAAGTGTGGCAAATATTCACTGGTTATTTGTCATGTTGGAACCAACCTATTTTGGATTCTCAGGTGCCCCTGGAAATTTATTTAGTGGTCTAGTAGCATTTAAAATTGGCCTTTCCAATTTTTAAAAATGGCTAGACAACTCCTTTTGGCCCCAAACTTTTGTGCCATCTAATATTGTTGTGCTTGATTTAAGTGCAAAGTTTTACAAGTAACAAAGCTCATTTGGTAGCTAGAATAAATAGAAAATAGTAACAGAATATAAAACAATAAAAGGATAGAAAATGAATAAAGCCTATTGTGCCACTGGGCCATAAGTGGCCTCAACACACATGCCCAGCCCACCATCGCCCATCGCCTTCCTCCTGTTCACGGTGACCCGTGGGCGACTGGCTGCACGCCCATGGCCGGGGATCGCCACGCGCCGACCATCCGAGCCCCCGGCGAGTATAAGACCGTCCCGGCGCCTAGGGTTCAGCCTCATCCCTCTACCACTCGGTCCCGCTCCCTCGCCCTCTCCCTCTTTATTACGCCGCCAAGCGCACTTGTATCACGCCGTCGCCGTTGTCGTGCAATCAAGCAGCCCGGGTCGCCGGAGGTGTCCAGCAGGTGCGTCGTCGTCGTCTCCGTCGGCTACGTCAACGAACCAGACCGGAGCCGCCCCGCATCGACCGGATCGAGTCTTCTTCCACCACCGGTCGCCGCCGTTCAACGCGTCGATCTGCCGCCTCCGTGCTTCCCCCGGCCTCACTGACCTCCCCTGCCGCACCGATGTGAGCTTGCTGACCTTTTCCTTGTTCTCCTTCTCTCGTTCGTTCTCTAGCGCCGCCCGTCATAGTCCTCTTTCGTGCCGCCCGTTCTCCCACCGTGGCAGCGGTCGTCGTGCTCACTAGGGCCGCGCCCGCGTCCCGCGCCCTCTTCGTGGCGGGCTCGAGCCCGGCCGCCCGTCGCGCTTCGACTCCCCGCGGCAACCGTCTGTGCGTGCCCAGCCCGCCCGCTTTCTTTGTCGCTGCTGCCCTTTCTGCTGTTGCCTCTCCACAGTCTTGCGCGCTTGTTGCTGCTCGCTATTGCTGCAGCTGCAGCTCCTTCTACTGCAGATGCCGCTGCTATCTGCTGTTGCTCACGGCCCGTCGCTCTTGCTGGCCATGGCCATGGCCGAGTGCATCAGGAGCGTGAGGTGTGTGTGTGAGTTCGGCTGATAAATTGCCAAAGGAAGCCGGCCTTCATTTGATTAGTACTAATCCCCTCTAGTACTAATTCCCTACTAACCCACCCCCACTTTGAGTCTATTACGTGTGGTCCCACTAGGTAAATTATTTAAACTAAAATAACTTTTAACACATAGGAGTATTACACTTACGTGTGGGTCCTCTAACCCTGTTGACTGGTCAATCATTGACCTGGTCAACAGTCAACCAAACCCCCTGACCCCATTGTCATAGACTAGGCTAGGCAACCCCTTGGTGCGCTTAGAAATTCTGTTTTAATTTCGAACTAACAATAAATCCAGGGATTTCGGAAAATGAATAAAACTTTGAGAAATCATATAAAATAATCTGTAACTCGGCTGGAAAAACTTTGTACATGAAAGTTGCTCAGAACGATGAGACGAATCCGGATACGCAGTCCGTTCGTCCACCACACACCCCTAACATATCAAACTCGCAACTTTCCCCCTTCGGCTCCTCTGCCCGAAAACGCGAAACACCGGGGATACTTTCCCGGTTGTTTCCCCCCTTCACCGGTATCACCTATCCCTGCGTTAGATCACCTCTAGCACCGCATTTGTCATGTTATGCTTTGATGGCTCTATTATTTATTATGTTCCCCCTCCGTTACTTTTCCGGTAGACCCCGAGATCGCTGCCGGTACCCCTGTGATCGACTATGGAGTTGACGACCCCCCTCTCTTGCCAGAGCAACCAGGCAAGCCCCCTTAATCACGAGATATCACCTACTCTTCTCTATACTGCTTGCATTAGAGTAGTGTAGCATGTTACTGCTTTCAGATACTCCTATACTGCTGCATAGCCTGTCCTTGTTACCACTGTTGTTACCTTACCTGCAATCCTATATGCTTAGTAAAGGATGCTAGCACTTTCATCTGTGGCCCTACATTCTTGTCCGTCTGCCGTGCTATACTATCGGGCCGTGATCACTCGGGAGGTGATCACGGGTATATACTATATATTATATACATGATACAGGTGGAGACTAAAGTCGGGTCGGCTGGTGGAGCACCCGCGAGTGGATCATTGAGGCGGAGCGACAGGGCAGGTTGAGACCGCCTAGGAGAGAGGTGGGCCTGGCCCTGTTCGGCGTTCGCGGATAGTTAACACGCTTAACGAGATCTTGGTATTTGATCTGAGTTGGCTACGAGCTTATACAAACTAACCATCTACGCAGGAGTAGTTATGGGTATCCCGACGTCGTGGTATCAGCCGAAGCACTTCAGACGTCAGCGACAGAGCGACGCGCGCGGATTGGACTGGAACGCTGCTAGGCTAGGTGCGCTTCGGCCGCCCTGCATAGCGTGTAGATGTGCTCGAGGCGATGGGCCTGCACCCTGCGGCTTAGGTTTAGACCGGCGTCTGGCCTCTCTGTTGTGCCTAGGTGGGGCTGCGGCGTGTTGATCTTCCGCGGCGGGCATGACCCAGAAAGTGTGTCCGCCAAATGGGATCAAGCGTCTGGGTAAGATGGTGCACCCTGCAGGAAGTTAATCTATTGAATAGCCGTGATCTTCGATAACAGGGCGACTTGGAGTTGTACCTTGAGCTTATGACAACTAGAACCGGATACTTCATAAAACACACCCTTCCAAGTGCCAGATACAACCTGTGGTCGCTCTCTCTCAGGGATATGAGGAGGGGATCGCCGGGTAGGATTATTGCTATGTGATGTTACTAGGAGGACTTCAACCTACCCCCTCCTACCTATTACAAGACAGGTGACCAGAAGCGTAGTCTTGATAAGACTAGCTATCCCCTCTTATTCGGCATTCTGCAGCTTCACCCACTTGATATGGCCCTTTACACATATATCCATGCATATGTAGTGTAGCTCCTTGCTTGCAGTACTTTGGATGAGTACTCACGGTTGCATTGTTTCCCCCTTTCCCCCCTACCTATACTTGATTGGTGCAACCAGACGATGGAGCCCAGGAGCCAGACGCCACCGTCGATGACAACTACTACTCTGGAGGTGCCTACTACTACGTGCAGCCCGCGGCGATTTACCGAGGAGTAGCTAGGAGGATCCCAGGCGGAGGCCTGCGCCTCTTCGATCTGTATCCCGTTTGTGCTAGCCTTCTTAAGGCAAACTTGCTTAACTTATGTCGTACTCAGATATTGTTGCTTCCGCTGACTTCGTCTATGATCGAGCACTTGTATTCGAGCCCTCGAGGCCCTGGCTTGTATTATGATGCTTGTATGACTTATTTTATTTGTAGAGTTGTGTTGTCATATCTTCCGTGAGTCTCGATCTTGATCGTACACATTTGCGTGCATGATTAGTGTACGATTAAATCGGGGCGCCACAAGTTGGTATCGAGCCGATCATCAGTAGGAATCCCCTTCCACACCCTTGGCGAAGTCGAGTCTAGACATTGAAAAACTTTTACTAACTTGGCTGTGTGCCTTACGGGCCCACGCCGCCATCGGGTGGTACTAGGATCTTTTACTCCTCGACCTTTACTCGGGATTCGAACTCTCTTCTATTCGGGTTAAACGGTTTTACTAAAATCTAACTTTAGGTTCTCAAAATACTTTCTCCCGGAGAGGCCCTTCATCCAGATGACCGCTTTCTTTGCACGTAAGATTCTCAAGATACTCTCGATGTGCTCTCGAGACTATGTGACATCGCTTTTGCCATTCACTTCCATCGATAAATCCTCCGGATAACTAATTACACATATCGCTCAAATTGTCATCCCAGTTGCTCTTGTTATTACAAGATGTCCTGAAATACTCTTCGATATTCCGAGAATTCTTTACGCTTCGCCTGCAGTTCCTTGCTGCATGAATACCCCTACGGATAATTACTCGTGCTTGCCGAGTATCTGTTAAATCAAAGTTGTTCATGTGATTCACAAAAATACATTCAAATACTACTCGATCTTCCGAAAATCCTGAGCAGCCTATTGCTCTTGAAATTCTTGCTTGCTTGCAATATGATTAATCCCATAAGTCTCGTAATCTTAATGGCATACCTTGTCATTATCATTTTGAGTCTGTTGATTCAATATGTTGCGAATTCTCGCAATCCTCAAATAGATCCTAGAATTCATCCTTCCGGCTCAGACGTCATTTTGAACATGAGTTGGTTCTCGACCAAACTATCTGTCATCGATTGTGCCTCTGGTATATTCAATTGATCCATCCTTGATCGTAACGTCGCTTCGATCCTTTGTTTTGGAAATCATAAGTCCTTTGCATTTAAGCTTGGAATTATTCAGATGCTTCCATAACTTTATTGCGTTTGCATGCATTCCTCTTCTGGTTGAGTATCGATACTCATATCAGATCCTTTGTGGACCATCAAGTCCTTTGTTGGATTGTTACCCGACAGTGTCCTTCATTATTAATCACTTTGTGAGTTCTTTCTCCGATACATATTGACTTTGGTAAATTGTATCCTCTGCTTTCTCAGCCCTGCTCAGCTTTCGAGCTGGTGGTATTTCTATTGAAGCTTGTGGTATATATTGCCACGATACCCTGATGGGTTGAACCTATGCCTTCCTTAATATGTGTGAACTCGACAGTTTTCATGAGTCATACACTTCTGGTATTTTGCCAGATAAAATTTCAACACTGCAACTTCATCGAACATGAGAAGTGAATGAAAGGTTATGCATTGGAGAAGTGGGAGTCGACCTTGAACTTGTGTTCATGCCCATGGACACGATGTAGATCTTATCATTAAAGCTTATCTTAAATTAATTATTCCTTTGGTATAAGTTCATCTTATATCAGGGATCTGGCCTTTTGCAATCGTGGTTCCGACCATGTTCTCTTTTAAATACCATTTCTCGTGCAAGTTTTAGCACTTGTCTTACGTAGAGCAATACCCCGTCCAACCTCTACTTTGATATGTCATCGAGTATTACCCCTGGTATCTCGAGATTATCATGGAACTGCATAACTTCTTATGAGTTCTTCATCAAGTGCTACCTTCCCATGATTCCAATTTTTCACGGGCTCGAGTTATTAAACACTCAAAGACACCGATAATCGAACCGAGTCCGCACTACGGTTCAACAACTCTTCAGTAAGCTTCTATAAGTACGAGTTTGTACCCGACCACGCCATTCCTAGCATGTTTGGCTATATCATTGTCGTGATGATTTTAACTGTGCTACCCGGTCCTTCTTCTCGGAGCACAATTTTCGACGATGAACTAACCTTACGTCGATCCTCATCGTCATATCATTTCGCCTTGAACAACAAGCTTGGTTTCGAGTTTGTGTCGTACCCTTGGTTCCGATAACCTTTCACTTCATCATTACTTTGACTTGATGTCGTCGCCGATCGATTACATCTTCATGAACTCTCGCGACAAAGGTGTCGTGATCGTCAACATTCTGAGCTCATCCAGGATATCAATTGAATTCATGATGAGAAATACCATCCTTGCCCTCGATGAATTGTATTATCATCAACCACTTTATTGCCTTCCCACCAACACAAGCTTGTTCATGTTTGGTGTTATACCTTGAGTTCCTTGCTACCCAGCAATTGTTCTTCTTACCTCGAAAGTATTACCATTTCTTTTTGTCAAGAATGTGGTGAGGATTTCACCACCTCTTAAGAATTCTTGATATCATAATACTTCTTGCCATCTTCGTTCATTCCTTGGTCCCCGTAATGTTTTCAACCGGAATACCGACAATGGAGCTATGACGTGTGAATTCAAAACTTCTAGCAACCCTATTGATTTGAAGTGAATGGGCGATAGTTCATTCTAAGTCTTTCGATAATTGAATCACCATTCTAACATTGGCGTGCAACCCAACCCATATTTCGGTGCACCGTTCAACCAATGTTTAATTATGTATGTTTTCCTCGAGCATATCCCATTATATCATTTGATCTAACAAATGTCATCTTCTTGTTCACATTATCGTGGAAATCCATCTGTTTGGAATTCTCGATGAATTGTTGATGAGCCCATCAGCCACCTTCTCATCCCCTCCTTGGTTTAATGATGAACTATTGCTTCAAAAACCTGCTCCCATAGTTCATTTCTCGAGAATCTTGCAATGCCATTTCGTCGGTTTGTGTTGCACCTTTTCCTCTCGGACCCCCTGAGTTTGAGGTATCATGACACCAATCGGATCTGAATCTCGGTCAGCTATGATGGTTGGGACAACTTTCCAAGAGTTATGATGTTGATCCTTTGATGACCCGGTAGCATGATGTCATGCCTAGCACCCCCCCCCGGCTGGAGGACCTATCATTATAGATTCCTTTTCAGCAGGGTTATCCATTCATCCATGAGGGAATTGTAATACTGGTTCTACAAGTTATTCCTGATGGATCCTTCGTGATTCCAAAGTATGATCTTCACCTGAAGACCATGTCAATGCTATCTCGAAGCATGTCTGTGATACTCTGATTCTCAACAAGAACATTCGAAGCCCAATGCTAAATGTTTTTTGCTCAATTATCCAAACACCGTTGTATGGGTAATGTCATGAAATTTCTCTCCCCTTACCTAAAGGGTTTTCTACATTATCTCCTGTCGTGGATATCTTGCTCTGCTTGTCCTTGGGAAGGATATACCCTTGAAATATGTGTTTAAACATATTTTCCTTTCCATTGTTCTGTTTAATCTGATGACCATCTTTCCATCCATTGGTTTGTTTAAACCTTTTCTATGATCTATATGATATAAGCAGTAATAATCCACTCCTTGTGCAAACACCTCGATGTACAACTCTGTCAGTAAGACCTTGTTACTATTGTGATGACATTCCGGTAGCCATCGATGGACGAGAACCTTGCCTATTGGTCCGCCTCGTTCAACGAGCAGGAAAGTGGTTCTCTTCGTCCCTCGCCCTTGGTACCAACGTTGATGGTGACATAACTGACATGGTACTCTCTGACATGCCTTGCTATCATGACCGTGAAAGATGTCACTGCTCCTATTAAAAAAATAAAAAACCCACATGGTGGGCCCATAACCCACAGTTCCACAGGATCGAAACCTGACTGTCCTGTACACACCCTATTCCCAAAGTTATTCCTCGCGCGTGGACCCGTATGTAATCCACGGGCCACTGTCCTAGTGATCTATTCTGGTATCGGACGCAATACTTACTCTCGCTACTCTGAACCCCTTTCTCACTCTGGTTCAGGCTTCGAGCAACTATCTATCCGCTTGGAGCCTATTATGGTACCTTCGTACCTTACTCTCAAGGTATTTCATATGTTCAACTCGAGAGATAATCTTATACTAATTCATGGGTTAACCCCAGATTGTTTCCCTCAAAAGCATTATGTCGTAGTGAGCTGCCCTTATCTTTTCGTAAGTACGATGGAGTTCCCGAAGAAATGATGACAAGTTTATCATGATGCATCGGAATGAAGGATTGAAGACATCAACGAAAGGGATTAACTTCTTCGAGAAGATCCGTTAGAATATCGTAACCAGAACTTTCCCCTTACTCCCCTCTTAAATCTCGGGACGAGATTTCTTGTAGTGGAGGAGAATTTTGACGCCCGGATAATTAAGCCACATTAATTCACTGCTAATGGTGCTACATCATCATGATTACTGTTGTTAAACTCGCGTTGGTTCGAATACGGTCCAAATTTCAAATTTAAATTAAAGTCAAAAATAAAAGTTTTCAAACACAAAATCTAAAATGTTCAAAGTGTGGCAAATAATCACTGGTTATTTGTCATGTTGGAACCAACCTCTTTTGGATTCTCAGGTCCCCCTGCAAATTTATTTAGTGGTCTAGTAGCATTTAAAATTGGCCTTTCCAATTTTTAAAAATGGCTAGACAACTCCTTTTGGCCCCAAACTTTTTGTGCCATCTAATATTGTTGTGCTTGATTTAAGTGCAAAGTTTTACAAGTAACAAAGCTCATTTGGTAGCTAGAATAAATAGAAAATAGTAACAGGAATATAAAACAATAAAAGAATAGAAAATGAATAAAGCCTATTGTGCCACTGGGCCATAAGTGGCCTCAACACACATGCCCAGCCCACCATCGCCCATCGCCTTCCTCCTGTTCACGGTGACCCCGTGGACGACCTGAGCACGTCCATGGCCAGGGATCGCCATGCGCCGACCATCCGAGCCCCCCGACGAGTATAAGACCGTCCCCGACGCCCTAGGGTTCAGCCTCATCCCCTCTACCACTCGGTCCCCGCTCCCCTCGCCCTCTCCCTCTTTGTTCCGCTCGCCCAAGCGCACCCGTCTCACGCCGTCGCCGTTGTCGTGCACTGAAGCAGCCCCGGGTCGCTCGGAGGTGTCCAGCAGGTGCGTCGTCGTTGTCTCCGTCGGCTACGTCAACAAACCAGACCGGAGCCGCCCCGCATCGACCGGATCGAGTCTTCTTCCACCACCGGTCGCCGCCGTTCAACGCGTCGATCTGCCGCCTCCGTGCTTCCCCCGGCCTCACTGACCTCCCCTGCCGCACCGATGTGAGCTTGCTGACCTTTTCCCCTTGTTCTCCTTCTCTCGTTCGTTCTCTAGCGCACGCCCCGTCATAGTCCTCTGCTCGTGCCGCCCGTTCTCCCACCGGTGGCCGCGGTCGTCGTGCTCACTAGGGCCGCGCCCGCGTCCCGCGCGCCCTCTTCGTGGCCGGGCTCGAGCCCGGCCGCCCGTCGCCTGGACTCCCCGCCAAGCAACCGTCCGTGCGTGCCCAGCCCGCCCGCTGCCATCCTGCTGCCCTTTCCTGCTGCTGCCTCTCCTGGTACTGCGTCGCTTGCTGCTGCCTGCTATTGCTGCAACTGCAGCTCCTTGCAACTGCAGATGCCGCTGCTATCTGCTGTTGCTCACGGCCCGTCGCTCTTGCTGGCCATGGCCATGGCCGAGTGCATCAGGAGCGTGAGGTGTGTGTGTGTGTTCGGCTGAGAAATTGCCAAAGGAAGCCGGCCTTCATTTGATTAGTACTAATCCCCTCTAGTACTAATTCCCTACTAACCCACCCCCACTTTGAGTCTATTACGTGTGGTCCCACTAGGTAAATTATTTAAACTAAAATAACTTTTAACACATAGGAGTATTACACTTACGTGTGGGTCCTCTAACCACGTTGATCGGTCAATCATTGACCTGGTCAATAGTCAACCAAACCCCCTGACCCCATTGTAATAGACTAGGCTAGGCAACCCCTTGGTGCGCTTAGAAATTCTGTTTTAATTTCGAACTAACAATAAATCCAGGGATTTCAGAAAATGAATAAAACTTTGAGAAATCATATAAAATAATTTGTAACTCGGATGGAAAAACTTTGTACATGAAAGTTGCTCAGAACGACGAGACAAATCCGGATACGCAGTCCGTTCGTCCACCACACACCCCTAACATATCAAACTCGCAACTTTCCCCCTTCGGCTCCTCTGCCCGAAAACGCGAAACACCGGGGATACTTTCCCGGTTGTTTCCCCCCTTCACCGGTATCACCTATCCCTGCGTTAGATCACCTCTAGCACCGCATTTGTCATGTTATGCTTTGATGGCTCTGTTAGTTATTATGTTCCCCCTCCGTTACTTTTCCGGTAGACCCCGAGACCGCTGCCGGTACCCCTGTGATCGACTACGGAGTTGACGACCCCCCTCTCTTGCCAGAGCAACCAGGCAAGCCCCCCCCTTGATCACCAGATATCGCCTACTCTTCTCTATACTGCTTGCATTAGAGTAGTGTAGCATATTCTTTGCTTTCGAGATACTCCTATACTGCTGCATAGCTTTGTCCTTGTTACCACCGTTGTTACCTTACCGCAATCCTATATGCTTAGTAAAGGATGCTAGCACTTTCATCTGTGGCCCTACATTCTTGTCCGTCTGCCGTGCTATACTATCGGGCCGTGATCACTCGGGAGGTGATCACGGTATATACTATATATTATATACATGATACAAGTGGAGACTAAAGTCGGGTCGGCCGGTGGAGCACCATGAGTGGATCATTGAGGCGGAGCGGCAGGCAGGTTGAGACCGTCTAGGAGAGAGGTGGGCCTGGCCTGTTCGGCGCTCATGGATACTTAACACGCTTAACGAGATCTTGGTATTTGATCTGAGTTGGCTACGAGCTTATACGCACTAACCATCTACGCGGGAGTAGTTATGGGTATCCCGCGCCGTGGTATCACCGAAGCACTTCAGACGTCGGCACGGGCGGCGCGCGCGGATTGGACTGAACGCCTGCTAGGCTAGGTCTGCTTCCGGCCGCCCTACAACGCGTGTAGGTGTGCTCGAGGCGATGGGCCCAGCCCTGCGCGCTTAGGTTTAGACCGGCGTCTTGGCCTCTGTTGTGCCTAGGTGGGGCTGCGACGTGTTGATCTTCCGCGGCGGGCATGACCCAGAAAGTGTGTCCGCCAAATGGGATCAAGCGTCTTTGGGTAAGATGGTGCACCCTGCAGGAAGTTAATCTATTGAATAGCCGTGATCTTGATAACAGGACGACTTGGAGTTGTACCTTGAGCTTATGACAACTAGAACCGGATACTTAATAAAACACACCCTTCCAAGTGCGGATACAACCGGTGGTCGCTCTCTCGGGGATATGAGGAGGGATCGCGGGTAGGATTATTGCTATGTGATGTTACTAGGAGGACTTCAACCTAACCCTCCTACATGTTACAAGACAGTGACGAAGCGTAGTCTTCGATAAGACTAGCTATCCCCTCTTATTACGGCATTCTGCAGTTCAGTCCACCGATATGGCCCTTTACACATATATCCATGCATATGTAGTGTAGCTCCTTGCTTGCAGTACTTTGGATGAGTACTCACGGCTGCATTGTTTCCCCTTTCCCCCTACCTATACTCGATTGCTGCAACAGACGATGGAGCCCAGAGCAGACATACACGTCGATGGCGACTACTACTCCGAGGTGCCTACTACTACGTGCAGCCCACCGACGATTTACCAGAGTAGCTAGGAGGATCCTGGCAGGAGGCCTGCGCCTCTTCGATCTGTATCCCGTTTGTGCTAGCCTTCTTAAGGCAAACTTGCTTAACTTATGTCGTACTCAGATATTGTTGCTTCACGACTCGTCTATGATCGAGCACTTGTATTCGAGCCCTCGAGGCCCCTGGCTTGTATTATGATGCTTGTATGACTTATTTTATTTGTAGATTTGTGTTGTGATATCTTCCCGTGAGTCCCTGATCTTGATCGTACACATTTGCGTGCATGATTAGTGTACGATTAAATCGGGGGCGCCACAGTACTCGTTGGGTTCCACCATATTATCAACGTGAATTACTTCAAAAACTACAACGTTAGACAAGGAAAAAATTCTTAGAAGAATATTATCAGGAATAACAAACTGGCATGATTAGATGTGGTATTGTCGAGGATAATGAAGCTATGCTTGCATGTTTTATGGGTGGATTAAATAAAGAGACTCGGACCATTCTAGCGTATGAGGAATATAATAATATCGCTCGTTTATTCCATCTTGCTTGCAAAGCTGAATTTGAAGTTCAGGATCGACAGGCATTGGCGCGAACTAACTTTTTGCAGGTCGACCTTCATCATGGACACTGCATGCATCGTCTACTTCCACATGTTCTGCTGCACCGGCACCTCCGTCAGCTGCCACCTCCAACTGTGATACAAGAAAGCAGGCACAACCACCACTATCTGCTAAGAGCACACATTCTGGACCTGCACAGAGCTCTTCTTCATCCATGGCATCAACAGGGCAAACACATGATATTATTTGTTGTCATTGCAAGGGTGGAGGTCATTATGCAAGAGAATGTCCATCTAAGCGTGTGATGATTGTTACCGAGGATGGTGGGTATGAGTCCGCTAGTGACTATGATGAGGAGACTTTGGCTCTTATTACAAGTGAAGAACATGATGGAGATGATTCTGATCATGAGACGCAATACATGGCTGCCGAAGATCCTGACAGGTATGAATGTTTAGTTGCTTAACGTGTTTTGAGTGTGCAGGTTACACAAGCTGAGCAAAATCAGAGGCATAATTTGTTCCATACAAAGGGAGTTGTGAAGGAACGTTCTGTTCACGTCATCATAGATGGAGGGAGCTGCAACAACTTGGCTAGCATGGAGATGGTGGAGAAGCTATCTCTCACCACAAGACCACATCCACATCCTTACTGCATCCAATGGTTCAACAACAGCGGCAAGGTTAAGGTAATACGTACTGTTCTTGTGCATTTTAGTATCTCTACATATGCTGATTATGTTGATTGTGATGTGGTACCTATGCAAGCATGTTCCTTATTACTTGGTAGACCATGGCAATTTGATAAAAAATCTGTACACCATGGTAGAAACAATGAGTATACTCTTGTTCATAAGGATACAAATATTACTTTGCTTCCTATGACTCCTGATTCCATTTTGGAAGATGATATTAATAGAGCTAATAAAGCAAAACAGGAGAAAAATAAGAGTGAAAATCAGATTGTGGCAAAAGAATTTGAGCAACAAATGAAACCTAATAATAAACCATCTAGTGTTGCTTCTGAAATTATATTGAAAAGTGCATGTTTACTTGCCACAAAATCTGATATTGATGAGCTAGATTTTAGCAAATCTGTTTGCTATGCTTTTGTGTGCAAAGAAGCATTATTTTCATCCGAGGACGTGCCTTCCTCTTTGCCTCCTATTGTCACTAACATTTTGCAGGAGTTCGCTAACGTATTTCTAGAAGACGTGCCACCAGGATTACCACCTATTCGTGGGATTGAGGATCAAATTGACTTCATTCCCAGTGCATCGCTACCCAACCGTGCACCATACCGTACCAATCGAGAGGAGACGAAGGAGATTATGTGTCAAGTCCAGGAGCTACTCGACAAAGGTTATATACGTGAATTTCTTAGTCCCTGTGTTGTTCCTATTATTCTAGTGCTGAAAAAGGATGGTACATCGCGTATGTGTGTTGATTATAGGGGCATTAATAATATTACTATTCGTTATCGTCATCCTATTCCTAGGCTAGATGATATTCTTGATGAATTGAGTGGCTCTAGGATATTCTCCAAAGTTTATTTGTGTAGTGGATACCATCAAATTCGTATGAAATTGGGACATGAATGGAAATAAGCATTTAAAACTAAGTTTGGTTTATATGAGTGGTTAGTGGTGCCTTTTGGATTAACTAATGCACCTAGTAGTTTCATGAGATTATGAACGAAGTTTTACGTGCTTTCATTGGACGATTTGTGGTAGTCTATTTTGATGATATAGTGATTTATAGCATATCTTTGGAGGAACATTTGTAACATTTACATGTTGTTTTTATTGCTCTACGTGATGCTCGTTTGTTTGGTAAACTTGGGAGGTGCACCTTTTGCACCAACCGAGTATCTTTTCTTGGCTATGTTGTTACTCCACATGGAAATGAAGTTGATAAAGCCGAGATTGAAGCTATTGAGAGTTGGCCGCAACCCAAAACGGTCACACAAGTGAGGAATTTTCTTGGACTCACTGGTTTTTATAGGCTTTTTGTGATACATTTTAGCACCATTGATGCACCTCTCAATGAGCTTATAAAGAAGAATGTGCCTTATGTTTGGGGTACTGCACAGGAAGAAGCCTTCACGGTATTGAAAGATAAGTTGACACATGCTCCTTTACACCATGTTCCTGATTTTAATAAGACTTTTGAGCTTGAATGTGATGCTAGTGGAATTGGATTAGGAGGTGTGTTATTACAAGATGGCAAACCTGTTGCATACTTTTTTGAAAAATTCAGTGGGCCTAGTCTGAACTATTTTACTTACATAAAGAATTATATGCTCTTGTTCGGACTTACAACATGGCATCATTATTTATGGCCCAAAGAATTTTTTATACATTCTGATCATGAATCTTTGAAACATACTAAAAGTCAAGCCAAGATGAATTGTAGACATGCTAAATGGGTTGAATTCATTGAGACTTTCCCCTATGTCATTAAACACAAGAAGGGTAAAGAAAATGTTATTGCAGATGCATTATCTCATTGTTATACTATGATTTCACAACTTGACTTCAAAATATTTGGTTTGGAGACCATCAAAGATCAATATTTGCATGATGCTTAATTTAAAGATGCATTGCAGAATTGTAAAGAAGGGAGAACATGGAACAAGTTCATCGTTAACGATGGATTTGTGTTTCTTTCTAACAAGCTATGCATTCCAGCTAGCTCCATTCGTCTTTTGTTGTTGCAGGAGGCGCATGGAGGAGGATTAATGGGACACTTTGGCGTGAAGAAGACAAAGGATATACTTGCTACACATTTCTTTTGGCCAAAGATGAAACGGGATGTTGAGCGTTTTGTTGCTCGCTGCACTACATGTCAAAAAGCTAAGTCACAACTCAATCCTCATGGTTTATACATGCCTTTGCCTGCTAGTGTTCCTTGGGAGGATATATCTATGGATTTTGTTTTAGGATTACCTCGAACAGAGAAGGGGAGGGATAGCACATTTGTTGTCATGGATAGATTTTCGAAAATGGCACACTTCATACCATGTCATAAAAGTGATGATGTTGCTAATGTTGCTGATATGTTCTTTCGTGAAATTATTCGCATGCATGGTGTGCCAAATACTATTGTTTCAGATCATGATACTAAATTTCTTAGCCACTTTTGGAGATGTTTATGGGCTAAGTTGGGGACTAAACTGCTTTTTAGTACTACTTGTCACCCCCAAACTGATGGACAAACTGAAGTAGTCAACAGAACAATGTCTACTATGCTGGCTGTTTTGAAGAATAATAAGAAAATGTGGGAAGAATGCTTGCATCATATTGAATTTTCTTATAATCGTTCATTGCATTCTACTACTAAGATGCGCCCTTTTGAAATTGTGTATGGTTTCCTACCTCGTGCACCTATTGATTTGTTGCCTCTTCCATCTTCGGAGAATGGTAATTTTGATGCTAACCAATGTGTTGAATTGATTTTAAAAATGCTTGCGTTAACTAAGGAAAACATTGAGCGTATGAATGCTAAATATTAACTTGCTGGAGATAAGGGTAGAAAATGTGTTGTGTTTGCACCCGGAGATCTTGTTTGGTTACATTTGCGTAAGGATAGATTTCCTGATTTGCGCAAATCAAAGCTAATGCCTCGTGCTGATGGTCCTTTTAGGGTGTTAGAAAAAATAAATGATAATGCATATAAACTTGAGCTGCCTGTAGAATTTGGGGTTAGTCCCACTTTTAACATTGCAGATTTGAAGCCTTATTTGGGTGAGGAAGATGAGCTTCCGTCGAGGACGACTTCATTTCAAGAAGGGGATGATGATGAGGACAACAATACCATTGTAACACCCACGGCCCCTGCGGTTGGGGAACGTAGTAATTTCAAAAAATTTACCTACGATCACGCAAGATCTATCTATGTGATGCATAGCAACTAGCGGGAGAGTGTGTCCATGTACCCTCGTAGACTGAAAGCGGAAGCGTTTAGTAACGCGGTTGATGTAGTCGAACGTCTTCGCGATCCAACCGATCAAGTACTGAACGCATGGCACCTCCTTGATCCGCACATGTTCAGCTCGATGACGTCCCTCGAACTCTTCATCCAGCTGAGGCCGAGGGAAAGTTCCGTCAGCACGACGGCGTGGTGACGGTGTTGATGAAGTTACCAACGCAGGGCTTCGCCTAAGCACTACAACGATATGTCCAAGGTGGAAATCTATGGAGGGGGGCACCGCACACGGCTAAGATCAACTTTGATG
Organism: Aegilops longissima; assembly: GCA_021605205.1. Classification (NCBI taxonomy): domain Eukaryota; kingdom Viridiplantae; phylum Streptophyta; class Magnoliopsida; order Poales; family Poaceae; genus Aegilops; species Aegilops longissima. The sequence goes on from CM038678.1 coordinate 343,691,201, forward strand.
TGTTCTAGTAGGAGTAGGACTCCCCCCTTTCCAAGTCCTACTTGGGGAAGAAGGAGGGAGGGGGAAAGAGAAGGAAGGAGGGGGCGCCGCCCCTCCCCTTTGTCCAATTCGGACTTAGCCCATGCGGGGCACGCGGCCAGCCATTAGCAGCCCCTCTCTCTCTCTCCCCTAGGTCATATAAGGCCCATTACTTCTCCGGTGGTTCCGATAACCCTTCCGCCACTCTGATATTTATCCGATGACCCCCGAAACTCATCCGGTGTCCGAATAACATCGTCCAATATATCATTCTTTATGTCTTGACCATTTTGAGACTCCTCGTCATGTCCATGATCGCATCCGGGACTCTGAACTACCGTCGGTACATCAAAACACATAAACTCATAATACCGATCGTCATCGAACGTTAAGAGTGCGGACCCTACGGGTTCGAGAACTATGTAGACATGACCGAGACTCATCTCCGGTCAATAACCAATAGCGGAACCTGGATGCTCATATTGGCTCCCACATATTCTACGAAGACCTTTATCGGTCAAACCACATAACAACATACGTTATTCCCTTTGTCATCGGTATGTTACTTGCCCGAGATTCGATCGTCGGTATCTCAATACCTAGTTCAATATCGTTACCGGCAAGTCTCTTTAATCATTCCGTAATGCATCATCCCGCAACTAACTCATTAGTCACATTGCTTGCAAAGCTTATAGTGATGTGCATTACCGAGAGGGCCCAGAGATACCTCTTTGATACACGGAGTGAAAAATCCTAATCTTGATCTATGCCAACCCAACAAACACCTTCGGAGACACCTATAGAGCATCTTTATAATCACCCAGTTACTTTTGACGTTTGATAGAACACAAGGTGTTCCGCCGATATTCGGGAGTTGCATAATCTCATAGTCAGTGGAACATGTATAAGTCATGAAGAAAGCAATAGCAATAAAACTTAACGGTATTATGCTAAGCTAAAAGATGGGTCTTGTCCATCACATCATTCTCCTAATGATGTGATCCCGTTCATCAAATGACAACACATGTCTATGGTCAGGAGACATGACCATCTTTTATTAACGAGCTAGTCTAGTAGAGGCATACTAGGGACACTTTGTTTTGTCTATGTATTGACACATGTATCAACTTTCCAGTTAATACAATTCTAGCATGAAAAATAAACATTTATCATGATATAAGGAAATAAATAATAACTTTATAATTGCCTCTAGGGCATATTTCCTTTAGTCTCCCACTTGCACTAGAGTCAATAATCTAGTTCACATCGCCATGTGATTTAACACCAATAGTTCACATCACCATGTGATTAACACCCATAGTTCACATAGCCATGTGACCAACACTCAAAGGGTTTACTGGAGTGAGTAATATTAGTTCACATCGCCATGTAATTAACACCCAAAGAGTACTAAGGTGTGATCATGTTTTGCTTGTGAGAGAAGTTTAGTCAATGGGTCTGCCATATTCAGATCTGTATGTATTTTGCAAATTTCTATGTCAACAATGCTCTGCACGGAGCTACTCTATCTAATTGCTCCGACTTTCAATATGTATCCGGATTGTGACTTAGAGTCATCCAGATCGGTGTGAAAGCTTGCATGGACGTAACTATTTATGATGAACTCTTTATGACCTCCATAACCGAGAAATATTTCCTTAGTCCTCTAAGGATAATTTTGACTGTTGTCCAGTGATCTACTACTAGATCAAAATTGTACTCCCTTGCCAAACTCAGGGCAGGGTATACAATAGGTCTGGTACACAGCATGGCATACTTTATAGAACCTATGGGTGAGGCATAGGGAATGACTTTCATTCTCTCTATATCTTCTACCGTGGTCGGGCTTTGAGTCTTACACCTTGCAAAACAGGCAAGAACTCTTTCTTTGACAGTTCCATTTTGAACTACTTCAAAAACTTGTCAAGGTATGTGATCATTGAAAAAAATTATCAAGCGTCTTGATCTGTCTCTATAGATCTTGATGCTCAATATGTAAGCAGCGTCACCGAGGTCTTTCTTTGAAAAAATCCTTTCAAACACTCCTTTATGCTTTCTAGAAAATTCTACATCATTTCCGATCAACAATATGTCATCCACATATACTTATCAGAAAGGCTGTAGTGCTCCCACTCACTTTCTTGTAAATACAGGCTTCACCGCAAGTCTGTATAAAACTATATATGCTTTGATCAACTCATCAAAGCGTATATTCCAACTCCGAGATGCTTGCACCAGTCCATAGATGGATCGCTGGAGTTTGCACATTTTGTTAGCACCTTTAGGTTTGAAAAAACCTTCTTGTTGCATCATATAGAACTCTTCTTTAAGAAATTCATTAAGGAATGCAGTTTTGACATCCATTTGCCAGATTTCATAAAATGTGGCAATTGCTAACATGATTCGGACAGACTTAAGCATCGCTACGAGTGAGAAAATCTCATTGTAGTCAACACCTTGAACTTGTCGAAAACCTTTTGCGACAATTCAAGCTTTGTAGATAGTAACACTACTATCAGGGTCCGTCTTCCTCTTGAAGATCCATTTATTCCTAATGGCTTGCCGATCATCGGGCAAGTCAACCAAAGTCCACACTTTGTTCTTCATACATGGATCCCGTCTCAGATTTCATGGCCTCAAGCCATTTTGCGGAATCTGAGCTCATCATCACTTCCTCATAGTTCGCAGGTTCGTCATGGTCTAGTAACATGACTTCCAGAACAGGATTACCATACCACTCTGGTGCGGACCATACTCTGGTTGACCTACGAGGTTTGGTAGTAACTTGATCTGAAGTTTCATGATCATCATCATTAGCTTACTCACTAATTGCTGTAGGAATCACTGGAACTGATTTCTGTGATGAACTACTTTCCAATTCGGGAGAAGGTACATGTAGCGACCAGACCCGAATGGATCTAGCGCTCTGTGCTCAGTGTCATCCCTGGATCAGTAATGCTGACACCACACAAGATTTCAAGGATTTATAGCAGAGTAGCAATCACACACTTATTACATCGATGTCCACAAGGAACTGAATAAAAATATGGCTTAAGGCCATCTAATAATAACAGCGAAGGCTTGGAAGATAAGCGAGTCCATCAACTCCAACGGCATCACCGAGAATAGAACCACGACCTAACACCTTACTGTCGTTCGAAAAGTCTCATAGCGTAAAAGTTGCAGCCAAAACGGTCAACACATGGAATATGCTTGCAATGTAACACATAAAGAGCAATGAATGAATAAGCCTATACTACATGCATATTTGGCTGGTGGTAAGGCTCTCTGTTACATTTGCATAAAGCTGATTTTTCCCTACATCAAAGGAATAATTTTATTTAACTATCATGGTGGTTGTTAAACATTGAAGATGGTTGACACATCCTCAATCCCAATTTAAAAGTACTCATCAAAACCCAATAGCTTTTATTTAGAAGTAACATGTTGAGATTCACATGATAATCAAGTACGGATACTCAAATTGTCCATAACCGGGACACGGCTAATCATGATTAGTTTATTACACTCTGCAGAGGTTTATGACTTTTCCCCACAAGACTCGATCGCCTCCGCTTGGTTCTCGTGACTACATGGTGTTTGAGAAACGGATGACCGAGACATAGTCTTTCGAAGCGCTAGCACCTTACATGTGGGTAGACCGTACCAACCTACATCCCCTACATCAGCTAGCCTACCCGTAAGAGTTCGCACAACTTAGTCAACTACGCCAGAGCCCATAATTGGCTTGTGGCTGCACACGGAAGTTTCCAGTTTGAATAATCTTATGATCCCTTAGAGCACGGTGGCGGTCCAAGAAATACAGTAAGTCTCGATAGAAACCAGTGCCTCAATCCACCCAGATGTGTGTTAGGTTGCCACCTTAGATAAACCATTAATTAACAATCTCACATCTGTCATGGATATTCACTCACCCAATCCACGCCTACTAGCATAGCATAGCATGAACAAGCAAACGAGAAGTAACTCCCAAGGTTTCATAAGTAAAACAGTAATAGTTACTACCTCAATCTACTTCCCATCCCACAATTTAATTAGATCCTATTCATGCAAGTGTTTGAGGAATAGATCTAATGCATAAAACTGGGTAGTAGAAGGGTATGATCAAAGTGTTACTTGCCTTGCCGATGATCCATGAGTCCTAGAGATTCAAGTAACAAGCGGCGCACTCCGGTGATCTAACGCAGACAAACAACAAGCATACAATAAGTACTCATCTAATGCACAGGAAATCTCGAATAAAAGATCTAACCAGAAAGTTCAACTTAAGAACCCTGGTTGCAAAAGAATCGAATCAAAACAAACTCCGAAAGTCGAAACTCGAGAGAAAACCTCTCGGTTAGCGATCCGAATTAGGTCAAAATTTCACAGTGGCAAAACTCTGTGAAAGTAGAGTAGTCGAACGGCGGTTTCATTCTTTAAACTCGAGCGCTTGAATCACCTGATTCCGATAAACGAGCGAGAAATAAAACAGTTTTGAAAATCAGATCTGAAATCAAATCAGAAAATAACAGATTAATTCCGATTAAAAAGAAAAACGACGAACGAGTTAAAAAGCAAACGTTCGTTAACAGAACGAATCTAACGAACGCGTTCACTGAAACGAACGGTTCGGTAAACGTCCGTTAAATAAGAAAACCGAAAAAAAACAAAACCGATCTAGGTTTTTAAAAACCGAACAAATATTTTTTTTTAAAAAAACCGGACGGTTCACGGGGAATAGACCGAATCGGGCGGCGGGGCGGGCGGCTACCTCCGGCGATCACCGGCGGCTCTCCGGGCGGCGGGGTGGTGACGGCGGGGTCGGGAGGCGAGGGGGCGGCGGGTTCCCATGGCGGCGGGCGTCGTCCGGCGACGAGGGCGACGGCGCGGCGCTTGAGGCGCCAAGGCGGCAAGGGCGGCGATGGGGAGAGAGAGAGGCCGGGGGCGCTATTTAAGAGGGGGGAGAGAGGGCGGCGGGTTGCTTGGGGGGGCGAAGGGAGGCGGGTCGGGCGGACTCGGGCGGGCGGGCGCGCTGCTGCTCGAGCGGGACTCGGCGCGGAGCGGAGGGAGAGATGGGCAGGGCGCTGGCTGGGCCGAGGCTGGCTGGCTGGGCAGGCCGGGCCTCGGTCCAGTGGCGCGCGTTTTTTTAATAAACTTTAAAACAAAAACAAATAAAATAAATAGCAAATGAACTCCAAATTAATTAAAACAAATTTTCTCCGACTCCAAAATTGAATCGAACAAAATGAACTTTTAAAAACAAAATACATGAAAAATATTTTAAAATGCTCATTTTGCCTAAGCAAAATAAATCTCCAAAACCAAATTTGGTTCATTTATAATATCTTCATTTTTCCTAATTGTTTGGGAAAGTCATATTATTCCCTCTCAAGATATTTTTATAGGAAAAACTTTATGAAGATAATTTAAATAATCCAATGATCCTATTTTCAAAATTTGAGAGATCCCAAATATGAAAATTATGAAACTTCCAACTTTCTCCGAGGGTCCTTGAGTTGCGTGAAATTTCTAGGATCGGAAAAATGCGAGAAAATATGATATGCATGATGACCTAATGTATAACATTCCAAATTGAAAATTTGGGATGTTACAAACCTACCCTTAAGATGAATCTCGCCCTCGAGATTCGGGTTGGCTAGAAAATAGGTGAGGTGGTCCTTACAAAACTTCCTCTCTTTCCCGTGGCTTCATCCTCGGTGTGGTGGCTCCAATCGAACTTTGCAAAACTTGATAACCTTGCTGCGGGTAACTCTGCTGGCATAATCGAGAATCTTAACCGGCTTTTCCTCATATGTCAAGTCATCCTTCAACTGAATTGCCTCCAGTGGCACTTGTGTCTCTTAACGGTACCTCTGCTATCTCGGGTGACATTTCTTCAATCGAGAAACATGGAATACATCATGAACTCCCGACAGTCCTTCCGCAATTCCAACTTATACGCAACTTCTCCCATGCGTTGCAAAATCTTATATGGTCCAACAAAACGGGTGCTAATTTTCCTTTAACTCCAAACGCTTAACTCCTCAAGCGGGATACTCGAGATATACTCTGTCTCCAACCGTACTCAATCGCTGGCGCTTTGAATCGGCATAGCTCTTACGTGCGATGGGCTACCTTGAGCCTGTCCCGAATCAATTTAACTTTCTGTTCGACTCCTTAATCAAATCTGGTCCAAACAACCGACGATCTCGGTTTAGTCCCATGACAACGGTGTCCTGCACCTTCTTCCATACAAGGCCTCGAAGGTGCCATCTTTAAACTGGTTTGGTAACTGTTATTGTAGGAAAATTCTGCATACGGCAAATTGTCATCCAAACTAGATCCATAATCCAAGTGCACAAGCTCTCAAAGATGTCCTCCAAAATCTGATTGACTCTCTCGGTCCGTCCATCGGTCTCAGGTGGAAAGTCAGTGCTGAACTCCAATCGGGTTCCCAATGTTTCGTGTAACCGGGTTCCAAAATTTCAAGTAAATTGGGTTCCTCTCGTTCGATACAATGCTCCTTGGAATTCCGTGTAAACACACAATTCTGGTCATGTATATCTTTGCCAACTTAGCACTGCTATAGGTAGTCTTGATCGGAATGAAATGGGCTACCTTGGTCAAACGGTCGACTATGACCCAAATCGAGTCATATCCTGAACGGGTCTTTGGCAAACCTGTGATGAAATCCATGCCTAGTTTATCCCACTTCCATTCGGGTATCGGCAATGGTTGTAACAATCCTGCTGGCTTCTGATGTTCCGCCTTTACTTTCTGACATACGTCGCAAAACTGCTACATACTCCGCAATATCCTTCTTCATTCCGTCCACCGTAAAATATTCTTCAAATCCAAATACATCTTGGTATTTCTGGGTGAATCGAATAGGGTGAATCATGGGCTTCTTGTAAAATCAACTTCCTGATCTCTGGGTCATTGGGCACATAAACACGGTCTTCAAACCATAGGGTATCGTGCTCGTCCTCACGAAATCCTTTAGCTTTTCCTTTGCTCATTTTCTCCTTTATAGAGGCAACTTCCTTATCTCGCTTTTGGGCTTCTCGATTTTGTCCATCGATGTCGATCAATCTCCAATGCTGCTACATAGCCTCTCGAACTATTTCCAAACATAGCTCTCAAGGTCCTCGCTAACTCATTGGGTATTTCTCCCATCATTAGGGTATTGACGTGGCTCTTACGGCTCAATGCGCCTGCTACGACATTAGCCTTTCCGGGTGATAATGCAATCTCATATCATAATCCTTGATTAGCTCTAACCGCCTCCTTTGTCTCGAGATTCAATTCTTACGTGAAGATGTACTTCAAACTCTTGTGATCCGTATATACTTCACAATGATTTCCAATGAGAAAATGTCTCCACGCCTTCAAGGCATGCACAACGGCTGCTAACTCCAAATCGTGAGTGGCATAATTCAACTCATGGGGCTTAAGTTGTCGTGAAGCATACGAAACAACTCTTCCTTCCTGCATAAGCACTGCTCCAAGTCCTCGACGTGAAGCGCCGCAAAACACCTCATAATCCTTAGTTTGATCCGCAATATCAAAACTGGTGAGGTAACCAATCTTTTCTTCAACTCCTGAAAACTTGCCTCACAGTCCTCACCCATATGAATTTGTTTTCCTTCTTCAACAATTCAGTCATAGGCTTTGCAATCCTTGAGAAATTCTCAATGAATCTTCGGTAGTATCCTGCGAGTCCAAGGAAACTCCGAATCTCTCCAACTGTCGTTGGTGCTTCCCATTTGGTTACGGTCTCAACCTTTGTGGGGTCAACTGCTATTCCTTCTCCGGATATAACATGTCCGAGAAATCCAACTTCCTTTAGCCAAAACTCACATTTGCTGAACTTGGCATACAACTGGTGTTCTCTTAGTTTCTCCAAAACCAATCTCAAATGTTCCTTGTGTTCCTCTTCATTCTTCGAGAAAATCAAGATGTCATCAATGAACACCACGATTTAACTTGTCCAAAAACTCCATAAACACTTTGTTCATCGTGTTCATGAAATAGGCTGGCGTTAGTCATCCAAATGACATAACGGTATACTCATATAGTCCATATCTCGTGGTAAACGCTGTCTTGGGTATGTCTTGCTCTCGAATCTTCAATCGATGGTACCACGATCGCAAGTCGATCTTAGAAAACACTTTGGCTCCTTGCAAGCGATCAAACAGATCATTTATCATAGGTAGTGGGTACTTGTTCTTGATTGTTACTTCATTCAATCCACGATAATCAACAACCATTCTCAAAGATCCATCCTTCTTCTCTACCAACAAAACGGGTGATCCCCAAGGTGAAGAACTTGGGCTAATAAAACCTTTATCCAATAGTTCCTTAATCGCTTCTTAATTTCTGCCAAATCCTTTGCGGGCATCCTCAGACGGTCGCTTCGATATCGGGCCTGTTCTCGCAACAGCTCGATTAAAAACTCAATGTCTCTATCCGCGGCATTCCCGCAACTCTTCCGAAATACATCAGATAATCCTTCACCACCGGTACTTCTTCCCGTACCACTCTTGTTAAGCAATTAACTTGTGCCTCCTCGCTCGTGCCGTGATACATACTTAATCCTTCTTCCTTCGGTGTGGTGAGCAAAATTGACCTTGTGGTACAATCTATGTTTCCTCCATACTTTGATAACCAATCCATTCCTAATATCACATCCAATCCTTGGGATTCCGAACAATTAGGTCCGAGGGGAAAACATAGTGTCCAATCCGTAGTGGCGGTCGATCACACCATTTACTAGCCATGTACTCTGCTCCGGTGAGGTTACTAGCATGGGTGACCTAAGGGCTTGGGTTGGTAGGTAATCGTACTTATCCACAAATCCCTTGATATGTATGAATGCGATGCACCAAGATCAAAAAGAACAACTGCAGAAAAGACTTAACCAAAAACTTACCGACATCGCATCGGGCTGATCTTCAACCTCCTCCACATCAATGTGGTTCACTTGTCCCCTGTTGAAAGGGTTGGGCTTCTTTCGAGCTTCCATTGCCATTTCCATTCGCCTTCGACAGTCATTTGCATAATGCCCAGTCTTGCGGCACTTAAAGCAAGTAATGTGACTCAGTCTACCTTGGATGGTGTAGACGGGTTGGTGCGGTTCTGTCTGCTGCTTCCTCCATTCCGCTCCCATTCTTGGTGCCATTATGGTTATGCTGAATTACCTCCTCCATGGGTATGCTGAAACTGAATTCTGATTTAGGGTATAACGGGCTTCATTGGGCTCCAGTTATACTTTCCTTGTCCATACTTCCGCTATGTTCTCAATCTCTTGCTGCTTTCCTTCAATCATGAGAGCTCGGTCTACTAACTCCTGGTAGTTATTGAAACTTGCTACCATCAACGGCATGCTGAACTCATCATTTAGTCCTTCTAGAAACTTCTCCTGCTTAGTCTGCATCCGTAGCAACGCTATCCGGGGCATAACGTGCTAATTTGCTAAAGTCATCCACATATCGCCAACAGTCCTTCCTCCTTGGCGAAGTTGCGAAACTCATGCTTCTTCATGGCCATGGCTCCTGCTGAAACATGGGCTGTGCGAAAGCTTGTCAAACCGATCCCATGTGATGTTGTTCACGGATAAGTGGCTGTGAAATCCTCCCACCATGCTGCTGCGGGTCCTTCAAGTTGATGTGCTGCAAACTTCACTCTTTCACCATCCGCATCCCGCAGTGGTCAGCTCCTTCCTATCTTGCGGAGCCACCATCTGCTACAATTGGCTCGGTGTTATCGGAATACACCGCGGTTCAGTCTAAGGAAACGAGTCGATGATCCGCAGTGGTGGTGGTGGCGGTGGGTTGTTGTTGTTGTTGTTGTTGTTGTTGTTCGCACCAATGTTTGAATCAGGTATTCTGCCACCGGATCAATTGGGTGATCTCTCGCGGGAAAACGAATCCGGGTCGCGTCTCGGGGGCATCTGATGGGTTTAGAAAAGAAGAGGAATGTAGAATAGAATGAGGTCTAAGGGGAATCACTACCCAAATGCACATGAGCAATTGCACACAAAATCACTTCATTCAATCAAACAAGGGTTACAACGATCTAACTATCGCAAAAGTGCGTGTACTATGATGTTTACATGGAGGGAATACTACTAATATGTGGGGGACTTCTACTAATTTGAACCGGTGGAAGACTCCATGATGTCTGCTCCAGCTTCGTCTTCAAAGTCGGGTTCACTTGGATCCGAATCCGAGTCGTCAATGTTGATGTAATCGATTTGATGCTCGACATACTGGTCTTCATTCCTGAGTGCCAACTTCTTCTTGAGTTCTTCGATCTCGTACTTAAGATCGTTGTTGTGTCTTGCCAGAGCTACGATCTCGTCCATGTAGTCCTTGCGTGTAGTCTTTAGTTCTTCTTCCACTTCGATGATCCTTTCCTTTGTCTTCTGCAACTCCAACATGTCATTGCACATTTGATTCTCTTGGCGTCGAATGTGTTGATTTAACTCCTGGATGAATGCGGCAATGGACCTATCCTTCTTGGTGTTGACGACGTCCCAGTTGTCATCTCGGCGTCCGCAAATTTGGTAGATGGTGTCCTTGAGATCTTCTTGATAGACTTCTCCAATGCGCCCCATGGTGATGTGAGCTGCCATGCTCCTTCCTGCACTCCAAGTTGGTGCAATCAAAACACTATCTATTGGCTTGGTGATTGGGGCGAATGTCCTTCCCGAACGTGAGCATGAATCTTCCAGCGCCCTCTTCAGCAGAGTGGCGTTGAAAGTTCCGGTGAAGCTTGGTAATCCAATGTTCGGTACTTAGTAACTTCCTTCAAGTGAAATCCAAAAGGTGTGCCTTCATCCGTTGGGTGTACTTGATCTTCGCGTCCGTCATCCTAAAGAGAGTAGAAAAGATGAGGAGTTAGAAAAAAATGAGAAGAGAGAGTGATCTATGGCTTTAACTTAGTGGTCGTGTCCTACGGTCAACAGGTGCTCGATACCATTCTCTCAGAGCGACCGCACCGAATGGATCTAGCGCTCGTGCTCAAGGTCATCCTGGATCAAGAATGCCGACACCACACAAGATTTCAAGGATTTATAGCAGAGTAGCAATCACACACTTATTACATCGATGTCCACAAGGGAACTGAATAAAATATGGCTTAAGGCCATCTAATAATAACAGCGAAGGCTTGGAAGATAAGCGAGTCCATCAACTCCAACGGCATCACGAGAATAGAACCACGACCTAACACCTTACTGTCGTTCTAAAAGTCATAACGTAAAAGTTGCAGCCCAAAACGGGTCAAGACATGGAATATGCCGCAATGTAACACATAAAGAGCAATGAATGAATAAGCCTATACTACATGCATATTTGGCTGGTGGTAAGGCTCTCTGACGGTTACATTTGCATAAAGCTGATTTTTCCCTACATCAAAGGAATAATTTTATTTAACTATCATGGTGGTTGTTAAACATTGAAGATGGTTGACAAGATCCTCAATCCCAATTTAAAAGTACTCATCAAAACCCAATAGCTTTTATTTAGAAGTAACATGTTGAGATTCACATGATAATCAAGTACCGGATACTCAAATTGTCCATAACCGGGGACACGGCTAATCATGATTAGTTTATTACACTCTGCAGAGGTTTGCGCACTTTTCCCCACAAGACTCGATCGCCTCCGCTTGGTTCTCGCACTACATGGTGTTTGAGAAACGGATGACCGAGACATAGTCTTCGTAAGCGCTTAGCACCTTACATGTGGGTAGACCGTACCAACCTACATCCCCTACATCAGCTAGCCTACCCGTAAGAGTTCGCACAACTTAGTCAACTACGCCAGAGCCCATAATTGGCTTGTGGCTGCACACGGAAGTTTCCAGTTTGAATAATCTTATGATCCCTTAGAGCCTGGGTGGCGGTCCAAGAAATACAGTAAGTCTCGATAGAAACCAGTGCCTCAATCCACCCAGATGTGTGTTAGGTTGCCACCTTAGATAAACCATTAATTAACAATCTCACATCTGTCATGGATATTCACTCACCCAATCCACGCCTACTAGCATAGCATAGCATGAACAAGCAAACGAGAAGTAACTCCCAAGGTTTCATAAGTAAAACAGTAATAGTTACTACCTCAATCTACTTCCCATCCCACAATTTAATTAGATCCTATTCATGCAAGTGTTTGAGGAATAGATCTAATGCATAAAACTGGGTAGTAGAAGGGTATGATCAAAGTGTTACTTGCCTTGCCGATGATCCGCGAGTCCTAGAGATTCAAGTAACAAGCGGCGACTCCGGTGATCTAACGCAGACAAACAACAAGCATACAATAAGTACTCATCTAATGCACAGGAAATCTCGAATAAAAGATCTAACCAGAAAGTTCAACTTAAGAACCCTGGTTGCAAAAGAATCGAATCAAAACAAACTCCGAAAGTCGAAACTCGAGAGAGAAACCTCTCGGTTAGCGATCCGAATTAGGTCAAAATTTCACAGTGGCAAAACTCTGTGAAAGTAGAGTAGTCGAACGGCGGTTTCGTTCTTTAAACTCCAGCGCTTGAATCACCCGATTCCGATAAACGAGCGAGAAATAAAACAGTTTTGAAAATCAGATCTCAAATCAAATCGAAAATAACAGATTAATTCCGATTAAAAAGAAAACGATTTAACGAGTTAAAAAGCAAACGTTCGATAAGAACGAATCTAACGAACGCGTTCACTGAAACGAACGGTTCGGTAAACGTCCGCTAAATAAGAAAACCGAAAAAAAAAAACCGATCTAGGTTTTTAAAAAACCAACAAATATTTTTTTTTAAAAAACCGGACGGTTCACGGGAATAGACCGAATCGGGCGGCGGGCGGGCGGCTACCTCCGCGATCACCGGCGGCTCTCCGGGCGGCGGGTGGTGACGGCGGGTCGGGAGGCGAGGGGCGGCGGGTTCCCGCTGGCGGCGGCGCTCGTCCGGACGACGAGGCGACGGCGGCGGGCGCTTGAGGCGCTTGGCTTCAAGGGCGGGCGGCGATGGAGAGAGAGAGGCCGGGGGCGCTATTTAAGAGGGGGGAGAGGGGCGGGGTTGCTTGGGGAGGGGGGCGGAGGGCGGGTCGGGCGGACTCGGCGGCGGGCGGCTGCTGCGTGCTCGAGCGGGACTCGGGCGCGAGCGGAGGGAGAGATGGGCAGGCGCGGCCGGGCCGAGGCTGGCTGGCTGGGCAGCCGGGCCTCGGTCCAGGGGCGCGCGTTTTTTAAATAAACTTTAAAACAAAAACAAATAAAATAAATAGCAAATGAACTCCAAATTAATTAAAACAAATTTTCTCCGACTCCAAAATTGAATCGAACAAAATGAACTTTTAAAAACAAAATACATGAAAAATATTTTAAAATGCTCATTTTGCCTAAGCAAAATAAATCTCCAAAACCAAATTTGGTTCATTTATAATATCTTCATTTTTCCTAATTGTTTGGGAAAGTCATATTATTCCCTCTCAAGATATTTTTATAGGAAAAACTTTATGAAGATAATTTAAATAATCCAATGATCCTATTTTCAAAAATTTGAGAGATCCCAAATATGAAAATTATGAAACTTCCAACTCTCTCCGAGGGTCCTTGAGTTGCGTGAAATTTCTAGGATCGGAAAAATGCGAGAAAATATGATATGCATGATGACCTAATGTATAACATTCCAAATTGAAAATTTGGGATGTTACAGTACAATTACCTCTTCAAGTTCTACTTTCCTCCCACTCACTTCTTTCGAGAGAGACTCCTTCTCTAGAAAGGATCCATTCTAAGCAACGAATAACTTGCCTTCGGATCTGTGATAGAAGGTGTACCCAACAGTTTCCTCTGGGTATCCTATGAAGACACATTTCTCCGATTTGGGTTTGAGCTTATCAGGTTGAAACTTTTTCACATAAGCACCGCAGCCCCAAACTTTAAGAAATGACAACTTAGGTTTCTTGCCAAACCACAGTTCATATGGTGTCGTCTCAACATATTTAGATGGTGCCCTATTTAACTGTCTCTAATGCATAACGCCAAAACGATAGTGATAAATCGGTAAGAGACATCAAAGATCGCACCATATTTAATAAAGTAAGGTTATGACGTTTGGACACACCATTACGCTGTGGTGTTCTAGGTGGCGTGAGTTGCAAAACTATTCCACATTGTTTCAAATGAAGATCAAACTCGTAATTCAAATATTCATCTCTGCGATCAGATCATAGAAACTTTATTTTCTTGTTACGATGATTTTCCAATTCACTCTGAAATTCTTTGAACTTTTGAAATGTTTCAGACTTATGTTTCATCAAGTATATATACCCATATCTGCTCACATCATCTGCGAAGGTCAGAAAATAACGATACCCGCCGCGAGCCTCAACACTCATCAGATCGCATACATCAATATGTATTATTTCCAATAAGTCAGTTGCTCGCTCCTTTGTTCCGGAGAACGAAGTCTTAGTCATCTTGCCCATGAGGCATGGTTCGCAAGCATCAAGTGATTCCAAAAGTCCATCAGCATGGACTTTCTTCATGCACTTTACACCAATATGACCTAAACGGCAGTGCCACATATAAGTGGCACTATCATTATTAACTCTGCATCTTTTGGCTTCAATAATATGAATATGTGTATCACTATGATCGAGATTCAATAAACCATTTATATTGAGTGTATGACCATAGAAGGTTTTATTCATGTAAACAGAACAACAATTATTCTTTGACTTAAATGAATAACTTTATTGCAATAAACATGATCCAATCATATTCATGCTCAACGCAAACACCAAATAACATTTATTTTAGGTTCAAGACTAATCCCAAAGGTAAAGGGAGTGTGCGATGGTGATCTTATCAACCTTGGAATCACTTCCAACACACATCATCACCTCGCCCTTAACTAGTCTATGTTTATTTTGCAACTCCCGCTTCGAGTTACTACTCTTAGCAACTGAACTAGTATCAAATACCGAGGGGTTACTATAAACACTAGTAAAGTGCACATCAATAACATGTATAACAAATATACCTTTGTTCACTTTGCCATCCTTCTTATCCGCCAAGTATCTAGGACAGTTCCGCTTCCAGTGACCATTTCCTTTGCAGTAGAAGCACTCAGTTTCATGTTTGGGTCTACCTTTGGGCTTCTTCATGGGTGTGGCAACTTGCTTGCCAATCTTCTTGAAGTTCCCTTTCTATCCCTTGCCCTTTTACTTGAAACTAGTGGTCTTGTCAACCATCAACACTTGATGCTTTTCTTGATTTCTAACTTCGCTGATTTCAGCATCACGAAGAGCTCGGGAATCGTTTTTGTCATCCCTTGCATATCATAGTTCATCACGAAGTTCCAGTAACTTGGTGATAGTGACTAGAGAACTCTGTCAATCACTATTTTATCTGGAAGATTAACTCCCACTTGATTCAAGCAATTGTAATACTCAGACAATCTGAGCACATGCTCATTGGTTGAACTATTCCCCTCCATCTTGTAGGCAAAGTACTTGTCAGAGGTCTCATACCTCTCAACTTGGGCATGAGTCTGAAATACCAATTTCAGCTCTTGGAACATCTTATATGCTCTGTGGAGTTCAAAAACGTTTTTGAAGTCCCGGTTTTAAG
This sequence comes from Aegilops longissima, assembly GCA_021605205.1. Taxonomy (NCBI): domain Eukaryota; kingdom Viridiplantae; phylum Streptophyta; class Magnoliopsida; order Poales; family Poaceae; genus Aegilops; species Aegilops longissima. Next base: position 343,706,848 of record CM038678.1, read on the forward strand.
CTGTAAAGCAAGGTGCACTAAACTATCAAGTAGTCATCATACCGAGCTTTCGTCAAAACATTCATAACGTCTGCATCTGCTCTTGCAATTGGTCTGTCACCTAGCGGTACATCAAGGACATAATTCTTCTGTGAAGCAATGAGGAAAATCCTCAGATCACGGACCAAGTCCGCATCATTGCTACTATCATCTTTCAACTTATATTTCTCTAGGAACATATAAAAATAAATGAGGAGCTACATCGCGATCTATTGATCGACAACATATATATGGTAATACTACCAGGACTAAGTTCATGATAAATTAAAGTTCAATTAATCATATTATTTAAGAACTCCCACTTAGATAGACATCCCTCTAGTCATCTAATTGATCACGTGTTCCAAATCAACTAAACCATGTATGATCATCACGTGAGATGGAGTAGTTTTCAATGGTGAACATCACTATGTTGATCATATCTTCTATACGATAAACGCTCGACCTTTCGGTCTCCAGTGTTCCGAGGGCATATCTGCATATGCTAGGCTCGTCAAGTTTAACCCGAGTATTCTGCATGTGCAAAACTGGCTTGCACCCGATATATGTGAACGTAGAGCTTATAACACCTGATCATCACGTGGTGTCTCGGCACGATGAACTGTCGCAACGATGCATACTCAGGGAGAACACTTATACCTTGAAATTTTAGTGAGGAATCATCTTATAATGCTACTCCCGTACTAAGCAAAATAAGATGCATAAAGGATAAACATCACATGCAATCAATATAAGTGATATGATATGGCCATCATCATCCTGTGCCTTTGATCTCCATCTCCAAAGCACCGGCATGATCACCATCGTCACCGGCTTGACACCTTGATCTCCATCGTAGCATCATTGTCGTCTCGCCAACTATTGCTTCTACGACTATCGCTACCGCTTAGTGATAAAGTAAAACAATTACATGGCGATTGCATTTCATACAATAAAGCGACTGAGGGAGTCCTGGATTAAGGGGTCCTCGGGCGTCTGGCCTGTTGGTCTGTGAAGATACAAGGCTGAAGACACTCACCCGTGTCCGGGTGGGACTCTCCTTGGCGTGGAAGGCAAGCTTGGCGCCCGGATATGAAGTTTCCTCTCTCTGTAACCGAATTTGTGTAACCCTAGTCCCCTCCGGTGTCTATATAAACCGGAGGGCTTAGTCCGTAGAGCCAAGAAACATAATCATAGCCATACGGGCTAGACTTTTCGAGTTTTAGCCATTATGATCTTGTGGTAGGTCCACTCTTGTAATACTCATATTCATCAAGATCAATCAAGTAGGAAGTAGGGTATTACCTCCGTAGAGAGGGCCCAAACCTGGGTAAACATCGTGTCCCCTGTCTCCTGTTACCGTCAACCTTAGATGCACAGTTCGGGACCCCCTACCCGAGATCCGCCGGTTTTGACACCGACGTTGGTGCTTTCATTGAGAGTTCCTTTGTGACGTCGAAGACAGGATTTATGGTTCGCCTTGTTATCAAGGACAGTATCACCTTCAGAGGTACCCTGACCTCAGGCCAAACCCTCCGGCTGGGCGGCTTTACCATGACCGCCCCTACGGTCGTTAAGCCAACGATGACTTCTCGGGTCATCGGAAACCACCTCCGCGTTAACTCCGAATACTCTAAGCAGATGGATTCGGCTGAGTTATCTTCTTTAAACGAGCTCCTAGATCGCATCGCCTCCCTGGGGGTCGCTACAGACTACGATCGGATTGGGCTTAAACCTGACCAGAGAGAAGTTAAATCTCCGCCGATCACCCACCAGGTAGTGGTAGTTGAGGAGCAAGATGACAAATCTTCCTCTATACTAAGGACGAACTATGTTCGGATTTCCAAGTTCGAAGAGCCGGATACCTACCTTCGAAAAGACAGAGCCTGCCCCCCGAACCTAGAATCGGACGACGGGCCTGAAAAATCAGTTAATATCCCGGAGCCCGAGCTATTAAGTTCAGAAGTTCTTCAAACTCCGGATTCCAAATTGGGTAAGGGTTCGGATTTAAAGCCACCCCACCCACACAGATAGACGTGATCTCACGTACATACGACAGCAGTCTCAAGAAATAGTCCATCACTTTTGGGCCAGATTCCTCCTTGGCATAGACAAGATTAAAGATTACCGCGACGAAGTCACGATCTCAGCATTCTGCAATAATTGCATGGACATAGGACTCCTCAACGCCATCAATCGCCGTCACGTATTACACTTCGCTGACTTTGCAACCATCGTACAGAAGTACTGCGCAATGGAAAGCGCCTGGAAAACTCAGGCAGCTCTCTGGGAACCACCGGTTTCCACTCAACCCTTTGTTCGAGCAAAAAGGATGCACCCTCACGGTGCACCAGAACCAATAGTAAAGAAATCTAAGCACATCATAGGGCGCGGAACCGTCTTGGAGGGATGGCTCGATAGGCCATGCAAAATACATACAACACTGGACACCATACCAACCCACAGCCTTAGAGCATGTTGGATACTCCGTCAAGTGGCCAAGAGCGGCGAAGATATCCTCATCAAAAATACACCAATGCAACACCCCCGGAAGATGACGACCCCAGCGTATCGACAGTCTTCGAGATTTTTGCTTCAAACAATCAGCGAAAAAGCGCTTTCCGCGACCTCGCCGAAGTCTGCCAGTCGCAGCAATAAACCCTTGGAACGACACGGCCATAACTTTCAATGCCAGTGACGAACCAAAATTCCGGACAGTCCGGGCACCAGCCGCCTTGGTGCTCAATACAATTGTGGACGGGTTTCGGCTCACCAAAGTGCTCATGGACGGTGGCAGCGGATGAAACCTCATCTATGAGGATACGCTCAACAAAATGGAAATTGACAGGAGCCGCGTCGAGCAAAGTAGCATGACCTTCCAGGGAATCATTCCCAGTCGGGAGGCGCGATGCGCAGGAAAAATCACGCTCGATATGGTATTCAGCACAACGGAGAATTATCGGTCCGAAGAGATAACCTTTCAAGTGGCTCCTTTCAACGGCAGATATCATGCCCTATTGGGGCGAGATGCATTTACACGCTTCCAAGCTATACCTCATTACGGTTACATGAAGCTTAAGATGCCCGGGCACAACGGTATCATCACTCTCGCCAGTGATCCGAACATAGCACTCCGCACCGAAAATAATATCGCATCCCTGGCCCTCGAGGCATTGTCTGAAATACTCGCGGCCGAAGAGCTAACTGCGCTGCGCTCTACTGTGGATAGGGATGATGTAATCCTGGACAAACTACCCAAATCCACCTCCTTCAAACCAGCAGATGAAATAGTCAAATTTCAAGTCCACCCGATGGACCCCAAGAAGATAGCATCCATCGGGGAACAACTCAACCCAACGGTTGACGCCGCGCTACGAGAGTTCCTTCGCAAGGACTGGGACATATTCGCCTGGCACCCTTCTGATATGCCAGGAATCCCATGTAGATTGGCCGAACACAACCTCAGTATATTAAAGGGACATAAACCGGTCAAGCAAACACTCCGATGTTTTTCTGAACCCAAACGACAAGCTATGGCAGAGGAGCTAGCCAAGTTACTCGAGGCCGGATTCGTCAGAGAAATAAAACACCCGGACTGGCTAGCAAACCTGGTGATGGTACCAAAGAAGGATAAATCCTGGTGCCTATGCGTCGATTTCAAAGACCTCAACAAGGCCTGCCCTAAGGATCCCTTCCCCCTCCCTCGCATCGATCAGATTATTGATGCAACCGCAGGACACGACACACTGCATTTCCTCGACACATATTCCGGATACCTTCAAATCAAGATGAAGGAGTCTGATCAAGCCGCAACGGCATTCATTACCCCATATGGGCCTTTCTGCTTCAACATTATGCATTTCGGGCATAAAAACACTGGCGCCACCTACCAACACATGATCCAAACATGCCTGGAAAAACAGATCGGCAAGACGGTTGAAGCATATGTGGATGACGTCATCATCAAAACCAGGCACGTCGAGACATTGATAGACGACGTACGTCACACATTCGACAACCTCCGTACATATGACATCAAGCTCAATCCGGAAAAGTGTAATTTCGGCGTCCTAGCTAGAAAACTACTGAGTTTCATCGTTTCCAATAGAGGAATTGAGGCAAATCCAGCCAAAATCCGGGCTTTCTCACAATTGGCTACGCCAACAAACCTCAAATAGGTCCAAAAACTCGCGGAATGTGTGGCAGCTTTAAGCCGCTTTATCTCCAGATTGGGAGAAAAAGCATTGCCACTTTATCGCCTTCTTCGACGCATCAACAACTTCGAGTGGACGGATGCGGCAACGGCCGGACTGGAGGAAATAAAGGCCCTTTTAGCAAGCAACCCAATCCTGGCCGCGTCGAATGTCAGCGAACCCATGCTATTATACATATCGGCAACTCACCAGGTGGTGAGCACCGTGCTCGTCATTGAGCGAGAGCAGGACGGACACAAGTTCCCGCTCCAGAAACTGGTATACTACGTATCCACTGTCCTTACACCATGCAAATCCCGATGCCCTCATTACCAAAAGATAGCATACGCAGTCTTCATGCCGTCTCGGAAGCTGCGACACTACTTTCAAGAGTGCTCAATTAGGGTGGCTTCCGAGGTACCACTCACGACATAGTAAAAAACCATGATGCCACATGCCGGATTTCTAAGTGGTCCATTGAGCTCCTTCCATTCGACATAACATACAAACCACGCCGAGCCATTAAATCCCAAGTACTGGTTGACTTCGTCGCCGAATGGACAGAAGCCAAACTCCCTAAAGAGTACGGCACATATTCCAACTGGGTTATGTACTTCGATGGTTCCAAAATGTTGACGGGGTTAGGGGCGGGCGTGGTCTTAACGTCCCCCACTGAGACGTAGTTCAGTACGTACTCCAAATATTATACATAGACTCCAACAATGCAGCCGAATATGAGGCCTTATTGCATGGTCTTCAAATGGCTGTCTCCATGGGCATACAACACCTGGAGGTGCGCGGGGAATCAAACCTCGCAATATCCCAAATAAATAGAGATTTCGATGCCAAAGACCTGAAAATGGCGGCTTACTGTAATGCCGTTCTCAAAATGTCGGCTCGGTTCGAGGGGCTCGAGTTTCATCATGTGGCTCGAGAAAGTAATCAAGCAGCGGACGTCCTTGCTCGCATCGGTGCCAAGTGCGACCCCGTCCCACCTAATATCTTTTTGGAAAGGCTTTTTAAGCCGTCTGTGGTGTGGCAAGGGGAGAGCGGCAACACCAGTCTGGATCCGACAATAACCCTAGATACCGAACACACTGATATCATCGGAGACTCAGCCACCGAAATAACACTGTTTGCCCATATCATCATGGCAGTCTTTGCCCAATGGACCGAACCCTTCTTGTCCTACCTTAATAGGCGAGAACTCCCTGAGGATCAAAATGAGGCTCGCCACATTGTCCGGCGCTCGAAAGCCTACAAGGTCCATGACAGAGAACTCTACAAGAAAAGCGCTATCAGAGTACTTCAAAGATTGATCTCCAGGGAAGAGGGGCGACAACTCTTGGCTGAAGTTCATGCCGGTCTCGACGGTCACCACGACGCGGCTCGGGCCCTTGTAAGCAAGGCCTTCCGTACAAGTTTCTATTGGCCGACGGCCCGAGCAGATGCACAGGACCTTGTCGAACGTTGCGTCGGATGCCAGCTTTTCGCCAACCAAAGCCATATGCCACCCACTGCTCTACAAACAATCCCCATCACTTGGCCTTTCGCGGCCTGGGGGCTCGATATGGTCCTACCACTTAAAGGAGGAAGCCATAAGAAAAAGTATCTGCTGGTCATGGTGGATAAATTCACTAAGTGGATAGGGGCCAAACCAGTTAAAATGGCCGAAGCCGGGCCAGTTATAGAATTCATATCCGGTGTTGTGCACCGTTATGGTGTTCCACATAGCATCATCACCGACAACGGCTCCAACTTCACAGCCGATGAGGTGAAAACCTGGTGTGCCAATCTGGGCATTAAGCTCGATTACGCCTCTATCTATCACCCACAAACAAACGGTCAAGTTGAACGGGCCAATGGTCTTATTATGAGAGGCATCAAACCCAAACTAGTGCGGTCTTTGAAAGAATCATACAAGCACTGGGTTGAGGAGCTTGACTTCGTACTCTGGGGGTTGTGGACCACACCCAACCGCACTACTGGATATACACCTTTCTTCATGGTGTACGGCACGGAGGCTGTGTTACCTTGCGACATTATTCATGACTCGCCTCGAGTGCGCATGTACGAAGAGTGAGAGGCCGAGCTTGATCGGCAGGACAGCCTAAATGTCCTGGAGGAGGAACGCGATGTCGCAAAAGCCCGTTCCGCATTCTATCAACAATAGACCCGCAGATATCAAAGCAGAGAAGTACGGGCCAAGACTTATAATGTTGGCGACCTCGTTCTACGCTTGCCAGAGAAGAAAAAGGACAAACTCAAGCCCAAGTGGGAGGGTCCCTTCATCATTGACGAAGTTCTCACTGGAGCAGCGTACCGCCTGCGTGATGCATCAGACAATGACCTAGAGCCGAACCCCTGGAACGCGGCCAGACTCCGAAGGTTCTATGCCTAGCGCCAAACTCTTTGTAAGTTTCCTTCTCCCTATTGTTTCCACTACTTTTTCCTCTCTTTTAGCTTTTTCCCTTTTAGCCTTAAAAGATTTTCGTACGGCTAAACCGTGCACCTGTGACATACACATCCTCAAATATGTACGTCCATTATACCTGGGGGCTTCTCGGACAGAAGCTTATTATTGTTATTTTCCGAGCATCAAGCTCATCACATATGTGTGTTTTCCCCATATGTACCTTTTCTTCACCATTATATGCATTGATTTGACTTAAGTTTTGGACAAGCTGGGTTGCCTGGCTCCTGTGCTTATGCCCTACGTTCCCGTTAGTTCGGCTAGGGCATAAAGGGAACACCTCTACGATTGTTACTACCGGGTCATCCGGATGTGTACCTCAGACTGGGTGAAGCTGAAAGCTAGCGTTCTTAAGGGAATATTCGGTCGGAGGACTAAAGATTTTCTTTCATTCACCCAAATGTGAACCCCCAGATGCTACGTATACTGCGATTTTTTAATTACAGTTTGGACATGCACATTAACGCATGTACGCCCAGGGAAAGGAACCCTTAACGGAACTATTCTCTCTAGAGATGTTTCTTACAATCACAATGTAATATAACATAGCTAGCCGGATACAACTTGTCTGTTCAAGCAACTATGACCCCTACGCCTAGTTTCCATGCATACCCCAGCATATTTTTGCCGCTCGGGTATTTGCAAGCAATCCGCACCTTCGGGTCCAGAGGTTGAAGCGAAATGATTTGCCATGACAATCGTTTTACGATCCGGCTAGGTACAAATATGTCAAGGAAAGTACATAGTCACTTGGACTCAAAAATTTCCTCCTCTATACCATCTAACAGGTTGTCTAACTTACAATCCCGTTGGGAATATTTCGCGGCTACTTCGACCTGGTCATATACCAAATTAACGGGAATTTCTTTTCCATCTGACCCTAGAGGTCTGACCCGGGCCATATGATTCGGATCAAGCTTGGTATACCGTGTTTTCACCATGGCCCAGGCTTCTCGTGCACCTTCCCGGTAGGCCGATATCTTCCATAATCGGAAGCGCCGCCACGCTCCCTTGAATAGCTGTATAAGCTCCTCCATCCTTCCTCGAGGGGAGGCGGATGGCCATAAGGCCTAGGCAACACTTTGCATCGCCTGCCGAGTTTGTTCGTGCATTTGTGACAACTCTTGTAGCAGATCGCCAGAGAATCCGGGCATCTCCTCTTCGGGACGACCATACAGCATACCTACGAACATAACTCTGTCAGTCCCTTTCATCCCCGAATTACACGGAGGTAAGTTTGACCACATACTAAATACGCCGCCATGCAGCCTCTTATTTTCCTACACGGAGTCAGCCAGCTGGGCCCGTACATCTTTCAGTTCTTTGCCCAGCTGGGTGTTGGAATCCTGCAGCTTGTTTTTCCCATCCCTGACTCGTGTCAGCACACGTTCGCCCGCGGCTAGTAGTCTTTTGGCTTCTTGTTCTCCCGCTTGAGCGGCTTTCAATTGCTCCTACAGTTGATCTGACGATCCTGCCATAAGATGAGCAATAGTGTTAGCATTGCTGGTATATAATTATGTTTTCTCGATGGAGGGGAACATTACCGGGTGACGCCTTCTTGGATTTCTCCAGTTTGGCAGTTGCAGCAGTTAGCTGGGTCCGACACTTTTCTAGTTCCTGAGTCAACAGGTTGTTCTTCTCCATAAGCACCTGGTTGTACAATGATCCTTAAATTAGTCGTATTAACTGCTTCAAGTCTCGGGGGCTACTGGTATATAATTATCAGATTTGTATAATATAAACTTACCGCATATCTTTGAAATGCTGGTCTGCGGCTCTGGTAAGCCCTTCTCGAGCAGCTCGGATGTATGCATCCTCCGAGCTAAAGGCATCGAATGCCTCTTTTGTAAAACCGGGGTCGCGAAGAACGACCCTCTGGCGCTCTCCACTTCCGGGTTTGTGATGGATACATCATCCGAATCCTCGGCCAAAGGACAATCCGGTGTCACTCCCGTATCTGCCCTTGTCTTCACGGCAGGGTCTGGAACCTGACAGTTGGGAGCATGACCGGCAGCACCCCCGGATATAGTCCGACGAACACTTTTCCTGGTAAGGCACAAACGGAAAATGTCACAGTTGGATGTGACTTCCGAGGGGCATATTTACGAAGCCATACACTACTGGAATCTGGCACTTTGCCATCTGCCATGGCAGATGGCAAAGGCATGGTCGGCGGATGGCAAAGGCTTTGCCATCTGCCAGCAGATGGCAAACGGTTTGTCTGAAACCCTACCAGTAAAGGCTTCTTTGCCGTCTGGCTGGCTGATGGCAAGAGTCAGGCTTTGCCATCTGCCGGCAGATGGCAAAGTTTATTAACGGGTTAGCCCGTTAGAAGGTTAATAGACATACTTTGCCATCTCGCCAGCAGATGGCAAGGTTGTGATGCTTTGCCATCACCAAATAGATGGCAAAGTGACTATATTGCCCCATTTAATTTTGTTTTTCTTATATCAATTCATTTTCACAGTAAATCAAACACAAATATATTTATATGACCAATATAGCATATTCAACACATATTACCAATAGTCATGAACACATATGTATCCAACACATGTTACCAATAGTAGCAAGTTTCATCCGTACATATACATAGTTTCATCCATAGTTAGCAAGTTTCATCCGTACATATACATAGTTTCATCAATATTACACAGGTTCATCCATAGTTAGCAAGTTTCACAAGGTCAAAATAGATTCATCTCGGGATCTATGCTGCAGACTGTATAGCAACAGATATGTGCTCCTCGTTCTTATTTCCCGAAATAGCATGTGGCCCACGGATTAGATAAGTCCGTCAGTTAGCTGCGACGCGGATCAGACGGACGAGGACGGATTGGGCCATTTAGTCATCGATTCATGCTCTCCGTACCCCTCTTCTGCATCTTCATTCGCTTGCAACTCATGAGCAGCAACATTCGGTTCACCTCCTTCCTCTGCCTCTCCAACTTCGCCACCGGCGCTAACCTGAAAAAAATCACATTGGATTAGCACAGTGGCTACAATATTAGTAACTATGAACGACTGGTTTGCTCAATCATCTGGAGAGAGAGCGAGGAAACCACAGAGTTCTCGCTACTCACAGGCACACGATCATCTCCCTGGTTAACTGACGCTTCTGAATCTGCGTTTGCTGCATTGGCCTACTATCAGATTTACATAGTCAAGAAGAAGAGTATTCAAGATTCAGACAGCAGAGCAAGCGTACCTGAATCGAACCATTGCAGCCTTGGAGCATTCTTCAGTTCTAGTCAACGAAGATGCAGTCCGGGAAACTTTTGAAGCTCCCATCTTGGCCCTCTCAAGTCCGAATGGCTGTGAGCTACTCCATGAGCCAGACCCCATCGCCCATTTGTACACACTCACGCCATATCTCCTGCCCATTAGGCTCCAAAGACTGAGAACAGTTGCCACATGCATTTAGTCATGTCCTCGCTTCAATAAACAAAATGACAGTATGCACGAACAGTTTTTGCAAATCAAGTCAGCCTTGGCATAATTGTTCATTATGTGCTATTCTAATGAATCAGAATCAGATAAGGTACCAGAATTATTTCATACATACAGCTTTCTATTAAACATGATTCGCACACAATATGAAGCAGCTGCGATAAGCATCATAGCAATAGTTTCGATAAAAATTCAGATAACTAGAATCTTACAACCCCGACAGAAAAACACATACATCTCACAGATATATGAAACCAACTAATCTCGATGAATGATTATAGATCATACAATATGCATAAGAAAAAATGCATGTTCTCGATTATCCAAAGTAGTATTTTGCTGACTTATAAGTAAATGTCCCGATAATTATTTCAGCCTAAGTTCTCATTGCTTCGATAGCTTGTTCCGTCGGTGCCCTTCGACGCCACAGTTCTTGCATCTAGCCGGTTTACGTGGCTGTTTTGGCACATCCCCGCATTCAAGGCAAGTTGTGCGCTTGTGTCGCACGGTCTTCTCCGAAGCCATGACCCTGCCTGCGCAAGGAGCCCTGCCTAGAGCAGCAGCACCCACACGCACTCTGCTAGACATTGTATGAAAAAAATGACCTATTTCTCTCACTATACTGAAAACTGAATCATGACTGCATCATATAAGGCAAATGGTTCTCTCCCATATGCATATTTCCTGTCTACTTTCCCAACAGTACTAATTTCGCATTAGTATTAATCATGGCTGATACCATATTGCAACAGTATTGTTTCTAATCTATTATATAATTAAAACAAGAGACAAACAAGCCATCACGTTTGTCCACACAGATTAAATTATCTTGACCGTCAATACTAGAAATTAACGGTTGAGATATAAAAATATAGTGTTACATATGAATATTATTATGTAGAAGCAGTTTAACATGTCACGTGTCATTTACAAAAACTTCTGAACATGACTTTTGTCCAACTCATATGACTTTCTCCACAAAAAAATGTAAAGCACGGCAGCAACACAGATGAAAAAGGGAAAGTACAGTAGCCAAATATAATGAGGAGTCCTTGCCTTTCTATACCCAAAGGAACGAAAAGTACGGCAGCCCAGATTAAAGAAAAGGGAAAGTACCGTAGCCAAACAAGGAAGAGTCCTGTTCAGAGGAAGAGACAGGGAGGAGTTGGAGCACCCTGCAAAAAGATGTGATTCTCACAAAAAAAGAATCAGCGCAATATTATCAATCCAAACTCTTCCATCAGCGTTCATAAAATATAGAAAATTCAGACCCCCCTGATTTAGTGATTCACATTGGGATATATAATAGACTCTTTACCCCGATGATGTAGGAAAATAAAAAGCGATGCAAAGGCGACATGAATGAGCTGCCACCGTATGCGGTCCGTCGCATGCCCTAGGCAAATAATCTTATACAATTTTTTTTCAAGCACACGCAAGAGCATTGCGCGCTTTTTCATTTAAGAAGATGGAAGAGGCATTTACAGAGTAATTACAAGCGCAGAGTCGCGCAGTCCACGCTTCTAGGTTATTACAAGCTACGTAATGTCTCACGCTAGCCCACCTAATTTTGCTTGAATCCACAGCTTGAAACTCTTCGGATATTGCTAGCTACCACATGCGCATAAGCGCGATTTTATCAAAACCCCTCTGCTTCGCCGAGCGGAGGAAACGAAACACAAGACAGACCATGGTGTTAACCTTGCACGACCTGTATTAGGAACCGCGTTGTTTAACGCCGCCACCACTCCTTAATAGTGTAAGTTGAGGTTGGAGTTCTTCTATGTAGACGCCACAAAAGTAGGATGTTGTACCGACTTCCACGCAAAGGAGCAGCCAAGCATAATACGGTTCAGGTTCTCCTCCTCCTCGCACGCATAGCACACAAGACTCCGGTGCTCAAGCTGCCGTCTTGCAAGGCGATCTGCGGTCCACAAATTGTGGATGGCCAGCCGATAATTTTTTTATTTCCAGAGGTTCCCATGAAGTCCAAAGTTCGCTTGCGCCAGAAGAAACTCCCGCCAAGGAAGAAAAGGTGATAAGCGCTACTTGATGAATATGATCCATCCGATGTTTGCCTCCACCGAAAAGAATCTGCTGCTCCAACAAATTTTGCCCGTAGATAAGTGGCCAGATTTTTAGGACGTCCGCAATTGCATGTATGTCAAGATTCCCACGAGGTCATCATCCACGCCTGCTTTGGCGGACTATCCGCAATGCAGCTGCCAGGCGGTGATAGGTCGAACGAATTTTAGCAGCGACGGGGCAAGCTGCTGTAAACTAGCACCATTCAACCAGGGGTCGGTCCAGAACCTGATGTTGTTGCCATTCCCGAGCAAGCAATGTAACCCAACACCGAAAAACACCGCCGACTTCAAAGAGTAGTTTAATGTCAAGGCCATGCCAGGGCTTCTCGTCAGCAACCTTCTCAAACCAACGCCACTTGAGAAGCAGGGTCTGGTTCAATCCCGAGTCCACCATACACTTTCGGTGAGCAGACCATGTTCCAGTTGATTAAGCAGTTCCCACCTTTGGCCTCATCGTGTCCACACCAGAAAAAGCCACGCCTGATCTTATCAATGCAGGAGATAAACCACGCCAGCAGATCGAGCACAAGCATTAGGTAGATGGAGGTTGCAGTCAGAGTTGAGTTGATCAGGACAAGTCTCCCGGCCCGACGAAGACAGCGAGCTTTCCACAGGGGCAAGTAGTCCGCAGTTCTGTCAATAAGAGGTTGAAGGGCAGACCTGGGCAGTCGAGTAACAGACAGCAGCAGCCCCAAATATGTTAGAGGAAATTCTTTGATGGTGCAATTGAGGATGGCAGTCACTTGAGGTATGTCTTCTTGCCTACAACGGATCAATGAGATGGAGCTTTTTGCCATGTTACAAGACAAGCCAGAGGCGTGCCCAAAAGCAGTTAGAAGTTGCACGGTTGTCTCAGCTTCAACCACATCAGGCCGAATGAGCAAAACTGCATCGTCAGCGTAAACAGATAAGCGGTCTTGATGCCCCAGCGGCAGAGAGGTGCGAAGAGATTGCTTTGCTCCCCTTTGCGAAATAGGGCGGTCAACGCGTCCATAACGATCACGAAGAGGAGAGGGGAAACTGGGTCACTTTGTCGTAGCCCGCATGCATGCCAGAAATCCTTGCCTGGACTATCATTGATCAGGACACTTGAGCTAGACGTGAGATGAAGGCAGGCCAAAGGGCAATCCACTTTGGTCCAAAACCACGGTGCTTGAGCAACTTTAACAGGAAAGCCCAGTTGACAGAATCGAAGGCCTTTGCTATGTCAATCTTCATCATGATTGTAGGAACTTGCCGCCGGTGGAGAGTCTTAATCGATTGCTGCACCAGTAAGAAATTGTCCACAATGGAACAGCCTGCGATGAACGCACTTTGGTTGGAATGCACAAGCAGTGGCATGAGCGGGGTAACCTGGATTGACATGATTTTGGAGACGATCTTCCCAATGCTATGAATCAAGCTGATTGGCCTGAAACCCTTGATGTCCACTACCCCTGGCTTCTTCGGTAGCAGAGTGATGAATGCCTCATTTAATCGAGCGACGCCACGGCCATCACCAGAGCTGAAAGTGCGGATGGCTTTGCATACCACCTCTTTGATAGTCGGCCAGCAGGATTGATAGAAGCGCAATGAGAAACCGTCCGGCCCCGGGGCTTTGTCAGGAGGCAGGGAACTGATAGCGGTCCAGATATCTCTGTCAGAGAAGTCGCATTCAAGACGCGCTGCGTCCACAGGAGGGAGGTCCAGGTGCTGAAGATTTAGGCAGTCTTTGGCGTTGCCTCGAGTCCCAATTAACTTGCCAAAATGGTGCGTGGCAGGTCGTCCATAGCTTGCTGGGTAGTGGCCTCCAATCCATCATTCTGCAACTTGAAAATGTGATTTTGTCGCCGACGTGCACTAGCATATGACTGAAAGAACCCCGTATTTGCGTCGCCCTCTTTGAGCCACAGGAGGCGGGACTGCTGCCTGGCGATGGTACGTGGAAGAGAAGCGAGCGCCAATATCTTCTTCTTGAGTTGGCGACGTAACCAGAACTCAGCATCAGTAAGCGGGCGCTGATCCATAGCAACGTCCATAAGGCGAATGACCTCGTGCGCCATTTGGATATGCTCCTTGAGGTTGCCTATGGAGCGTTGACTCCACGTTGACGGGCTTTAGCGGTAGCTTTCAGGTCTATAGGACAGATCCGAAGGGATCCGGCGCAGCGTAGTGGAGAACCATCCGGCGCGACAACCTCGTGGAACCCAGCAATTTTAGGCGAAGGGACTGAAAATGGAACCTTCCTTCCTTTGAAAGTAAACGTTGGTCGCCATCAAGAACGGGCGGTGGTCCGAGGCGATGTGGATAGAGCTCAAGATGATGATTACGATGGGCAAAGTCCCACCCACGATGCAAACCATCGATCAATCCTTTCCAAAGGTAGGAGCCCTCCTCTCGTTACTCCACGTGTACCCGACGTCCTACAAGATCAGATTCCTTGAGCTGTAGATCATTAAGCAACCGCAATCTCCCCAACATGCGTCGATTAATCATGTCATTGCTTTTGTCCGAGGCGTCTACGATGAGATTGAAATCACCGCTACCGCCCATAAGCCCGGCCTGTCGCGCGGGATATCACGCAGCTCTGAAGAAATTGCACTTTCGGTCGTCCGTGCGATGGCCCGTATACCACGGTGAGATTCCAGCTTGGGGCATCCAACAGGCCGAGCTCCACGATTACCGAGAACGTGTCAACTCTAGATGAAGAGACAGAGGCCAATGAGGACTGCCGGACAACGATGATGCCACCCGCCGTGTTGGCGGCAAAGCGATCAACGAAAGAGTCGTACTGCGCCGAGAACCCTCGAGATGGTAAACCTGTCCACGGTGGCCAGCTTAGACTCAACAAAACAAACAAGCGAGGCATTGGCATCATCCATGATGGAGCGGATAACAACGACATGACTAGGATTGTTTAGTCCACAGACGTTCCACACGAGCACATTATGATTGCAACACTTCGCCGACATCGAAAAGCCCACACCCACATACGTAAAGCCACGCCCTTAGCAGCCCAGCACAGCCGCGCCCCGGCATAAACGGCTCGAGCAAATAGTTTAGTCGGTAGCGTCAATGCTAGACGGGCAAGTGGATCTTTGAATAGATCAGCATATCTGGCCAAGCAGTCCACAGATGGCTCGTCGTCCGGTGGCAAAACCCAATCTCGCCATGAGGACTCGTTGCGCCGCGTTGCACATAGGACGATGGCAGCCCTTTGTAACCTTAGCGATTCTTGCACTACGTCGCAGCTGATCTTCTGGTATGGAAATGCGCGCACGCTTCCCTCGCTGGACGGTGGGAAGTGGGAGGAGAGGATCTTCAATGTGCACCCTTATCTGCTTGATAACTTTGGCCAACTCATGATTCCCATTCAACGGAACAGGCGTCAGCGGTGAGCGGACAAGCCGAGCATGCGTCATTGGCGAACGAAAAGAACGGCCAGCGGAGGAAAGATCAACCGAGAAGAACGATGCCGGCAATGCAACTTGTCCCACAGGAGACGGTGAAGTGTCAGGGGTAACCAAGGCAAAACGATCCTGATGAGGTGGTGGCGGCAATGTGGGGGAGCCATCTGCAGTGCTGCATGGCTCACGATCTCTTGCTCCACTAGAATGCTGGCACGCGTCAGTAGCATGCAAGGTGCATGCACCCAGGCCCACAACGCCTGGCCCTGCCTGTGTAGATAGGACGGACTGCAAGCTGGCAGCGGCCAAAGGGAAAGCGCAGGCCGCAGCAAATGGAAAGCAGGAATCCCGATGCACCGGTCCACAAATAGCGCCAACGAACGAATCCTGGTCCGCGTGGTCCCTCCGCGGCATGGAGACAGACGCAGGCGACTGGGCCGACCGCAGCAGCTCTGAAGAACTCTGCTCACCAATCAGGAGCTCAGCAGTAGGATCTGGGGTGGACCCCTGCTCCGACCCGTCCTGGCTGATCCGCTCGGTCAGCCCGACCGAGCTGCAGGAGGAGTCCACAGGAGCCGCTGATTGGCCACCGAAAAGGCCCACCTGCTGCGGCCTGACCGGGGTAGAGCCAGCCCAACTTTCACCCACAGTGGATGACACGCATCCGTCCAAAGCAAGTTGGACCCCACCGACGGCCAGAGTTTGAACCTCGCCATGGGAACCGCCGATGCCAGGAGCATCGGACTCGTCGCCGGCCACCGCCCGCCGTCGCCCGAAGCCACCACCACAGTTCTGAGCAGAGCCCAGGCGCGACCCGTCGCCTTGATCCAGAGACCCATGCCGGCTCAGACGGGCCGAGTGGGAAGAGGAAGAACCAGACGAACGCGGCGATGGCGGAGAGGGGGGAGGGGGTGGCGGCGGCGGCGGAGAGGGGGAACGCCCGCCTGACGAAAGGGTAGCCACCGGCTCAGCAACTCGGACAATGGTGATGGGGTAGCGGAGAGTCTTGGTACGACGACCTCCAAGAGTGGCACGGTGACGACCACGGGGGCGAGCCGGGGGAGCCTGCTCCTCGATGAACAGCAGCCGACGAGATGGAATGCGCTCGGGGGAGTTAGTGCGGAGCCAGACGCGAAACCGCGACATGTCGTTCCGCCGCAAGGTTGGCTCAGACACATTGACGACGAAGCCGCAGCCATCCAGAATCACGTCGGCGGCACGCTGGCTCCAAGCATGGGCTGGCACCCCCAGGAGGTCAAGGGGCACCAGGTAGGGCAAGGAAACTGCGGTGGCCTGAGCCTGGCGCGTCCACGGCTTGAGGGCGAGAGTAAACCACGGCCCGTAGGCATGTCCACCATTGACAAGAAGGTTCCTGGTCGGCAGATCAGCGCAGAAGACTAAGAAATCTTCAGGAGCGAACGCCCGGATGGACATCTGCGACTGGTCAATCCCAAACTGCTGATGAATTGCCTCCGCCGCAGCAGCAAGATCCACATAAGGTCTGGTGCCAATCACCATGACCACCACAGCTCGAGAGAGCTCCACCTCCATGTGCAACAGATCTGGGGAGGCCTCCAGATAGCAGCAGGTGACCTCCTCTTCCACCATGCCCAGCGAGGCCGGCCGGGAGGACGACGCAGAGTCGACCGAGGCCCCGGCGGCAGCGCTGGCCTCATTAGCAGCCGAGCCTCCTTCCACAATCCTGGCCCAGGAACGAACGATGCGCACCAAGGCCAAAGACAGCGGCGGCTGGCGGTGGGGGCGGAAGAGGGCCGAAGCGAGGCGGCAGCAAGCCGGGCGATCTCCACCGTCGGTGGTCGACGAGGCGGCCGCGAAACGCCGGAGGAAGTCGCGGCGGCAGATCTTGCGGGGAAGGGCTCCTTGGCCGCTTGCAGTCACGCGAATGGTGGCCGACGCCGTTGCAGCGGACGCAAATGGTCTCGTTCGTGCACTTCCTAGAGATGTGATCCGGCTCGCCGCAGTTGTAGCAGCAGCCAACCAGCCGGGAAGGCATCCCTGTGGCCGGAGGCCGCAGAGACGGGAGCTCCTGCGCGCGAAAGGCAGGCCGCCTCCCCCCCCCCTCTCGGCCGGCGGGGAGACGCGCTGGAGGTGGTGGCGGCTCCGCTGCTCACGCCAATCCACCTCCCCACCACGGCGCATGACCGGTCCAGAAGGATGGAGCGGACCCAAAGCAGAGCCCACGGGAGGCGCAGCTCCAGATCTGGGCGGAGCCCGCGGTGGTGCAGACGACGGGGCAGGGGAAGGGGAGCCCGACTCAGAGCAGGAGAACTGGAGGTGCGACGCCATGAAGTGGCCGCCGGCACCGGAGCGGTGGCGGCGGGGTTGAAGTGGCCGCCGGCGTCGGGTGGCAGCCGGCGCAGCGTCACAGGACAGGGGGAGCGGGGAGCGGGGGGCGACGTGGCTCATCATCTTATACAAATATATATATCAAACTCAGCATGAGATTATATGGGTGGGGTAGCTTGCGGCGCATCGACGGACGTCGCAGTAGGACAAGCCAAACAAGAGACTCTCTAGGCTGATTGAAAATTGACGTACGTGTACATATGCATACCAAAGAGAGTGACAAATATATTTAAAAATACTTTTGTCTAATAGTAGTAAGTATGCGTATAATATGATGTTAGCTCCTTCTAAAAAACGATTTATATTTCCATTCTTGCATTTTTTTGCTAAATCATTGCAGTGGTTGAGATTTAGAAAAAAATGATAGCGCATGCAAATGTTTCAATTTATAGGGAATATTCCTGATGAAACAAATGTCACCGGGTGGACCACGTGAAAGCATCAAGAATGTAGATGCACAAAAAAGAACCATACATCACAAGATATAAGGCACATCAAGAACATGCAATGCTGCTTTAAAAAAATATGCGAGAAGATGATTTAAAACTGTTTGTCCAAGAAGATGTTTTCAAACTTTGACAACTAATGCAAAAAATATATACACAGTAATACACACACCGGACATGTAAGAGTAACAACGCCGCATTGAGACAGTAGAAGACACATATTCTAGCTGCCTATCCGGACGGCAACAACATCTTCAAAACGATTTTGTGGTTGGCTGTAATTTGGAGCAACAAACGGCAAGCGAGCTAACTGAATCACCAAGCAGAAGATCCTAATAAAACGGTCGTGGATATGAGGATGTTGAGAAGAAGGTCTGAGCGAGAGACTCTCTTTTCTCCTCAGTGAGCTCAGTTTTAAAAAAAGAGGTATGTGGTTTTTTTTATGCAGAGAAAATATTGTAGTTTGCAAAAAACTACAGTATTAAAATCACAGTTTTTAGAGACAATCAAACAACCCTTTGTAATAAAAGCCACGGTATTATAAAAAGCTGCAGTATTCTAAGAATACTTAGAAAATACTTTGTTATCAAACGGGGCCTCAGCTACCTAGCCATTAGCAGTGCAAGCACACCCCTGCTGGGGTTTGCACTGGATGATAGAACGGCCACACAAAGCTCAGACCATAGCCCCAAACTAGTTAGCACGACTGCACAAGCACAACACCCACGTCAGAGCACTCGCATGAAAAATCCATAAAACCCAATCGAGCCAGGGCAGCCAGCAAGACTGCGGCGAAACCTAACCGCAGCTGGCTCGCCGCCATAGGGCTCCGCCTCGCCCGGGCAGCCGCCGCGGGCACTGGTCGAGATCCACGGATGGGGAAACCAAACGGCGATCGCAGTAGCAGCGGCAGAGCATCGAGCTCGTGCAAACGCCGCAAGAACTGCAGTTTGCAAAATCAGCCTGCTACCGGTAGTCTAATCTATTTTCTTCTCGATGTTGATCTCCAATTTCTAGCCAATCTGGTATACATGGTCATGCTGAACATGGTGATGTTATAACCTGAATCTGAATTGTCGATGGCGCCGTGGCGGGAGGGCTGCTGGAAGGGGCGGCGCCGTGGCTCTGCTCGGTGGAGGCGGGCTGCGGTGGCGGGAGGGGCATGGGCACGCCATGGTGGCCGGAGGGCCGCGAGGGAGGCGCGCCCTGGACTGGAACAGTGGAGGGACAGCGCAGGGGAGGGCTACGGTGGCGGGGAGGGCGGGTGGCGGTCTTTGGGCGGTGGCGGGCAGGCGGTCTTTGAGGTCGTCCAGACGGTCAGCCTTGCAGATGGCAAAGAATTGGCTGATGGCAACCATGTTCTTTGCCGTCTGTCAGTTCTTTGCCATCTGTTTTTATAAGCAGATGGCAAAGACGTTCTTTGCCATCAGCTGGCAGATGGCAAAGAGCTGGCTGATGGCAAATTCCCAGTTTCCAGTAGTGATACCTCTTCGATGAAGGCTCGGCTGGGCCTTCATTTTCCTTCCTCTTCAAAGGCTTGCCCGGCGTGGGTGTCGCTCTCTCTGGAGTGGCTTCTAGTGTAATATGGCGCGCCGAACGCCTCCCGTTTGGAGCACGTGACAGTGCGGTGGGTGAGGTAGAACGGGGAGGCTCTTTTGGAGGAGATGTCTCCTGATTACTTACGAGTGAGGCAGGGAGAAGACCGAGATAGTCAGCGGTGATGGCTACTTCCGTGCCGTTAGCTCGCCTGGTAGAACACCCCATCCTCGAGCACCACGAATGTGTCTAGATCCTCTTTGAAACCGGGATCAAGGTCCCGGTTGTGATCCTCTGGCTGTGGGGGCGGGGCTGTGTAGCCCCACGGTGATCTTTCGCCATTGTGTTACAAATGGGCGGATTAATGTTCATTAAAATTGCCTCAGGGAGTAGAATGAGTGGAGCAGCAGGGTTGGAACGCACCCAGCTAGGAGGATTGTACATGGAGAATCCTTCTCTGTGCTTGATATGAACAAATTCCTCTTCCTCCCCTTTGAACAGCTCGGCCAATATTTTTGCCAAAGCGGCGGGGGTGTCCGGACCCTTCCGACCGCAGCGGGAGGCGTCATCTTCTCCATTATAGTGCCACATGGGAAGCCCTCTGTATTGGAGAGGCTGCACCCCTCACACTATGGAAGTCGCCATTACCTCGACTATCGATAATCCGGACTAGGCAAGCGTCTTTATCTTGCTCATCAATTGACGGACTTCCGCACTATCTTCCTCCTCGAAGCTCCGAGGGCACCAGCTATGGCGTTTCTTCAACGGAGCACTTGTAAACTCAGGAAGACCCATTCGAACTGGGTCAGGAAGGGCGACGTCCTTGATATAGAACCATTCAGAAGGCCACTCTTCGGATGCCTTCTTCAGTGTGCCGGAGAGGTATCCGGTCTCGGCAATACGCCATACCCCGGCTCCGCCCACTTCGAAAATTTATCCATCTTGGTTGAGAGGGACGAGGCAGAATAGCTTCCTCCACAATTCAAAATGGGCCTCGCAACCCAGGAATAGCTCGCAAAGAGCGATGTAACCCGCGATGCGCAGGATGGAGGTAGGAATGAAATTGTGCAGTTGAAGGCCATAATACTCTAGAAGCCCTCGGAGGAACGGATGGATTGGAAATCCGATGCCTCTTAGCAAGTAGGGGACAAAGCACACTCGTTCCCCCCTGGATGAATTGGGGAAATTCTCAGCCTGAGCCCCGCCATTGAAGGAAGTCAATCCTGCTCGAACGGGGACTAGATCCACGGGGAGGGGGGGGGGGGAGAAACCCCTGTGTTTGCAGCTTCACCAGCTGACCGTGGGATACGAAACATTTCTCCCAATCGCCTTTTTCTGGGCTGTGGGGACGGGGAAGAAGAGTTGGGAGCGCTGGCCATGTTGGATTAGTTTTTTCTAGCAAGCTCTGGGGATTGTTCGCGTGATGTGGTACGGATCTAAGATCCAATCCCTTTAAATAGACACTTTTCTTACATGGCCGGGGTGTTATATGCAAAAAATACCCTAACCTCTCGTATTCGCTCGACACGTGGAAGCTGAAGCTATGGATGCACAGAAGCTGATGGGAACGACATTAAATGGAAGGCCGAATACAACCCTTTGAAGTCATCGGAGGAGGAACCCTCCTTGCAATGCCGAAGACAATCTGCGCGCCGGACACATCATCATTGAAAGCCTGGTTTGGGGACTACTGACAGAGTCCTGGATTAAGGGGTCCTCGGGCATCCGGCCTGTTGGACATGGGCCGGACTGATGGGCTGTGAAGATACAATGCCGAAGACTCTCACCCGTGTCCGGATGGAACTCTCCTTGGCATGGAAGGCAAGCTTGGCGCCCAGATATGAAGTTTCCTTTCTCTGTAACCGACTTTGTGTACCCCTAGTCCCCTCCGGTGTCTATATAAACCGAAGAGCTTAGTCCATGAGGCAAGAAACATAATCATAGTCATACGGGCTAGACTTTTAGGGTTTTAGCCATTACGATCTCATGGTAGATCCACTCTTGCAATACTCATATTCATCAAGATCAATCAAGAAGGAAGTAGGGTATTACCTCCATAGAGAGGGCCTGAACCTGGGTAAACATCAAGTCCCCCGTCTCCTGTTACCATCGACCTTAGACGCACAGTTCGGGACCCCCTACCGAGATCCGCCAGTTTTGAAACCGACGGCGACAACCATATGGCGCCTGCCAGTTGCCGATAACTGTTACAAAACATGACCATCTCATACAATAAAATTTAGCATCATGTCTTGACCATATCACATCACAACATGCCCTGCAAAAACAAGTTAGACGTCCTCTACTTTGTTGTGGCAAGTTTTACGTGCCTGCTACGGGCTGAGCAAGAACCATTCTTACCTACGCATCAAAACCACAACGATTTTTCATCAAGTGTGTTGTTTTAACCTTCAACAAGGACCGGGCGTAGCCACACTCAATTCAACTAAAGTTGGAGAAACTGACACCCGCCAGCCACCTGTGTGCAAAGCACGTCGGTAGAACCAGTCTTGCTTAAGCGTACCCGTAATGTCGGTCCGGGCCGCTTCATCCAACAATATCGCCGAATCAAAGTATGACATGCTGGTAAGCAGTATGACTATCATCACCCACAATTCTTTGTGTTCTACTCGTGCATATAACATCTACGCATAGACCAGGCTCTGATACCACCGATGGGGAACACAGTAATTTCAAAAAACTTACCTACGATCATGCAAGATCAATCTATGTGATGCATAGCAGCGAGCGGGAGAGTGTGTCCACGTACCCTCGTAGACCTAAAGAGGAAGCGTTTAGTAACGCGGTTGATGTAGTCGAACGTCTTCGCGATCCAACCGATCAAGTACCAAACGCACGGCACCTCCGCGATCTGCACACGTTCAGCTCGGTGAAGTCCCTTGAACTCTTGATCCAGCTGAGGCCGAGGAAGAGTTCCGTCAGCACGACGGCATGGTGACGGTGTTGATGAAGTTACCGATGCAGGGCTTCGCCCAAGCACTACAACGATATGACCGAGGTGGAAATATGTGGAGGGGGCACCACACATAGCTAAGATCAACTTTGATGTTTTCTAGGGTGACCCCCTCTCCACGTATATCAAGGAGGGAGGGGAAGGTCGGTCGGCCCCCATAGGCGCGCCAAGGGGGAAAGAGTCCTCCTCCTAGTAAGAGTAGGACTCCCCTCTTTCCTAGTCCTACTAGGGGAAGAAGGAAGAAGGGGGAAAGAGAAGGAAGGAGGGGGCGCCGCCCCTCCCCTTTGTCCAATTCGGACTAGGCCCATGGGGGGCACGCGACCAGCCCTTGGTAGCCCCACTCTCTCTCCCCCTTGGCCCAATAAGGCCCATTACTTCTCCGGTGGTTCCAATAACCCTTCTAGCACTCCGATATTTATCCGATGACCCCCGGAACTCATCAGGTGTCCGAATAACATTGTCCAATATATCATTCTTTACGTCTCGACCATTTTGAGACTCCTCGTCATGTCTGTGATCACATCCGGGACTCTGAACTACCTTCGGTACATCAAAACACATAAACTCATAATACCGATCGTCGTCGAACGTTAAGCGTGCGGACCCTACGGTTTCGAGAACTATGTAGACATGACTGAGACTCATCTCCGGTCAATAACAAATAGTGGAACCTGGATGCTCAGATTGGCTCCCACATATTCTATGAAGATCTTTATGGGTCAAACCGCATAACAACATACATTGTTCCCTTTGTCATCGGTATGTTACTTGCCCGAGATTCGATCGTCGGTATCTCAATACCTAGTTCAATCTCATTACCGGCAAGTCTCTTTACTCACTCCGTAATGCATCATCCCACAACTAACTCATTAGTCACATTGCTTGCAAGTCTTATAGTGATGTGCATTACCGAGAGGGCCCAGAGATACCTCTCTGATACACGGAGTGACAAATCCTAATCTTCATCTATGCCGACCCAACAAACACTGTCGGTGTTCTGGGAATGGGGCTACCCAGACATGCATGCCTGCGGCCTGCGGCGTGGCTCAAGGGGCGGCCCATCAAGGCCCATCTTCATCAGCACAAGCTCAAGACCCTCACGAGGGGCCAAGCCTCGCGGGGCGGACAACAGGAAGCTTCCTCAGGCACGGCCTCGTCAGGCTGGCTCACGAGGAGGCGGAGAGATCAAGGCGGGGTACCTCACGAGGTGCCCATGACACAAGCCATGACGACCAAGGGCGCCAGGCGGGCCCCAGCCCGCGCAGTGTCCTCCTTTCCTCTTTGGTGCAAAGGGAGCAAGCGCAGGCAAGAGTATCAAGCAAAGGCATCCGTTTCAGTGCAACAAGACCAAGACCGTCGCAACGGCAATAAGGAAGTCATCGTGGAGCCCAAGCCAAGGCCACCACCGAGCCTTTGACAAAGCGAGGACCAAATTTAGTCAGATAAGTGTACTAGATGTTCCCCTTCAAAATGGCCAATTGTTGGCGCCCTTCCCGCTCGATATTTGGGATGAGGCCCAGGGCCTTTGCCTATAAATAGGACTGGCCACCTGCAAGGTAGAGGCATCTAGAGAAAGGATCCGGCATCTGGGATTAGCGGAGAGAGAGCAACTGAACTCCCCCTAGCAGTTCATCGCACTAGCCAAGAACAGACCCTCGCGAGGCTGTTCTTCCTTGTACTGTTCATCATCAGCCCAAGAGGCAATCCACCACACCATAAACTAGAGTAGGGTATTACACCACAATGGTGGCCTGAACTAGTATAAACCCTGTGTCTCTTGTGTTGTTCCTTTCATAGCTTAGATCTTAGCAAGGCGGCAAGGTGCAGGTAGGTAGAGGGTGAAATCTCCACACGCACCCCAGTGTTCGAACCTAGAGGATCTGCCGGAACCCGAAATCCGACAAACACCTTCGGAGGCACCTATAGAACATCTTTATAATCACCCAGTTACGTTGTGAAGTTTGATAGCACACAAGGTGTTCCTCCGGTATTCGGGAGTTTCATAATCACATAGTCAGAGGAACATGTATAAGTCATGAAGAAAGCAATAGCAATAAAACTTAACGATCATTATGCTAAGCTAACGGATGGGTCTTGTCCATCACATCATTCTCCTAATGATGTGATCATGTTCATCAAATGACAACACATGTCTATGGTCAAGAAACTTAACCATCTTTGATGAACGAGCTAGTCTAGTAGAGGCATACTAGGGACACTTTGTTTTGTCTATATATTCACACATGTATCAACTTTCTGGTTAATAGAATTCTAGCATGAATAATAAACATTTATCATGATATAAGGAAATAGATTATAACTTTATTATTGCCTCTAGGGCATATTTCCTTCACCTGCTACTATACATACTGGACCAATTACTAGAGCTCATGCATGCCAATTGAATTACCAGGTACTTTCATTTCTTGGTAGTGATTCTAATGTTCATGAGAATATGATGCTGCCTAAATTGGATACATTTGTTTTGCTTACAAATGTAGGGCCTAGCTTGGAGAAGGATGAACATTGGAGCAAGAGCAAGCATGGAGATGATGGCACGCACAAGGGAAACAAGAACGGAGTTTCAAGCGATGATTTTAGGACTTTGAAGCCACTGTAATGAGTGCATGAAGTCTTGGACGAAATATACAAGATGCCACTTCAAAACTTTCGTCCAGAGGCTATTATAGGTGCCGCGTCACCTTATTATTGGGCCAGGCCCATGTAATTCCAAAGTACTTGATAATAGGCTGTTTTTAGAGTCCGTATGTGTGGGGAAACAAGAGTTAGGGTTGGTTTCGGACCCCTCCCGCAAGGGCCACGAAATCCCCCCCCCCCTCTTCGTCCATATGTACAACCCTTAGGGCATGTGATAACCCACAAGTATAGGGGATTAATTGTAGCCTCTTTCGATAAGTAAGAGTGTCGAACCCAATGAGGAGCTAAAGGTAGAAGAAATATTCCCTCAAGTTCAATCGACCACCGATACAACTCTACAAACGCTTAACGTTCGCTTTACCTAGAACAAGTATGAAACTAGAAATAATTTGTAGGTCTTGTTGGGTAGATTTGCAAGATATTAAAGAGCGCGTAAATAAAAGGTAGTGGCTGTTTATATGAAGACACAACTAAGTTAGTTTTAGTAGAGAGCTTTTTGTCACGAGAAAGTTAGTTGTCCCTAGGAAATCGCTAAGTAGACTGTTAATCATTATTGCAATTTTATATGAGGGAGAGGCATAAGCTAACATACTTTCTCTTCTTGGATCATATGCACTTATGATTGGAACTCTAGCAAGCATCCGCAACTACTAAAGATCATTAAGGTAAAACCCAACCATAGCATTAACATATCAAGTCCTCTTTATCCCATACGCAACAACCCCCTTACTCGAGTTTATGCTTCTGTCACTCAAGCAACCCACTATAAGCGAATCATGAACGTATTGCAACACCCTACCGGGGGAATCCCTCACCCTTGCGTGACACAGAGAGCACCATAGGACAACACCAATAATAAAACATGCAACTCAAACCAATCTCGATCATCAATTAACCCATAGGACAAAACGGATCTACTCAAACATCATAGGATAGCCATACATCATTAGGAAATAATATATAGCGTTGAGCACCATGTTTAAGCAGAGATTATAGTGGGTAAAATGGGGCTTACACCGCTGCACAGAGGGGGGAAGAGTTGGTGATGATGGCGGTGAAGGTGTTGGTGTAGATTGCGGTGATGATGATGGCCCCGGCTGCGTTCCGGTGCTACCGGAAGAGAGGGGGAGAGGGCCCCCCTTCTTCTTATTCTTCCTTGACCTTCTCCCTAGATGGGAGAAGGGTTTCCCCTCTGGTCCTTGGTCTCCATGGCACGGCAGGGGTGAGAGCCCCTCCGAGATTGGATCTGTCTCTCTGTCTCTCTCTGTTTCTGCGTTCCCAGATCTGGCCTTTCACCGTTTCTTATATTCCTGGAGATCCGTAACTCCGATTGGATTGAAATTTGAAACACGATTTTTATCCGGATATTAGCTTTCTTGCAGCGAAAGAAGGGCAGTAGCCGCCTTGTGGGGTGTCCACGAGGGTCAGGGGCGCGCCCCCAGCCACGTGCCCCCCTCGGGCATTGTCTCGCGTTGATTCCACTTCCCAAAATTCACATATATTCCAAAAAAAATCTTCGTCAGTTTTTATCCTGTTTGGACTCCATTTGATATGGATATTCAGTGAAACAAAAAACATGCAACAAACAGGAACTGGCACTGGGCACTGGATCAATATATTAGATCCAAAAAACAGTATAAAAAGTTGCCAAATGTATATGAAAGTTCTATAATATTGGTATGGAACAATCAAAAATTATAGATACGATGGAGACGTACCAACATCCCCAAGCTTAATTCCTGCTCGTCCCCGAGTAGGTAAATGATATTAAAAGATAATTTTTGATGTGGAATGCTACCTAGCATAATCTTGATCATGTAATCTAATCATGGCATGAATATTAAGACACGAGTGATTCAAAGCAATAGTCTATCATTTGACAGTAAGACAATAATACTTCAAGCATACTAATAAAGCAATCATGTCTTTTCAAAATAACATGGCCAAGGAAAGTTATCCCTACTACCACACATTGTGTTCTGGTAACTTGGCCCCTCTCGGCTTCTTAACCACCCTTGTCCTTTGTCCAGGAGTTGCAAGTAGTTTTTGGTGTTTGTAGTATGCTGGAGGCCGTGCGCAACGCTGACCCGAGGGGTGGGCTCTGATGCGGTAGGCACGTGGCCGGGTATGCTGGGCGCCCGTTTGGTGTCGCGGAACCCTGTACACATCGTTCGGTGCCGTATGTGGAAACCTCGGCCGAACTCCCTGCGGATGGAACCTGAGTAGGCGATAAACCTGGACTAGAGACTTGAGTGTTTAGGTAGGCCGTGGCCGACGCCCTCGTTGGGCTTCCACTTGAAGGTTGCCGAGTACATGTCATGTAAACGGCGGTAAGTGGTGAGAGCGTGTGTGAAGAAGTACACCCCTGCAGGGTTAACATCATCTATTTGAATAGCCGCGTCCGCAATAAAGGACTTCTGGGTTGCCTGTACAGTTCATAGACAGGTGAAAGTGGAAACTCTAAAATGCGCAAGATAAGTGTGAGTGCTATGGATGCATAGTGGTGTATTAATTGGTGAATATGTGGACTCGTGTGCGCCACCTCAAAAGAGTTACTTGCAGTAGTAGTTCAGGTTAGCCACTGAGTCAAAGCTGGCTTGCTGCAGGTATAAACCCCACCATACCTTTGTTGATAATGATGCATATGTAGTTAGTTCTGATGTAAGTCTTGCTGGGTACATTTGTACTCACGTTTGCTTAATTTATGTTTTTGTAGAGAGACTTCATTCTCACTAGTAGTTCCGCGTGGACTTCGACGTTTAGCTTGTTACCTCAGCTACGATCTTGTGCCCTCGGCAGGGTCTTGTAGATAGTCAGGCTTCTCAGCCTTTTTCATTTGTAGTTGTCTGTACTCAGACAAGTTAAGCTTCCGCTTGTGCTTGATGCTTGTATGACTTGAATGCTGGTTCATCAGACCCATGTTTGTAATATCTGACTCTCCGGAGATTTTAAATAAAATACTTTGAGTCATAGAGTTTTGTTGTGATGCCATGTTGTATTTGCACATATCGAGCCTATTGTGTGTATGATTTTGAAATGCTTGGTATGTGTGGGATCCGACAACCTAGTTGTCTATCCTTGGTAGCCTCTCTTATGGGGAAATGTAGTCTAGTGCTTCCACTGAGCCATGGTAGTCTGCTACAGCCCGGTTTACCGGAGTCCTGTTAGCCCAGTTGCTACTGCTCCGGAACACTTAGACTGGCCGGCATGTGTCCTTCTTCGATCATGTGTCTGTCCCTTCGGGGAAATGTCACGCGGTGTCCTTCGGAGTCCTGTTAGCCTGCTACAGCCCGGATTCCCGGAGTCCTGCTAGCCCAGTTGCTACAGCCCGAGCTCACTCGCTGATGACCGACACGTTCGTTGCTGGGTCATGTATGCCTGTCCCTGTAAGTTAGTGCCACTTTGGGTTCACGACTAGTCATGTCGGCCCGGGTTCTCTGTCATATGGATGCTAGTGACACTATAATATACGTGAGCCAAATGGCACAAACGATCCCGGGCCAGGTAAGGCGGCACCCATGGGAATACCGTGCGTGAGGCCGCAAAGTGATATGATGTGTTACATTCTAGATCGATGTGGCTTAGGATCAAGGTCCTGACAGCTTTGGTATCAGAGCCTGACTGCCCGTAGGATTACCAAGCCAAACAGGTCGAAGTTGTGTCTAGAAATGCTTTAGTTATGTAAGGGAATTGATTGGGGAAAGGAACCTAAGGCCCTTTTTACTCCTTATACCTTATGCCCTTCTGATCTGAGTCAGCCTCTTCTCTTCTACAGGGATTAAGAACTAGGCCTTCTCATCTATCTTTCAGGATGACGTGTTACTAATCCATAGACTTATAGGATTCATAGTTTCAAGCCCCAGTTCAGTTCCTACTACTTCTGTGTGTTGACAGTTGGTCTCGGAACCTTAATATTGTGATATTGAGTGGTTATGCCACCATTTTGCAGGATGTCTCAGATAATTTTGAGCATTACAGCCGTTATGCTGCCCGAGTCATCCCAGGTTTCTAAATAGTCTGATGCATTTGTAAATCCCTCCTTACCGTTCCGAAGTTTCTTTGTGCCAGATCAACCACACTAACTAGTGTGTTGAGGTACTTCATTGCCTCGGTATATATGTTGGAATTATTATTATGACCCTAGGTGTCTTAGATAACCACCTGGTACTCCGCCCATGTTTTGTGTTCTAGTGTGATGGTTCTGGCCATCATTGTCGAAAGCATCCCGTGATGTTATTAGTTAGTAGGTATTTTATTCCTGGGTTCTTGAACCCGAGATTCACCCTACTTCATGTTGTCAGTATTTGCTAGTTCCCTTAAGATATTAGTAACCTTTGCGATAGTCCTCGAGGTCCGTGGTATATCCTTCTTCCAATACCATGAACCAATATGGCAAAAGCCTTCGAACCAAAACATCACAATAAGAGTGCTCTTAATGGGTTCTCCATTCAAGAATTATGAATCTGCCAGTCCTACCTTTCCGCATGGGTTACCCGGAAGGAACCTGTTGAACTTCGTTTGACATGCTAAACCATGCATCCACAATTCAGAAAATCATATGTTCTTTTGGGTTGTCCCTCTTTAGTTATTTCCTGGCCCTCGTCTATCAATTGATAGTCAAGAGTATGTGTGCATTCGTTCATTGATGCCTATTGCTCTTGTGGCTGTCAAGTCGTTCTATTCCAGAATGACTAGGAGAAACAAACTCCAGTACCTCATCCATATCCAGGATTGGGTCAAAGTAGTTGTATCCCTTGATCAAAATGCCAATCCAGCTTTTGCTCTGTTCTACCTTGGAGTGTTACCATCTTTATGTCAAGAATGTCATGAGAATTGCACCACCTCTTATGAATTCTTGACGTAGTGATACTTCTCGCTATCATTATTCATTCCTTGGTCCCGTGTTGTTGTAACCGGAATGCCGACAAGTGAACTGTGATGTGTGAAATCAATACTCCTAGCAACCTCGTTGCTTGGTAGTTGATGGACAATATTCTCATTCTTAGCATGTTGGTTATTGAATCATCATCCTAAGATTGATCATGCTACCTAGTCCTTATTTATGGTGCACTCTTCGATCAATTAGTGAGGATTTCAATCCCTTGCTTAATTGATCACATCATCTTGCCTCGGAAGCAAGATTGTTCTCGAGCTTAATAACATATTGGTGGTTCATGATTTTCCGAATATATTCTCGGAAGTATTACCAGGTTGTCCCCTGACCCATATGTTGAGCTCGTGATCAAGTTTGTTTCTTGCAAACCATCTATTCTCCAAGATTCTTTGTTGGATACCCGTGAACTAGTTCGATAAGCTAAACAATAACTTGGAGAGTTGGAAGATGAACGCTTGTCCCACTTAGTTCATTTTCAAAGGGATATCCTTGTGTTTGTGTGTGTTGAAGAAAGATGATATCTCCATCGATTGGTCCTCGTGATCAGTTGTTAGATCTATTGTCTTGTCAAAACTTTGACTTGAGTATGGGCTATCGTCAAGTCAAACCAGAACCAACGATGTTCGTAATGTTGTCTTATTCGTGGTTGATCCCTCGAGCATACACCATTACATATTTTGGTCTGACCAATGCTATCACCGTGTTCACATGATGGTGGAAGTCCAGTGATATGGAAATTTGGATGAACTGTTGTTGAGCCCATCGGCAACATTTTTATCTCCTCCATGATTCATGATGAACATTAAAGCTAGCATTGGAAACTTTGTATGCATTGCCTTCATGTTCCGCTCATGAGGTATACGTTTGGATGAAATAAGTGACTTCCTCTAACTCACGTGCATTTGATGTAGGTTGTCGTCGTGGATCCGAGAAAGCTTGTTTTGCCTCCTCTGGAATCATTCCAAGTCAACCATGCACGTGCAAAGTATTCTGTGGTCTGTTAGACTGATCATCTTCGTTCCATATGAATTCCGTAGCACACCAAGCCACTGAATGATTTGTTCAAGGAAAATGAGTTTGTTGTGCTAATACTAGTTCATGCACAAGAATTTGATATCCTCAATGATGGTTCCCAATCGGAACTCGGTAGTGTTGCGTTGTAAGACTACTATGTCGTCATGCTTGTCTGGGAGAACGTGTTCACATGTATGTAGCAGAACCAGCTCATGTCTTGGAGCTTGCTATCGTAGTTCATCTCCCAAGAATCTCGCAATGCCATCTCGTCGATTTGTGTTGCAATCTTTCATTTTTCTCTCTAGATTGGATAAGTCTGGAATATGCTGACACCAACCAGATCTGAATCTCAGGCAGATACGATGGTTCGAACATTCCCAACGTCTACCTTTGGTTCCCAGCTTGCACCGCCATTGTGCCAATTCCCATGGGCTGCCCTCTCGGTAATTGTTGTTTAGGGTCGTCTTCAAAATTGGTCCTACCATGGGTCCCATCCATTCCAGATGATAAGCAAAATCATCCATCACGTTGTCTTCGACAAGGTAGTCCACATCATCCATTCGAATCCGGATAGGCCATTCCTTTGAACTCCGCCAAACGATCGAT
The DNA here is from genome assembly GCA_021605205.1 of Aegilops longissima. Classification (NCBI taxonomy): domain Eukaryota; kingdom Viridiplantae; phylum Streptophyta; class Magnoliopsida; order Poales; family Poaceae; genus Aegilops; species Aegilops longissima. Next base: position 343,738,950 of record CM038678.1, read on the forward strand.
TGTGATTGCCTTAGGCTGGTATAAAGAGTTTCAATGATCTAGATATCAAAAGTAATTCTTTTTGCCACTTAAGGGATGATTCTACGGGCCACCCTCCTCCAAGATGTCTCGTTTTGGTGTCATGTTAACTCAACTCCTCGCTACGTTGGCAACCGTTCACCACCCTCTTAGGTGTGGAATTGTTGCCTACCAATTTGAACCTTTGTCATCTATCTCTTTCCATTTTTCCTCATGTGTTTTGTCTCTCAACTCAAGAGGTGTTCTTACGTCTCACTCCATAAGTTGACCCTGAGTGCTCGACCTTCGAGGAGATTGATTCCTGTAGAGTTTCTTCTATCGTCATCGTGTTGGATAAATATCTCGAAAGCAAAGACGTCAAGATCAATTAGAAGCAATGACTCAACATCATTGAGAAGGGCAACTAGATCATGAAAATTGTGTTAGCTTGGTGTCCCCTCTGTCTTCTTACCTCACGTCTTGAATCTCGGGACGAGATTCCTGTTTAGTGGGGGTGAGTTGTCACAACCCTAGAATATCTGAGTGTAATAGTTGATCCGTGAGAAACTTGAATTGAGGGAATCTGAAAGCCTCAAAATCTTTTAAAAGAAGGGCAAGAACCCTTTAAATTGCATTTAGTGAATCCAAAATTCCCTAAAAAATAGTTTTGAGAATTTTGGCAAGGGTTATATACCAAACCAAAATTTTGGAACATTTTTAAGGAATTATTTGGTCTCTGAATTTAAAACAATATTCTATTTGAATTTGAAAATATATTCAAATATATATGGATATGTTTTTAAATGCTCTGTGATAATTTATGTGCATTTGGAAATGTCCAATGAGCAACATAAGTTATACTTAGAGGATATTTGGCACTGTTTTGAATTGTTCTAATTTTAAACAGTGGCAAGTTTAAATAAAAAAACAAAACATGAAACAATAGCAACAAAACAGAAAGCAGAGAAAAACTAACCTGGCAGCTCACTTACCTGAGAGGTCCAGCCGCAGCCGGCCCATCGGGCCCATGCCAGTCATCTCCCTCCTTCCGCCAGAAGGACGAGAGGCGCGTGCTCGGCGCGCACGACCACGTGCCCCACCACCTCCTGCTTCCTGCCGCTACCCCGATGCGCCGGGACGACGCGACGACACCCCCTGGCTCCCTTTCTCTCATCTCCCTCACTTGTTGCTCTCTCTCCCCTCCTCTATCTCTCTCATGCGCAGCCGCCCAAACACACCGTCGCTGCCGCTCGTTGTTGCCGCGTCGCAAACCACCGCTTGTAGCGCGAGCCTGAGCAACGCGAGCCTCCGCCGCGAGAAGTGGTCGCTGGTGCTTAATCCAGTGACGCTGACATGTCATGATTAGATTAGGTGCTAATCACCCAGTTAATCAACCCCGAGTCGATGATATGTGGGACCCGCACTGTTAGTGACACAATTAAAGTTAAATAACCCCTGTTAACCCCCTGAGTCAATGACAGGTAGAGTCCACCAGTTCGATTTGACTTTGGTCAATGTTGACGTCACCCTGACGTAGTAAAGGTTTTCTGGAATTTAAAATAAATCAGAAATGATTATGAATTTCAGTAAACAACCTAAACTTAAAAAATTCATAGAAATTAAACCGTAACTCCAAATGAAATAAGTTATATATGAAAAATGATCAGAAAAATCCAGTATATCCATCTGTACTGGTTTCATGCATGTTTAAACAAGTTAACTTGCTTCTCAGTGCAAAACATGAGAAAGCACTATTTAAGTTCACAAATGAGTTTGAACTTTGAATCTTTGGTTCAAAATAGCTCAAACCCATCTGGTTATAGATGCATTAGCCCAACACACTCATTTTTCCATGTCACATGCATGCATCATATTGTTGCATATTGCAATGCATTGATTGTGTTACCAGTGTGATCCCCGTGGTAGGTTCTACTCCCGAGGATATCCGTGAGTATCCAGTTGAAGTGCAACACCCCTCTACCACTCTTTCAGGCAAGAAAAACCCCCTTGTTCATTCCGATACAATCCCACTCTCTCGCTCCTTTTCTCTTTTACTGCATTAGGACAACAATGATTCAACTGTTACCTGCTGCAGTAGTTGAACCCCTTATCCTCTGCATGACCTGTCATTGCCATAGTACATAGATGAAACCCACTAGCATGAGTAGGAGTAGTTTGAGCCCTGATGTGCCTACTCATTCATGCTTGTTTGTCATGCCTGCTACTGCTTAGAGTTGAGTCAGGTCTGATTCATCGGGGATGAATTGGAATGTTGTGAACATGTCCTACTGCGTGTGAGCTAAGTGTGTGAACACGATTTGGTAAAGGTAGCGGTGAGAGGCCGTGTAGGAGTACATGGTGGGTTGTCTCATTGTAACCGTCCTCAGGAACTGAGTTCTGTGTTTGTGATCCATGAACAGTTACTACCACACATTGTGTTCCGGTAACTCGGCCCCTCTCGGCTTCTTAACCACCCTTGTCCTCTGTCCAGGAGTTGCAAGTAGTTTCTGGTGTTTGTAGTATGCTGGAGGACGTGCGCAACGCAGACCCGAGGGGTGGGCTGTGATGCGGTAGGCATGTGGCCGGGTATGTCGGGCGCCCGTTTGGTGTCGCGGAACCCTGCACACATCATTCGGGGCCGTATGTGGAAACCTCGGCTGGACTCCCTGTGGATGGAACCTGAATAGGCGATAAACCTGGACTAGAGACTTGAGTGTTTAGCTAGGCTGTGGCCGACACCCTTGTTGGGCTTCCACATGAAGGTTGCCGAGTACATGTCGTGTAAACAGCGGTAAGTGGTGAGAGCGTGTGTGAGGAAGTACACCCCTGTATGGTTAACATCATCTATTCGAATAGCCGTGTCCGCAGTAAAGGACTTCTGGGTTGCCTGTACAGTTCATTGACAAGTGAAAGTGGATACTCTAAAATGCGCAAGATAAGTGTGAGTGCTATGCATAGCGTTCTCGTAGGGAGACGGGATCAGATCCATAGTGGTGTATTGATTGGTGAATATGTGGACTCGTGTGCGCCACCTCAAAAGAGTTACTTGCAGTAGTAGTTCAGGTTAGCCACTGAGTCAAAGCTGGCTTTTTGCAGTTATAAACCCCACCATCCCTTTGTTGATAATGATGCATATGTAGTTAGTTCTGATGTAAGTCTTGCTGGGTACATTTGTACTCACGTTTGCTTAATTTATGTTTTTGCAGAGAGACTTCATTATCACTAGTAGTTCCGCGTGGACTTCAACGTTTAGCTTGTTACCTCAGCTACGATCTTGTGCCCTCGGCTGGGTCTTGTAGATAGTCAGGCTTCACGACCTTTTTCATTTGTAGTTGTCTGTACTCAGACAAGTTAAGCTTCTGCTTGTGCTTGATGCTTGTATGACTTGAATGCTGGGTCATCAGACCCATGTTTGTAATATCTAATTCTCCGGAGCTTTTAAATAAAATACTTTGAGTCGTAGAGTTTTGTTGTGATGCCATGTTGTATTTGCACATATCGAGCATATTGTGTGTATGATTTTGAAATGCTTGGTATGTGTGGGATCCGACAACCTAGTTGTCTATCCTTGGTAGCCTCTCTTATGGGGAAATGTAGTCTAGTGCGTCCACTGAGCCATGGTAGTCTGCTACAGCCCGGTTTATCGGAGTCCTGTTAGCCCAGTTGCTACAGCCCGAGTTCACTCTCTGATGACCGACACGTTCGTTGCTGGGTCATGTATGCCTGTCCCTGTAAGTTAGTGCCACTTTGGGTTCACGACTAGTCATGTCGGCCTGGGTTTTGTGTCATATGGATGCTAGTGACACTATCATATACGTGAGCCAAAAGGCGCAAACGGTCCCGGGCCAGGTAAGGTGGCACCCGTGGGAGTACCGTGCGTGAGGCCGCAAAGTGATATGATGTGTTACATGGTAGATCGATGTGTCTTAGGATCGGGGTCCAGACAGCTACTTTGACACATCCATGGCATCTCTCAAGGAGGATATTCAAACCATGATGGTCAACTGCTCTTCTACCTTTTCGTCCTACTCAAGACGGAGCCGCTCGAGTCGACACTCCGACGACACTATCTCCGGTTCAAGTGCCCCAACATCAAAAACTCATCGACAAGCCATGCGCCAAGATCGTCAAGCAAACCGCAATCGTCTACACGACAACGACTCTAAAGAGCAACTTCGCGCGCAAGAAAAACGACACTGTCAAAACCAAGCTACTTTTGCACAAGCACAAGAAAGGCAACGACAACACCAACAAGAAGAGGAAGAGAGAGCGCGACAACACCAAGATGCACAAGATGCCGAGGCACAACGTCAAGAACAACAGCGACGTGAAGCTCAAGCACTTGAGGCACAACGTGCCCACCGAAATTCAAGTCGAGTCGTAGCCACGCGCAACCAGCAAGCTCATGAGCAACAAGAAGCGCTTCACGAGGAAGTTCAAGAAAGAATATATCAAGCTCACGCGCATCATCAAGTTCCTCAAGTTCCTCCACAAGCTCGACAAGAACCTCAAGTTCACCAAGAACAACAAGATAATGGAAATCCTCCAAGACAAGAGCAAGTTGAGGGAGACAATCCTCCTCGTTAAGGACGTCATCATCCCCGACCCCAACACAATGAAGAGCAATGCTATGGCAAGCTAAAGTTCACCATGCCCAAGTTTTCCGGAAGCAGTGATACCGAAGAGTACCTTTCATGGGCATTGAAGGTTGACAAAATCTTCCGCTTGCACAACTATGAGGAAGAGAAGAAGATCACGATGGCATCCCTTGAGTTCCAATATTACATCCTCATTTGGTGGGAACAAGTCATTGAGCACCGAGAAGAAAGAGGTGAACCACCCATCACAACTTGGGCGCAAACGAAGGATGTCATGAGAGCATGATTTGTGCCAACCTACTACAACCGCGACCTCTTCAAGAAACTCCAACTCCTCAAGCAAGGCACCAAGAGCATTGAAGAGTCCTACAAGGAAATGGAGATTTCCATGATACGAGCAAATGTCACGGAAGATGATGAGAAAACTATGGCATGCTTCTTGAATGGACTCAATCATCCTATGAAGAAGATAGCCGACTTCCAACCATACTCGAACCTCATCGAACTAGTGCACCAAGCTACCAAAGCGGAACGTTAAGTGCAAGATGACTTCAAGTACGCCAAGTACTCTTCCAAGAGCTAAGGCTTCTCCAACAACCAAGTATCAATGACTCCAACAACTTCTACCTCAACGAAGCCTTCTACAAGCAACATCGACAAGTCAAGTTACAAGAAAACTTCGACTACCTCAAGTCATCCTCCTACTACAAGCAACTTCAAGCTGAGAGCTTCATCATCCTCTACTCCGACCGATGAGACAATCAAGACAAGTTCCTTCAAATGCTTCACATGGGGCTGCCAAGGCCACAAGTCCTTTGAGTGTAAACAAGCGCACCATGATCCTCAACGACAACAGAACCTATGACTCCATGAGTGAAGAGGAGATGGAAGCCCTTGAGAAAGTGGTCATGCACCGACAAGTGAACGAAGATGAAGATAATCAAGTCTTTTGTGACGAAGATTCGAGCCCCGCTCTTGTTGTCTCCAAGGACGTAACACTTCAACATCAACAAGATGAAAACCAAAGATGCCATAACTTCCACACCAAGGCTGGCATAAATGGAAGGTCCGTGAAGGTCATCATCGATGGAGGGAGTTGTCATAACTTGGCAACTGAAGAACTATGTTCCAAGCTCGAGTTGGTCAAGATGAAGCACCCGCATCCCTACAAAGTTCAATGGCTAAGCGACTAGGGCACTATCCAAGTCGAGCATATGGTAAAAGTTTCCTTCAAGATCGGAGCATACGAAGACACTTTGGAGTGTGATGTCATTCCTATGTCCGTTTGCCACCTCCTTCTTGGACGACCAGCGCAATTTGACCGAGGCGTCATTAACAACGGATGGACAAATCACTATAGCTTCAAGATTAAAGGAAGGAATACGTCCTACGACCTATGTCTCCAAGTCAAGTGATCGCCGACAAGCAAGCCACCCATCGTGGAGAGAATAGTGAGAGAGAGAACCACCACAAAGAGAGTGAGCGCCACAAGCCCAAATTGAGTGCCTCCACGATGAGCGACAAGAAAAACTTAATCCTATTTGCCATCAAAAGTGAGATGAGAGAAGTGTATGACAACCGATCAAGTGTCATACACTATGTCCTTTTGTGCAAGGACGAGGCTCCTAAAGCTAACACCTATCACAATCTACCTTTAGTGTATCCTCTCTATTGCAGGAATTCCAAGACATTTTCCCTGATGAGCTACCTCCGGGTCTACCTCCACTACGAGGCATCAAACACCGAATTGACCTCATACCCGGAGCACCCCTTCCTAACAAGGCTCCCTACCGCGTTAACCCTGAGGAAACAAAGGAGCTCCAATGGCAAGTACAACAACTCATCGACAATGGCCATGTACAAGAAAGTTTGAGCCCTTGTGCCATCCCGGTAATCCTTGTTCCCAAGAAAGATGGTACATTCCGCATGTGTTCCAATTGTCGTCCTATAAATGTTATTACCGTACGTTATCATTACCCCATTCCACGCCTAGATGATATGCTAGATGAGCTTAGCGGAGCCACCATTTTCTCTAAAATTGATCTTAAAAGTGGCTACTATCAAATATGAATCCAAGAAGGTGATGGATGGAAAACCGCATTTAAGACCAAGTTTGGCTTATATGAATGGCTCGTTATGCCAATGGGTTTATCCAAAGCACCCGGTACTTTCATGCGAGTCATGCATTCTGTTCTTCGACCCTATATTGGTGTATTTGTTGTGGTCTATTATTGTGTTTAGCAAATCTCTCAAAGATCATGTCACCCATCTTAGAACCGTGTTGCAAACTCTTGGGAAAGAACAACTTTATGTTAATATGGACAAATGCCTTTTTGGTGTTGATAAGCTTGTTTTCTTGGGTTTTGTTGTGTCTTCTAAGGGTGTTCATGTTAATGAATCTATGATCAATGCTATTAAAACTTGACCCCAACCAACCAACTTGCAACAAGTGCATAGCTTCCTTGGTTTAGCCGGTTTTTACCGTAGATTTGTTAAGGATTTTAGCACCATTGTGTCTCCTTTACATGCTTTGAGTAAGAAGAATGAACCCTTTGTTTGGGGACCATCTCAAGATAGCGCATTTAATGAGCTTAAGAATTTGCTTACTCATGCTCCCGTGCTTGCATTACCCAACTTTGACAAATCCTTTGAATTCATTGCGATGCTAGTGCTAATGGCATAGGAGGTGTGTTAACGCAAGAGAAGCGCCCAATTTCTTCCTCTAGCGAAAAACATTCCGGAGCGCAACTCAACTACCCCATCTATGACAAAGAGCTATATGCTTTAGTGCGAGTTTTGCATGAATGGGAACATTATCTTCGCACTCATGAATTTGTCATCCATACCGACCATGAAACGCTTAAATACCTTAAGGGTGAAACTAAGTTGAACAAGCGTCACACTAAGTGGAGTGAGTTTATTGAGTCATTTCCTTATGTCATCAAATATATCAAAGGAAAGGAAAATGTTGTTGCGGATGCTCTTTCCCGCATGTGCATGCTTGTCACCAAACTTGAATTAAATTTCATTGGCTTTGAGCACATAAAATACTTGTATGTGCATGAGCCTACTTTTGTTATTCCTTATGCCAAGTGTTTGACGCATACATCTTGGGAACGGAATTATATCAAAGATGATTATCTCATGAGAGCTAACAAACTATGCATCCCCGAGTCTTCTCTTCGTTTGTTGCTTTTGCAAGAATCTCATGGAGGAGGACTAATGGGACACTTTGGACGCGAAAAGACATTTGCTCCGCTCTCCAAGAACTACTTTTGGCACAAGATGTTCCGCGACGTCTCACGCTTCACCAACCGATGCTCTACATGTCGCGAAGCTAAGTCTAAATCTCAATCTCATGGCCTTTACATGCCACTTCCTATTCTATATCACCCATGGGAAGATATTAGCATGGATTTTGTCCTTGGTTTGCCTAGAACTAGAAATGGAAAGGATTCCATTTTTGTTCTTGTGGACCGATTACCTAAAATGGCACATTTCATACCATGCAGCATGATAGACGATGCTTCACATGTTGCAAATCTTTCTTGTAGTGAAATCTTGCGCCTACATGGAGTGCCAAAGACGATTGTCTCGGACCGCGACGTTAAGTTCTGGAGTTACTTTTGGAAGACTTTATGCGCCAAGCTCGGAATCAAGATCTTGTTCTCGTCGGCATACCATCCTCAAACCGACGGCCAAACGGAGGTGAGGAACCGACCGCTCTCCACTCTTCTACGCATGTTGATCAAGAAAAACATCAAGGAGTGGGAGGAGTGCTTACCAATCGCTGAGTACGCCTACAACTGCGCAAGACATTCGACTACCGGCAAGTCCCCCTTCGAGGTCGTCTACGGTTTCAACCCATTGTCCCCATTGGATATTCTTCCTCTACCACTACAAGAGTGCACCAACATGGACTTGAGTGCCCGAGTCAACTACCTCAATAAGATGCATGAAGATACAAGGCACACCATCGAGCTCCAAGTACAATGACTCGCGGCCAAGCTCAACTCCAACAACCAACTCATGGTATTCAACATTGGAGATCTTGTGTGGCTAAACCTTCGCAAGGACCGCATCCGCAATGAATGCAAGTCCAAACTTCTACCATGAGCCGATGGACCATTCACAGTGCTTGAACGCTACAACAACAACACCTACAAGATCGAAATCCGACGCGAAAAGTACTCCGTGAGCGACATCTTCAACGTCAAAGATCTCCCTCCCAACCATGGTGATGAAGATTTTGATGCGAGGTCGGATCTTTCCAAAGGGAGGGGAGATTATGTGGAGCATCCTATGGTCATCCCCATGGACCTACCATCATCTCACCAAGTGCCAAGAGGACCTATGACACGAGCACGAGCTAGAGCTCTCGAGACCGAGTTGACCTCCTTCCTTAGTGATATCACATATGATCCACTCGAGACATGGTTACTACCTAAGTCCGGAATGTTGTGCATGATTAGGTACCAAGAGGACCCTCCCGAAGATGCACGTGAAGACGGACAAGTCCTCAAGTTCACGGATGAAGAGAACCAATGGACATCCGGCCGTAGCTCGGACATCCGGCCTGAAGCCCGGGAATACTGCACCTTCTATCCAGAGGCACCGAGGCTGACTCCGCCAGCCTGGACATCCGGACCGCCAGCCCGGACAGCCGGCCCGACGCCCGGACATCCGGATCCCCAGCCCGCACTTCCGACCGCATCTATCTGCGCACAGTAAAGGGCCGAGGCCCATGTACCCATTCGCCCTCCTAGACTATATATACTCCTCCTCCTCCTCCTCCCTCTTTCTAGGGTTAGCGTTGTGATAGCTCATATCTGAGATAGAGCCTCGCTCATCCATCCAGATCTACTCCACGGAGAGAGACCGTCGCCTCTTCGGAGAAGATCCACCTTGGATTCAAGACCCATAAGAGGAAGACCTCAAGGCCTCCTCATGGAGAAGAACTAGTTACCTATGTATTGTCCCTTGTTGGATTCGGATCGTGTATCTCTTTGTGTTTCGAGGATCTAGCATATGTGTGACCGAATCTTGTTGGTTTGAGTGTTTCTCCTTTGTTTTCCCTCATGATTTCTCCTCGTGTTCTTCGTGTTCATCGCGGGATACGCTCCTTTCGTGAAAGATCGGCCCTAGGGTTTCCACCCTACATCACCATGTCTCACATGTAGAAGTTGGTAGTTCGGAGAGGAGCGAGGTCACCTTAGTTTCGATAGCCCTTGCTCGAGCTCTTGTCATAGGTCCATGTGGTGTCGTAGGAGACGGAGGTAGTTCCATGGGGATGACCGTAGGATGCTCCGCATCATCTCCCCCCCCCCCCCACTTGGGGAAGATCCGACCTCGGATCGAAAGCCTCATCACCATTGTAGGGAGAGAGATCCTTGACATCGAATATGTCGCTCACGGTGTACTTGTCACTGGGATGCCGATCTTGTAGGCTTTCTTGTTGTAGTGTGCTAGCACCTTGAAAGGTCCGTCGGCTCGAGGTAGAAGTTTGGACTTGCGTTCGTTGGGGAAGCGGTCCTTGCGGAGGTGTAGCCACACAAGATCTCCAGTGTTGAATATCATGGGGTTCTTGTTAGTGTTGATCTTGGTCGTGAGGCGTTGTACTTGGCGCTCGATGGTGTGCCTTGTATGTTCGTGCACCTTCCTGAAATAGGTTGCTCGGGCACTCGCGTCCATGTTGATGCGCTCTTGTAGTGGTAGTGGTAGAATGTCCAATGGGGACAATGGGTTGAAGCCGTAGACGACCTCAAAGAGGAACTTCCTGTAGTAGTGTGTATGGTGTGATTGTAGGCGTACTGGATGATTGGTAAGCACTCTTCCCACTCCTTGATGTTCTTCTTGATCGACACGCGTAGGAGAGTAGATAGTGTCTGGTTCGTCACCTTCATTTGGCCGTCGGTTTGTGGGTGGTATGTCGAAGAGAACAAGAGCTTGATTCCGAGCTTGGCGCATAGTGTCTTCCAAAAGTAGCGAAGGAACTTGACATCGCGGTCCGATACGATAGTCTTAGGCACTCCATGTAGACGTAAAATTTCCCTACAAAAGAGATTTGCAACATGTGAAGCATCATCTATCTTATTGCATGGGATAAAATGTGCCATCTTAGAGAAACAGTCCACATCAACAAAGACGAAATCCTTTCCATTTCGAGTTCTAGGCAAACCAAGCACAAAGTCCATACTAATATATTCCCATGCGTGATACGGAATAGGAACTAGCATATAGAGACCATGGGATTGAGCTCTAGACTTAGCTTTGCGACATGAAGAGCATCGGTTGGTGTAGCGAGAGATGTCGCAGAACATCTTGGGCGAAAAGTAGTTCTTGGAGAGCTTAGTGAATGTCTTGTCTCGTCCAAAGTGTCCCATAAGTCCTCCTCCATGAGCTTCTTGCGAAAGTAACAAACAAAGAGAAGACTCGGGAATGCATAGTTTGTTAGCTCTCATAAGATAGTCATGTTTCATGTAATATCGTTCCCAAGATGTATGCGTCAAACATTTGGCATAGGGAATAGCAAAAGTAGGATCATGCGCATACAAGTATTTTATGTGCTCAATTCCAATGACATTCAATTCAAGTTGGGTGACAATCATGCCTTTGCGGGGAAGAGCATCCGCCACAACATTTTCTTTAACCTTAATGTACTTGAAGACATAAGGAAATGACTCAATAAACTCACTCCATTTGGCATGTCGCTTATTCAATTTAGTTTGACGCTTAAGGTATTTAAGCGTTTCACGATCCATATGGATAACAAATTCATGAGGACGGAGATAATGTTCCCACACAAGCAAAACTCGTACTAAGGCATATAGCTCTTTGTCATAGATGGGACAATTGAGTTGCGCGGCTGAAAGTTTTTCACTAAAATAAGCAATTGGGCGCTTCCCTTGCATTAACACACCTTCTATACCATTTCCACGAGCATCACAATGAACTTCAAAAAGATTTATCAAAATTGGACAAGGCAAGCAAAGGAGGATGTGTAAGCAAATTCTTAATCTCATGAAATGCGGTATCTTGGGATGTTCCCCAAACAAATGGTGCATTCTTCTTACTCAAGGCATGCAAAGGAGATGCAATAGTGCTAACATCCTTAACGAATCGACGATAGAAACTTGGTAAGGCAAGGAAACTACGTGATGTGGTCACCTATTATAGGTAGGGTCAAGGAACCATCATTCGGGACCCACATGGGGCTCATCACCATCATAGGTATGTCCCTGGACCATGCCAGCATCCGGATGCGTACTCCCGGAGCATCACTCGGACGGACCTACAGCACTCGGACAACCTCACACTACTAGGGAAAACCCTAGTAGTAGCACGTGTTTTGAGGCTAGCAGCAGCGCGGGTAGCCGCACTACTAATAAGGCGCTACAACTAACCTATAGTAGTAGCGCGGTCCGTACCCGCGCTACTACTGTTGACGATATCAGCAGCGCTTTTTTCGAACGCGCTACTATTACTTAGCTGTAGCGATTTAGTAATCCTCGCTATCGCTATATCTTCCATCATTTTCCCCGCACCCTTTCCTTTCGCTTCCCTTTCAGATACTAGATACTAGGTACTGCTACTAGATATCAAATTCATAAACCATTACTGGGTAGTACTCCCTTCGTTCCAAGTTACTCGTCGTGGTTTTAGTTCAAACCGTGATGAGTAATTTGGAATGAAGGGAGTACTAGATAACAATTTCATGCATAGTCAACATGCATCCTCAAGCAGTACAAGGTCATATCAATGGCGATCATCATATGTAGTTCTAGAGATATCAACGACAATCATCATATGTAGTTCTAGATGATATAGCCACACACACATATGTAGCTCTAGATGATATAGCCACACACACATATGTAGTTCTAGATGATATCGAAGACAATCATCATCCTCAAGCCTGGGCGGTTGGTGTTCCTGATAGTAATTAGGACGGCCTGTCCAACACGAAGATTCATGCCATCGAGGAATTTCTTCCACCCAACCGAGTTTAAGTGTGTGCGACCGTCCGTGTCCACGCGGTAAGTACAGGTTGTGATGGAGCCCTTGCAGAAGGCGTAGTCCAGCTGAGCCTTCTTCATCGTGCTCGATACCTAACTCACAGATATGCTCTTTGCCAATTTCTGAATAAGAAAAACATATCAATTAATAAATAGCCTCGCAAATAAGTACATATGGATTATCTACACTATTAATAGTTTCCTTAGATTCTATACTAATAAGCATGTGATCGAACTCTACACTAGAACATATCATCGACTACATTCCACACAACTACCATATCATTGGACTGTACACTAAGTATTTCATCGGATAATTTGCATTTGTAAGTATAACATACCATATCATGTCGACCAACCATGGTATTTGTCAGGCGGGTCACGAATGGCACCCCGACAAAGTCAGCACGTGGCGAAATTATGTCCCACAGGTTGGACACCTACTCCTCGCTCAGCCTTGTTCTTTCAGCTACGATGGCTTCATGAAGTGGGTCCTCATCATCTTCATCGAGTGGGTCCTCATTATCTTCATAATCTTCATCATCTTCGTCATCTTCATCATCTTCCACCAGGTTGAGATAAATGATAGCCAGCTTGGGTCTTTCTGCTCTGAAGGAGAAGCTGATCAACTCACCACCAGTAAGACGCATGCGAGCAACGAAACGGGCCCATCCATCTCCTCCAATCTACAACATATTGCGTCCTTTCTCGACCTCCATTTTGTACGACCCCCCAGGAGCCTCAAATGTCACAGTGTCTCCTATTAGCTTGTTGAATTCCAACCTCACATTGCTTGGGACGATCTGTGTAAAATAAGCAAAATGACACAATGTAGTAATGCCAGCACTAAAAATAAAATAGTTATTACATTTCATCTAATTTCTTACCGCCGCATGACGAAAACTCGGCTGGAAGTTGATGTCGAACAGCTTGCAAGTTGCAAGGCTGCTGGCGCACCTTGACTTGCACAGTCGACATAGTGGTGGTGGTGGTGGCGCCATTTTTCCTAAAGCAATATGAGCAAAGGATTAACGATCCACTTCACAGGAAAGAAAAACAGTAGCATGTGATATTTTTGGTTCTTCCGCGAGAAGCAATTTGATGGACAATTATAATCCTAAGATCTAGTAACATATTAGATGAAAAGGTACCACCTACTACATTTTGCCAAAAAGTAACTTATTAAAAAAAAGCAACTATGTACCTATCCATGTACAGAAAAATAATAACAATAAAATGGTGCATACTAAATCAACTAAATGAACTAGCCTACTAAATCAACTAAATCAAAATGTTCTAAATCAACTAAATCAACTAGCCTGCTAAATCAACTAAATCATATCAACTAAATCAAAATGTTCTAAATCAACTAAATCAACTAGCCTACTAAATCAACTAAATCATGTCAACTAAATCAAAATGTTGCATATGAACTAGCCTACTAAATCAAAATGTAGCAGGCAGGAGGGAGAAGGATGGGCGACTCGAGGAGGGAGAAGAGAGTATACGGAGGAGGAAGGCGGAGCGAGGAGGGGCCGGCCGGCGGCCAGTGGAGGTAGGACGGAGGAGGAAGGCAGAGCGAGGAGGGGCCGGCCGGCGGCCAGTGGAGGGAGGACGGAGGAGGAAGGCGGAGCGAGGAGGGGCCGGCCAGCGGCGAGTGGAGGGAGGACGGAGGAGGAGGTCGGTACCGAGTCCAGCAAGGAGGAGGAGGTGATGGCGGTGCAGAGGGAGGAGGGGCGACGGGGGAGGACCAGCGCGGGGGATTGAGAGGGGATCTAGTGAGTGTGTGACTGTGAGTGGATCTGATAGAGGAGAGGGGGTGGGAGATGGAATGGCTTAGCAGTAGCGCGCTATAGAGAAAGACGCTACTGCTAAACCACCTAGCAGCAGCACCTTTCACAAAGAAGCGCTATTGCTATGTGTCAGCATGTAAAAATAGACTTAGTTCAATGTATCAAAAATACATTGATCATCAACGATCTTTTTGTGTACAATCTGATTTGTCAATATGAGTCCTCACCGGTTTAGGAACCGGTGAGGACTCATATTGCAGCCACAAATTCTACACATAGAGTTCAATGAAGACCAAGTGCTTGTCAAAGTTTGAGAAGTAACATATTTAAGGTGGTATAAACTGTCTTCACGGAGCGAGGTGGGACTAAATTTTGTAGTAAACTTAGCAGTAGCGTTTATTGGAGAAATGCGCTGCTACTATGCTCCGTAGCAGTAGCGCTCATCGCTATAACGCGTTGCTGCTATAACTAGCCTCGTGGCGGCCTCGTGGGAATTATAGCAGTAGCACGTCTTTGGGCGGGCGCGCTACTGCTATATTTATTTTAGCAGCGAGTTAAGCTTGACCTCTCTACTGCTAATTAGCAGCAGCGCCTTATTTTAAAGCGCGCTGCTGATAAGATTCTGTGTATAGGCTTTTCCTTAGTAGTGTCATGTCACTCGACGGAGGATCAACAACTCGGACACACAGGGAAAGAAGGCATCACTGGAGCTGCAACGGTCGAGGGATCCTAAGTCATCCACTAAATAGAGTTATAACTACCGTTACCGGTAACTGATGTAGTGTAGGCTCATTGCACTAGTAACTGCCTCATTTAATGGCATTAATGGCCCCAGCGGTGTGGGAGACACGGGGTTGTGGCGCACTCTATATAAGCCGCACCCCTCTCCATAGCCGAGCGGGTTCAACTGTGTAATCTTATCTATCATATAAAAGCAAGCCTCCGGGCACGAGACGTAGGGCTTTTACCTCCACCGAGTGATGGGCCTAAACTCGTTAAACACCGTGTGTTACACCTATGCCGTAGCTAGTGATAGAGGAAAGGTGTCCCGTCTTTCGTTGAGATGGTGGCTATCATTTTCTGTGGGAGTCGACCTTGGTGATCCGACTACGAACGTGCAATACATCATGCCTTAGTAATCACTAAACCAACTTCCGAGGGGTTATTGACCACGCTGGAGCACGATCAACGTAACCACGAGGGGGTCTATTTCCTGCAAGCAAACAAAGATCAAGCAAGAAACTAAGATTGCAATCTGGATATTGCGAATATAAGATGAAAGCTTTATTGATCAAGGTGGGGTTCTGTGACGTCTTTGTCTTGTCGTTGAAGACAAACGAAGTACCCAAAGTTGCACTATGGCCAAATTTTAATCTAAACAAAACCCAAAGTCTAAGCGACGCCCTAAGGGCTATATACATGGAGGAAGAGGGGGGAATTTCATGGCCCTTGGGGGAGTGGTCCGAAACCAACCCTATCTCTTGTTTCCCCACACATACAGACTCTAAAAACAGCCTATACTTATGTATTTCGAAATTACATGGGCCTGGCCCAATAATAAGGTGACGCAACACCTATAATAGCCTCTGGACGAAATTTGTGGAGTGGCATCTTGTATATTTCGTCCAAGACTTAATGCACTCATTACGGTGGCTTCAAAGTCCTGAAATCATCACTTCAAACTCCGTTGTTGTTTCCCTTGCGCATGCGATCATCTCCATGCTTGTTCTTGCTCCAACGTTCATCCTTCTCCAAGCTAGGCCCTTCATTTGTAAGCAAAACAAATGTATCCAATTTAGTCAGCATCATATTCTCATGAACATTAGAATCATTACCAAGAAACGAAAGTACCTGGTAATTTAATTGGCGTGCACGAGCTCTAGTAATTGGTCCAGTATGTATAGTAGCAGGGGCTGTGAGTGTAACAATGGTATTGATGTCCTCATCATCCTCCCCTTCTTGAAATGAAGTCCTCCTTGACGGAAGCTCATCTTCCTCACCCAAATAAGGCTTCAAATCTGCAATGTTAAAAGTGGGACTAACCCTAAAATCTCCAGGCAGCTCAAGTTTATATGCATTATCATTTATTTTCTCTAACACCTTAAAAGGACCATCAACACGTGGCATTAGCTTTGATTTGCACAAATCGGGAAATCTGTCCTTACGCCAATGTAACCAAACAAGATCTCCAGTTGCAAACACAACATGTTTTCTACCCTTATAGCCAGCAAGTTTATATTTAGCATTCATACGCTCAATGTTTTCCTTAGTTAACTCATGCATTTTTTAAATCAATTCAGCATGTTGTTTAGCATCAAAATTAACCTTCTCCGAAGAAAGGAAGAGGCAACAAATGAATAGGTGCATGAGGTAGGAAACCATATACAATTTCAAAAGGGCACATCTTAGTAGTAGAATGCAATGAATGATTATAAGCAAGGCAAGCATTATTCCCACATTTTCTTATTATTCTTCAAAACAGCCCTAAGCGTAGTAGACAATGTTCTATTGACTACTTGAGTTTGTCCATCAGTTTGGGGGTGACAAGTAGTACTAAAAAGCAGTTTAGTCCCCAACTTAGCCCATAAAAATCTCCAAAATTGGTTAAGAAATTTAGTATCATGATCTGAAACAATAGTATTTGGCACACCATGCAAGCGAATAATTTCACGAAAGAACAAACCAGCAACATTAACAGCATCATCGCTTTTATGACATGGTATAAAGTGTGCCATTTTAGAGAATCTATCCACGACAACAAATATGTTATCCCTCCCCTTCTTTGTTCAAGGTAAACCTAAAACAAAGTCCATAGATATATCCTCCCAGGGAACACTAGCTACAGGCAAACGCATATATAAACCATGAGGACTGAGTCGTGACTAAGATTTTTGACATATAGTGCAGCGAGCAACGAAACACTCAACATCCCATCTCATCTTTGGCCAAAAGAAATGTGTAGCAAGTACGTCCTCCGTCTTCTTCATGCGAAAGTGTCCCATTAACCCTCCTCCATGCGCCTCCTGCAACAACAAAAGACGAACGGAGCTAGCTGGAGTGCATAGCTTGTAAGCACGAAACACAAATCCATCATTAATGATGAACTTGTTCCATGTTCTTCCTTCTTTACAATTGTTACATCTTTAAAATCAGCATCATGCACATATTGATCTTTGATGGTCTCCAAATCAAATATTTTGAAGTCAAGTTGTGAAAGCATAGTATAGCGACGAGACAATGCATCAGCAATAATATTTTCTTTACCCTTCTTGTGTTTAATGACATAAGGGAAAGTCACAATGAATTCAGCCCATTTTGCATGTCTACGATTCAGTTTAGCTTGATTTTTAATATGTTTCAAAGATTCATGATCAGAATGTATAACAAATTCTTTGGACAATAAATAATGTTGCCATGTTTCTAAAGTCCAAACAAGAGCATATAATTCTTTATCATAAGTAGAATAATTCAGACTAGGCCCACTCAATTTTTCAGAAAAGTATGCAACAGGTTTGCCATCTTGTAATAACACACCTCCTAATCCAATTCCACTAGCATCACATTCAAGCTCAAAACTATTATTAAAATCAGGAAGTTGGAGTAAAGGAGCATGTGTCAACTTATCTTTCAATAGTGTGAAGGCTTCTTCCTGTGCGGTACCCCAAACAAAAGGCACATCCTTCTTTGTAAGCTCATTGAGAGGTGCAGCAATGGTGCTGAAATCTCACACAAAACGCCTATATAATCCAGCGAGGCCAAGAAAACTCCTCACTTGTGTGACCGTTTTGGGCTGTGGCCAACTCTCGGTAGCTTCAATCTTGGCTTTATCAACTTCAATTCCCTGTGGAGTAACAACGTAGCCTAGAAAAATACTCGGCCGGTGCAAAAGGTGCACTTCCCAAGGTTACCAAACAAACGTGCATCACGTAGAGCAATAAAAAGAGCATGTAAATGTTCCAAATTTTCCTCCCAAGATCTGCTATAAATCAGTATATCATCAAAATAGACTACCACAAATCGTCCAATGAAAGCACGTAAAACTCCATTCGTTAATCTCATGAAAGTACTAGGTGCATTAGTTAACCGAAAAGGCATGACTAACCACTCATATTATCCAAATTTAGTTTTAAATTTTGTTTTCTATTCATTTCCCAATTTCAGACGTATTTTATGGTATCCACTACGCAAATCAACTTTGGAGAATAATGTAGAGCCACTCAATTCATCAAGCATGTCATCTCGCCTAAGAATAGGATGACGATACCGAATAGTAATATTATTAATACCTCTACAATCAACACTCATACGCGACATACCATCCTTTTTGGCACTAGTATAATAGGAACAACACAAGGACTAAGAGATTCGCGTATATAACCTTTGTCGAGCAGCTCCTGTACTTGATGCATAATCTCCTTCGTCTCCTCTGGATTGGTACGGTATGGCAGCGAAGCACGGGGAATTAAGTCAATCTGATGCTCAATCCCTTGAATAGATGGTAATCCCGGTGGCACGTCTTGTGGAAAGACGTCAAGGAACTCCTGCAAAATGTTAGTGACAGCAGGAGGCAAAGAGAAAGGTACATCCTCGAAAGAAAATAATGCCTCTTTGCACACAAAATCAAAGCAAACAAATTTGCTGAAATTTACATCTTCAATATAAGATTTGGTGGAAAGTAAACATGCACTTTTCAATTTAATTTCAGAAGCAACACTAGATGATTTATTATTAGGCTTCATTTCTTGCTCAAATTCTTTTGCCACAATCTAATTTTCACTCTTATTTTCTCCTGTTTTGCTTTATTACCTCTATTAATATCATCTTTCAAAATGGAATCAGGAGTCATAGGAAGCAAAGTAATATTTTTATCCTTATGAACAAGAGTATACTGGTTGTTTCTACCATGGTGTTAGAAGTTTTATCAAATTGCCATGGTCTACCAAGTAATAAGGAACATGCTTGCATAGGTACCACATCATAATCAACATAATTAGCATATGTAGAGATACTAAAATGCACATGAACAGTACGTGTTACCTTAACCTTGTCGCTGTTGTTGAACCATTGTATGTGGTATGGATGTGGATGTAGTCTTGTGGTGAGAGATAGCTTCTCCATCATCTCCATGCTAGCCAAGTTGTTGTAGCTCCCTCCATCTATGATGTCGCGAACAGAACGTTCCTTCATAACTCCCTTTGTATGGAACAAACTATGCCTCTGATTTTTCTCAGCTTGTGTGACCTGCACACTCAAGACATGTTGAACAAATAAACATTCATACCTGTCAGCGTCTTCAGGAGCCATGTATTGTGTCTCATGATCAGAATCATCTCCGCCATGTTCTTCACTTGTAATAAGAGCCAAAGTCTCCTCATCATAGTCACTAGTGGACTCATACCCACCATCCTTAGTAGCAATCATCACACGCTAAGATGGGCATTCTCTCGCATAATGACCTCCACCCTTGCAACGACGACAAATAATATCATGTGTTTGCCCTGTTGATGCCATGGATGAAGAAGAGCTTTGTGCGGAACCAGAAGGTGTACTCCTGGCAGATGGTGGTGGTGGTGCCTGTTTTCTTGTATCTCGGTTGGAATTGGCGGCTGAAGTCAGTGGTGCTACAGTAGGACGTGTGGGAGTAGAGGATGCACGCGGTGTCCATGCTGAAGATCGACCTGCAGAAAAGTTTTTGAAGTAATTCACGTTGATAATATGGTGGAACCCAACGAGTACGCATAGCAGTTTTCAAAGCAGCACAAGTATCTGCAATAGGATATAATCTACAATGTTCAGACCACCAAACACATGCAAAACTAGTGAAAGCACAAACAGCAGAAGGAACACGTCTCTCCTCAGGATATTATAAACATGTAAAACGTTGTTCAGTTTCTAACTCCCAAGTAAGATATATATCAGGAACATATCTACCCTCAAATGGTGGAATATTCAATTTTAGTTTAGGAAAATAGTCATGATCTCGTACCTCAGGTGGTGGTGCAGCCTTACCGTTGCGACGATATGCATGAGGACGACCTGGTGTTGGTGGTTGCATGTAGTTCTGATTTTGGTCAACCTCATCCTCGTAATGGTCCTCCACCTCTGCAGTAGCAGCATGAGCTAAAGAAGCATCAACAGTAGGTACAACGGCACCCAAATTTTGACCAGGCTCAAGGGGAATGCGCAGTACTCGTCCCACTTGATTTGGAAGGCAATGTTGTTGTTGTTGTTGTTGTTGTTGTTGTTGTTGTTGTTGTTGTTGTTGTTGTTGTTGTTGTTGTTGTTGTTGTTGTTGTTGTTGTTGTAAAGGTGCTACAGGTGCAGCGGGCGGTGGCTGAGGAAGACGCGTGTAGCGACCCGACCTCAGATGGTCAAGTCTCTGTGCTTCCGTGTCATCCCCGGATCAGTAATGCTGACACACACAGTACTCGAAGGATTTATAACAGAGTAGCAATCACACACTTATTACATCGAAAGTCTCAAAAGAGAACTTATTACAATAATATGGCTTAAGGCCATCTAATACGATAACAGCAGAAGGCTTGCAAGATAAAGTGAGTCCATCAACTCCAACGGCATAGCTGAGCTGCACGGAAACGACCTATCGAACCTTACTCCTCGTCTGAAAAGTCTGCAACATAATGCGTTGCAGCCCGAGAACGGGTCAGCACATGGAATATGCTGGCAATGTAACACAATAGAGCAATAAAAGAATAATGCTACCACTACATGCATATTTGGTGGTGGAAAGATCTACGATTCTGAGCTTTTTGAAAAGCCAATTTTTCCCTACAACAAAGGAATAAATTTTAATTTAACTATCATGTTGGTTGAAACAACATTGAGAAGGTATAACCCCAACTCAATCCCAATTAAGGTAATTAACATCCCAGCAATATTATTTAAGAGTGATGAGATACATGTGAATACTCAGGTACTAGATACTCAGAATTGTCCAAAACAGGGGACACGGCTAACCATAATTAGATTGTACACTCTACAGAGGTTTGCGCACTTTTCCCCACAAGACTCGACCGCCTCCGTTGATTTCTCGCACTACATGGTGTTTGAGAAACGGATGACCGAGACACAGTCTTTCAGAAACATTAATCTCTACTCCGGGTAGATCATACCAAACCTACAAAACCCACTACCTGCTGATCTACCTCTTCAAGAGCTTCACATAACTTTCTCAACTATGCTAGAGCCCATAATAGCCTGTGGCTGCACACGGAAGTTTCTAGCATGAATAATCTCAGTTCCCTTTGAGCCTGGGTGGCGGTCCATAGGAAGATCACACGGGTTCCCCGGGATTTCCAAAATAAAACAGAGAACACTGGGTTCCCCAGGTGCCTCAATCCACCCAGATGTGTATTAGAGTTTCCACCTTAAGTTAAACCTTTAATTAACAATCTCACATCTGTCATGGAAAACACTCAAACCCAATCCACGTCTACGAGCATAACATAGCAATATAGGCAATACGTAGAAGTAACTCCCAAGGGTTTGACAGTAACAGGGCAATAGGTTCCTACCTCATCGTCTACTTCCCAACCCACAAATTAATGACATCCTAACCATGCAATGTTTGAGGGTTGAAGCTAATGCATAAAAACTGGGTACGAAAAGAGTATGATCAAAGTGTTACTTGCCTTGCTGACAATCCGTGAATCCTAGAGACTCGTAGTAACACGCTTCGCACTCCGGGAATTCTATCACAAGCAAACAATACATACATAAGCAACAAGAAAAGATGCACAAACGAAACTTCAACTGAAAGAGGCCGACCAGAAAGTTCAAATTAAGAACTCCGGTTCGCAAAAAGAATCAAACCAAACCGAGCAACGAAACTCAAACGGCGAAAGAAATAAGATTTGTTTACTAATCTGAACTAGGGTCAAATTTTACAGAGGCAAAAGCTTGTTTGAGTTGATTATTCGGAAAGAGGGTTTCGAGATGAAACTCCAGGCGCTTGAATCGCCTGATTTCGATAAACGAGCGAAAAGTTATACTAGTACGAACATCGGATCAGAAATCGCGATCAGGAAAATCGCGGAATAAATCCGATAAAAAGAAAAACGACGAATGGCTTAACGAACGAACATTCGTTAGAAGAAACTAAACGACGAACATGTTCGTTAAAACGAACGAACGAGCGAACGCTCGCTAAGTAAATAAACCGGAGAATAAAACCGATCTATATAAAAAAACGAACTAGGTTTTTTCTAAAAAAACCGAAGGGGTTTTCCTTTAAAAAAACCGGGCGACAGGGCGGCTACTTCCGGCGAGGTCGTCCGGCGAGGCGGGGCGACTCCGGCGGGCGGTGAGGGCGGCGGGCTCGGCGAGGGCGCTGGGTGGCGGCGTGAGGGGGCGGCGGCGGCTAGAGGCGGCGGGGCGACTCGGCGGCGGCGGCGGCTACTCCGGCGAGGTCGTCCGGCGAGGCGGGGCGACTCCGAGCGGTGCGGGCGGCGGCGGCTCGGGTCGGGCTCGGCTTGGCTCCGGGAGGCGGCGGCGGTGGTGGTGGCTAGAGGGGGGCGGCGTATATAAAGGGCGGGGCGGCGACTTGGAGGAGGGGGCAAGGCGCGGCGGCGGAGTCCGGCTCGGACTCCGGAGTCCGGGTCGGCGGCGGCGGGGCGCGCGCGCGCAGGAGGCGGCGGCGGCGGGCTGCTGGGCCGGCCTGCGTGGCTGGGCCCTAGGCCCAGTCGGGCGCGGGTCTCTTTTTTTTTTAAACGTTTCGCCGAAACCTAGAAAAATCCTAGAGAAATAAATAAATTCTAAAAAAAACCAAAACAAGTTTTCTCGTCTAAATGAAATATTTAGAACAAGATGAACTTTTCTTGGCCCCTAAAATGCAATTTTTTGGAACATGAAAATTTTTCTAGGGTAAATAAAATCAAATAAAAACCAAATAATGATTTTAACATTTTCCTCCGATATTTCAATTATTTTGGAGAAGTCATATTATCTCCCCTCATTTATTATTTTAAAATGAAATATTTTCCGGAGAGAAAATAATTAAAATCAAAATCCTCGTCTTCATTATTTGATGAAATTCAAATATGAAAATTGGAAAAATCCCCAACTCTCTCCGAGGGTCCTTGAGTTGCTTAGGATTTCGAGGATTGCGGAAAGAAGATGCAATAAAATATGGTATGCATG
This sequence comes from Aegilops longissima, assembly GCA_021605205.1. NCBI lineage: Eukaryota > Viridiplantae > Streptophyta > Magnoliopsida > Poales > Poaceae > Aegilops > Aegilops longissima. The sequence goes on from CM038678.1 coordinate 343,762,512, forward strand.
GATGACCTATGTATAACATTCCAAATTGAAAATTTGGGATGTTACAAACCTACCCCCCTTTAGATGAATCTAGCCCTCGAGATTCGGGTTGGCTAGAAAATAGGTGCGGGTGGTCCTTGCGAATATCATCTTCTCGTTCCCAGGTGACTTCTTCCTCGATATGGTGGCTCCACTGAACTTTGCAAAACTTGATAACCTTGCTGCGAGTGACTCGGCTGTCAAAATCAAGAATCTTTATTGGAGTTTGCTCATAGGTCAGATTACTATCCAGCTGAATCGCCTCCAAGGGCACTGTATCATTTAACGGTATATCGGCCATCTCGGCATGGCACTTCTTCAGCTGTGATACGTGAAACACATCGTGAACTCCTGACAATCCTTCAGGTAACTCCAGCTTGTAGGAAACTTCTCCCATCTGTTCCAAAACACGATACGGTCCTACAAATCTTGGGGATAACTTTCCCTTAACTCCAAAACATTTTGCTCCCCTCAAGGGTGATACTCGCAGATAGGCTCTGTCTCCAATTTCATAGTTTACTTCCTTGCGTTTTGAATCTGCATAACTCTTTTTTCTGGACTGAGCAATCTTTAGTCTGTCTCCGATCAGTTTAACCTTCTCCTCTGATTCCTTGATCAAATCTGGTCCAAACAACTGGCGGTCTCCTACCTCATCCCACATCAGAGGTGTTCTACATCTGCGTCCATACAGAGCTTCAAACGGTGCCATCTTCAAACTGGCTTGGTAGCTATTGTTGTATGAGAACTCTGCGTACGGCAAATTGTCATCCCAACTAGATCCATAATCTAGCGCATAGGCTCTCAACATGTCCTCCAGAATCTGGTTGACTCTCTCGGTCTGTCCATCCGTCTGTGGGTGGAAAGCGGTACTGAACTCCAATCTGGTACCCAAGGTCTGGTGTAGTTGTTGCCAAAACTTTGAAGTAAACTGTGTTCCTCTATCTGATACGATGGTCCTGGGAACTCCATGCAAACATACGATCCTGGACATATATATCTTGGCCAACTTGGCACTTGTATAAGTTGTTTTCACTGGGATGAAGTGAGCTACTTTGGTCAAATGATCCACAACTACCCATATTGAATCATATCCTGCCTTGGTTCTGGGTAATCCGGTAATAAATTCCATGCCAAGTTTGTCCCACTTCCATTCGGGTATTGGCATAGGCTGTAACAATCCTGCTGTCTTCTGATGTTCTGCCTTCACTCTCTAACATACATCACATACGGCTACATACTCGGCAATATCCTTCTTCATACCAGTCCACCAGAAACGTTCCTTCAAGTCCAAATACATCTTGGTGTTTCCGGTGTGAATCGAGTATGGTGAGTCATGGGCCTCCTGAAGTATTAACTTCCTGATCTTCGAATTGTTGGGCACGTAAATTCGATCCTCAAACCACAAGGTATCATGCTCATCCTCACGAAAACCTTTGGCTTTACCTTCGCCCATCTTCTCTCTTATCTCAGCAATCTCTTTGTCCTCCTTCTAAGCTTCTCTAATCTTATCCAACAATGTCGACTGAACCTCCAGAGTTGCAATGAAACCTCTTGGAACAATTTCCAACCGAAGTTCCATGATCTCCTCAGCTAACTCCTTTGGCAATCCTTTACTTTCAAGGATATTAGCATAACTCTTCCGGCTCAAAGCGTCTGCTACGACGTTGGCCTTTCCTGGATGATAGTGTAGCTTCATATCGTAATCCTTTATAAGTTTCAGCCATCTCCTCTGTCTGAGGTTCAACTCCTTCTGTGTGAAAATGTACTTCAAACTCTTATGATCCGTGTACACATCACAACGGTTTCCAATGAGATAATGTCTCCAGGTCTTTAATGCATGCACTACGGCTGCTAACTCCAAATCATGCGTGGCATAGTTCAACTCATGAGGCTTCAGTTGTCGTGAGGCATACGAAACAACTTTCCCGTCCTGCATAAGCACACATCCAAGTCCCAAGCGTGAGGCGTCATAATACACTTGAAATTCCTTATGTATATCTGGCAATGTCAGCACTGGGGCTGTAGTCAACCATTTCTTCAACTCCGGAAAGCTTGTCTCGCAACCCTCTGTCCATTTGAACTTAGTATCCTTCTTTAGCAGTTCAGTCATTGTTTTAGCAATCTTGGAAAATCTCTCAATGAATCTCCGATAATATCCTGCCAGTCCAAGAAAACTGCGGATCTCGCCACCTGAAGTGGGTGCCACCCATTCAATGGATCGATCGAACTTCATCGATCTATTGCTATACCCTCTCCTGATATAACATGCCCAAGAAATCCAACTCCCTTCAACCAAAAGTCGCACTTGCTGAATTTGGCGTATAACTGGTGTTCCCTGAATTTCTCGAGAACCAAACGCAAGTGTTCCGCGTGCTCCTCTTCGTTCTTCGAGTATACCATAATATCATCAATAAACACCACAACCAACTTGTCCAAATACTCCATGAACACCTTGTTCATCATACTCATGAAATAGGCAGGGGCGTTAGTCAGTCCAAATGACATGACCGTATACTCATATAATCCATACCGTGTGGTAAACAATGTCTTTGGTATATCCTTCTCTCGGATCTTCAACTAATGGTATCCCGATCGTAGATCAATCTTCGAAAACACCTTAGCTCCTTGCAACTGATCAAACAGATCATTAATCATCGGTAAGGGATACTTGTTCTTGATCGTTACTTCATTCAGAGCTCGGTAATCAACAACCATCCTCAGGGATTTATCCTTCTTCTCCACCAAAAGTACTGGGGCTCCCCAAGGTGATGAACTTCTACGAATGTAACCTTTCTCCAATAACTCCTTGATCTGCTTTTCGATTTCCTCCAGATCATTTGCGGGCATCCGATAGGGTCTCTTGGATATTGGCCCTGTACCTGGCAATAACTCTATCAAGAACTCGATGTCTCTATCCGGTGGCATGCCTGGTAACTCTTCTGGGAAAACATCCGGAAAATCTTTCACTACAGGTACTTCCTCCTGTACAACTCCCGTGAGGGTATTGACTTGGCTCCTCCTAGGCACATGCCTAGATACATACTTAATCCTTTTTCCCTCCGGGGTGGTAAGATAAATTGACTTGCTAGCACAGTCAATACTTCCTCCATACTTCGACATCCAGTCCATACCTAATATCACATCCAATCCTTGTGACTCCAAGATGATTAGGTCAGACGGATGCGTGCCAATGATTAGGGGTATCTGGGTGCACCATCTGCTAGCCATGTACACTGCTCCAGGTGAGCTCACTAAAAGAGGGGTCCTAAGGGTTTGGGTTGGTAACTTAAACTTTTCAACAATTCCCCTTGATATGTATGAATGCGATGCACCAGTATCGAAAAGAACAAGAGCGGTAAATGACTGAATCAAAAACTTACCTATTACCGCGTCCGGCTGCTCTTCGACTTCCTCCACGTTAACGTGGTTCACTTCTCCTTTGTTGAATGGATTGGGCTTCTTCCCAGTGCTCCCATTTCCGTTTCCATTCCTTCCTTCAGGGCAGTCATTGGCATAGTGCCCTGTCTTCCCGCACTTAAAGCAAATAACTTGGCTTAAGTCCCTCTTGGCGGGTGTAGATGGGTTAGAGCGATTCTGATTATTGTTGACTCCATTCCCATTCCCGTTCTTCGCACCATTTTGATTATGCGGTCCTCCTCCAGTATGGTTATGGCCTCCATGGTTATGAACAAGTCCTCCCGAGTTCGGGGTTAAGCGAGGCTTCTGGTGAGCTCCCGAGTTGTACTTCCCTTGTCCATACTTCCTCTTACGGCTCTCAATTTGCTGCTGCTTTCCTTCAATCATTAGGGCCTTATCTACCAACTCCTGGTAGTTGTTGAAAGCTGCCACCATCAACTACATACTCATCTCATCATTCAGCCCTTCCATAAACTTTTCCTGCTTCGCGGCATCTGTGGCCACATCATCAGGGGCATAGCGGGATAACTTGCTAAACTCATCCACGTACTGGGCCACAGTACAGTTCCCCTGGCGTAAGTTGCGAAACTCATGCTTCTTCATCTGCATGGCTCCAGTTGAGACATGGGCCGTGCGAAAAGCTTGTTGGAACTGGTCCCAAGTGACATTGGCTATAGGAAAAGTAGCCGTGTAATTCTCCCACCAAGAGGCTGCTGGTCCATCTAATTGATGTGCGGCAAAGCGCACCTTCTCAGCATCCATGCATCCTGCGGTGGTTAACTCCCTTCCAATACAGCGTAGCCAGTCATCAGCAACTATTGGCTCGGTGCTACTGGAAAACACCGGCAGTTGTAACCTCAGAAAACGGGCTAAATTGTCCACTGGCGGCGGGATGTTATTGTTATTGTTGTTGCCCTGGTTCTGAACTAGCAATTGCATCAAGGCATTCTGCTGCTGGATCAACTGGGTGAGCTCCGGTGGGAAAACAAAACCGGGGTCACGTCTCGGAGGCATCTGAGGGTTTTTGGATGGAAGAGATTAGAATAGAAAAGGTCTAGTGAGAAAACACTACCCATATGCACATGAGGCAAACACAATCATTCATTAAATCAATCAAGCAAGGGCATACAGACGGTCTAGGACTATCGCAAAAGTGCTCAACTACTACTAGTTACATGGGGGAATACTACTATTATATGGTGGTCATCTAGAAATTTTGATCGGTGGAAGACTCCATGATGTCTGCTCCAGCTTCGTCTTCATAGTCATCATCACTTGGATCGGAATCGGTGTCGTCGATGATGATGTAGTTATCCGGACAAGTGGGATCTTCTTCCTCTTCTTCCGGTGCTAATCCTCCCATGAAGACTCCGATCTTCTTGACTAGGCCGTCATTCTTCTCCAGTAGTGTCTTGATTTCCTCCTCATATCCATCGCATGTAAATTGGAGTTCTTCCTCCAGCTTGATGATCCTAGTTTTCGCTTTCTTCATCTCCATCATGTCTACGCACATCAGGTTCTCCTGACGTCGAATGTGCTAGTTTAGCTCCTGGATGTAAGCTGCAATGGATCTATCCTTCTTGGTGCTGATTACTTCCCATTGCTCGTCTCGGCGCCCACATATTTGATATATGGTGTCTTTAAGCTCACTATTGTAGACTTCTCCAATGTGTCCCATGGTAATGTGAGCTGCCATACTCTTGCCAAGGCTCCAGGTGGGTGCTTCGAAAGAAAACTCTATGGGCTTGGAAGTTGGCGAGAATGTCCTTCCTGGAACATGTACTTGAATCATCTAGCGCTTTTCTTCTGGTAAAGTGGCGTTGTACATCCTGGTGAAGCCTGGTATTCCAATATTCAGGTACCTAGTGACTTCCTTCAAGTGGCGTCCAAAAGGTGTGTCTTCATCCAGTTGTGCAAACTTGTTCTTCATCTCCGTCATCCTAAATAGTGGAAAAATGGAGAGGAGTCAGAAATGAGTAGAGAAGAGTGACCTATGGTTTATCTTAGTGGTCGTGTCCTACACTCAACGTGTGCTCTGATACCATCTTGTAGCGACCCGACCTCAGATGGTCAAGTCTCTGTGCTTCCATGTCATCCCTGGATCGGTAATGCTGACACACACAGTACTCGAAGGATTTATAATAGAGTAGCAATCACACACTTATTACATCGAATGTCTCAAAAGAGAACTTATTACGATAATATGGCTTAAGGCCATCTAATACGATAACAGCAGAAGGCTTGCAAGATAAAGTGAGTCCATCAACTCCATCGGCATAGCTGAGCTGCACGGCAACGACCTATCGAACCTTACTCCTCGTCTGAAAAGTCCGCAACATAATACGTTGCAGCCCGAGAACGGGTCAGCACATGGAATATGCTGGCAATGTAACACAATAGAGCAATAACAGAATAATGCTACCACTACATGCATATTTGGCTGGTGGAAAGCTCTATAGTTACAGTTTTTGCGAAAAGCCAATTTTTCCCTACAACAAAGGAATAAATTTTAATTTAACTATCATGGTGGTTGAAACAACATTGAGAAGGTATAACCCCAACTCAATCCCAATTAAGGTAATTAACATCCCAGCAATATTATTTAAGAGTGATGAGATACATGTGAATACTCGGGTACTAGATACTCACAATTGTCCATAACCGGGGACACGGCTAACCATGATTAGATTGTACACTCTGCAGAGGTTTGCGCACTTTTCCCCACAAGACTCGATCGCCTCCATTGATTTCTCGCACTACATGGTGTTTGAGAAACGGATGACGGAGACACAGTCTTTCAGAAACATTGACTCTCTACTCCGGGTAGATCATACCAAACCTACAAAACCCACTACCTGCTAATCTACCTCTTCAAGAGCTTCACGTAACTTACTCAACTATGCTAGAGCCCATAATAGCTTGTGGCTGCACACGGAAGTTTCTAGCATGAATAATCTCAGTTCCCTTTGAGCCTGGGTGGCGGTCCATAGGAAGATCACACGGGTTCCCCGGGATTTTCAAAATAAAACAGACAACACTGGGTTCCCCAGGTGCCTCAATCCACCCAGATGTGTATTAGAGTTGCCACCTTAAGTTAAACCTTTAATTAACAATCTCACATCTGTCATGGAAAACACTCAAACCCAATCCACGTCTACGAGCATAGCATAGCAATATAGGCAATACGTAGAAGTAACTCCCAAGGGTTTGACAGTAACAGGGCAATAGGTTCCTACCTCATCGTCTACTTCCCAACCCACAAATTAATGACATCCTAACCATGCAATGTTTGAGGGGTGAAGCTAATGCATAAAAACTGGGTACGAAAAGAGTATGATCAAAGTGTTACTTGCCTTGCTGACGATCCGTGAATCCTAGAGACTCGTAGTAACACGCTTCGCACTCCGGGAATTCTATCACAAGCAAACAATACATACATAAGCAACAAGCAAAGATGCACAAACGAAACTTCAACTGAAAGAGGCCGACCAGAAAGTTCAAATTAAGAACTCCGGTTCGCAAAAAGAATCAAACCAAACCGAGCAACGAAACTCAAACGCCGAAAGAAATAAGAATCGTTTACTAATCTGAACTAGGGTCAAATTTTACAGAGGCAAAAGCTTGTTTGAGTTGATTATTCGGAAAGAGGGTTTCGAGATGAAACTCCAGGCGCTTGAATCGCCCGATTTCGATAAACGAGCGAAAAGTTATACTAGTACGAACATCGGATCAGAAATCGCGATCAGGAAAGTCGCGGAATAAATCCGATAAAAAGAAAAACGATGAACGGCTTAACGAACGAACGTTCGTTAGCAGAAACTAAACGACGAACACGTTCGTTAAAACGAACGAACAAGCGAACGCTCGCTAAGTAAATAAACTGGAGAATAAAACCGATCTATATAAAAAAGATGAACTAGGGTTTTTCTAAAAAAAACGAAGGGGTTTTTCTTTAAAAAAACCGGGCGGCGGGGCGGCTACCTCCGGCGAGGTCGTCTGGCGAGGCGGGGCGACTCCGGGCGGTGAGGGGCGGCGGGCTTGGCGAGGGCGCGGGTGGCGGCGGAGGGGCGGCGGCGGCTAGAGGCGGCGGCGGCGACTCGGCGGCGGCGGCGGCTACCTCCCATGAGGCGGGCGACTCGGCGGGCGGTGAGGGGGCGGCGGTGAGGGGTCGGGCTCGGCTCCGGCTCCGGGAGGCGGCGGTGGTGGTGGTGGCTAGAGGGGGTGGCGGTGTATATAAAGGGGCGGGTGGCGACTTGGAGGAGGGGGCAAGGCGGCGAGTCCTGCTTGGACTCGAGTCCGTGTCGAGGCGCTGGAGCGCGTCTTGTGTGAGAAGGTGGCGGCGCCGGGCGGCTGGGCCGGCCTGCTCGGCTGGGCCCTAGGCCCAGTCGGGCGCGGGTCTCTTTTTTTTAAACGTTCCGCTGAAACCTAGAATAATCCTAGAAAAAAATAAAAATCTAAAAAAAACAAAACAAGTTTTCTCCGTCTAAATGAAATATTAGAACAAGATGAACTTTTGTTGGCCCCTAAAATGTAATTTTTTAAAACATGCAAATTTTTATAGGGCAAATAAAATCAAATAAAAACCAAATAATGATTTTAACATTTTCCTCCGATATTTCAATTATTTTGGAGAAGTCATATTATCTCCCCTCATTTATTATTTTAAAATGAAATATTTTCCGGAGAGAAAATAATTAAAATAAAAATCCTCGTCTTCATTATTTCATGAAATTCAAATATGAAAATTGGAAAAATCCCCAACTCTCTCCGAGGGTCCTTGAGTTGCTTAGGATTTCGAGGATTGCGGAAAGAAGATGCAATAAAATATGATATGCATGGATGACCTATGCATAACATTCCAAATTGAAAATTTGGGATGTTACAACGCGCGAGCAATTCATTAAACTTGTTATCAAGCCTTGTTTCGAACGCCTTCTCAATGCCATCTATCTTCTCCACGGCCTCTTCAAATCTGTTTAGCACATCTTCCACCTGTCCACTCATCATTTGCTGAAATTTATCATGTAGTTGTTTGTTCATCATGTTCTCCCAATCAGTCTCATCGGCTTGTGATCTTACCATGGTTAGCAGCAATAGAAACACACAAGAATATGATCCTACAGACTACTAGGAAGTGGTGGTGGTGGTGGTGTGTCACAAATTCGTCGAGCGAATCTCAGATTCTTACCAGTTCTTACCTAGCAGCAGGTGGTGATCGGCAACCGTTGTAGTCAAAACTCTCAAAGATTGGACAGAGCGATGGCTAGGTGGTGTCATACGCAACGTTGTAGATGTATGTGGAGCTGGGAAGGCTTATGATATGGTAGCAAAAAAGTCGGCAATAATAAATTCAGAGATGCAAAGTTGAATAAACGTTCAACGACGGTACTGTGCCGGTCCTAGGCTAGACCGTGCTAGAGACGCGAGCCTAGAACACTAACAAAATCACGGTGCTGCATATAAATAAGGGAAAAGCACACTCTGGGATTTTTTTGCACTTTTTTTTTGCAAAAAATCACTATAATGTCGAGTGTCTCAAAACTCTTCCTAAGTCAAAATAACAGGATAGGCGCGACATTTTTGGCTATTTTTTCGGAAATCATGGCAGCGACGATGAAAAAGTGCGACAAAAATTCACTATGATGGCGGGTGTCTCAAAACGCTCCCTGGGGCCTAAAAACAGGATAGGAAAAAATATTTTCGATCGCCGAAATTTTGTCCTAAAAACTGCCCGAGGGATCGCCGAAACCTTTTTTTCCAAAACCTACTCAGGCAAGGAAACACAAATCAGAAAATAGATGGCTCTCGAAACCAAACCTAATATGAAAAGAACTCGGATTGGTGGTGGATATATGGTGGTGGTATATGGCAGCGGTGGTGGTATATGGTAGCGGTGGTGGTATATGGATACAGATCGGTGGTGGTATATGACAGCGGTGCTGGTATATGCTAGCGGTGGTGGTATATGGATATGGATCGGTGGTGGTATATGACAACGGTGGTGGTATATGGTAGCGGTGGTGGTATATGGATACGGATCGGTGGTGTTATAGGGCTGCGGTGGTGGTATAAGCGGTGGCGGTAGACGGCTAGGGCGATGATGATGGTGCGGCGGCGACGTGACAACTGATGACCAGAACTCGAAACTCTAAAAGACTAGACGCTAAGACCAGCAACTCGACACGATGATGCAACCGCAAATTCAACAAAGCAAGATACTGAGAAGACTATGCAAAGGCTCAGACTGGTTCGGATATGATGAGCTAACCCTAATTTTTTTTAGCTTTTTCGTGGACTGTAGGTATGAAGAACAAACTCGATTTAAACTACGAAAAACTGTAAAATCTCACCGAGCAACCTGGAAATCTGATACTACTTGATAGAGGAAAAGGTGTCCCATGTTTTGATGAGATGGTGGCTATCATTTTCTATGGGAGTCGACCTTGACGATCCGATTACGAACGTGCGAGACGTCGACCCTTAGCAATCGCTAAACCAACTTCTGAGGGGTTATTGACCACGCTGGAGCACGATCAACCTAACCATGAGGGTCTATTTCCTGCAAGCAAACGAAGAACAAGCAAGAAACTAAGATTGCAATCTGGATATTGCGAATATAAGATCAAAGCTTTATTGATCAAGGTTGGGTTATGTGACGTCTTCGTCTGGTCGTTAAACACAAACGAAGTACGCGAAGTTGCAGCTATGGCGAACTTTTTATCTAAACAAAACCAAAGTCTAAGCGACGCCCTAAGGGCTGTATATATGGAGGAAGAGGGGGGAATTTCGTGGCCCTTGGGGGAGGTGTCCGAAACCAACCCTATCTCTTGTTTTCCCACACATACAGACTCTAAAAACAGCCTATACTTATGTATTTCGAAATTACATAGGCCTGGCCCAATAATAAGGTGATGTAGCACCTATAATAGCCTCTGGACGAAATTTTTGAAGTGGCATCTTGTATATTTCGTCCAAGACTTAATGCACTCATTACGGTGGCTTCAAAGTCCTGAAATCATCACTTGAAACTCCGTTCTTGTTTCCCTTGCGCATGCCATCATCTCCATGCTTGTTCTTGCTCCAATGTTCATCCTTCTCCAAGCTAGGCCCTTCATTTGTAAGCAAAATAAATGTATCCAATTTAGGCAGCATCATATTCTCATGAACATTAGAATCATTACCAAGAAACGAAAGTCCCTGTTAATTTAATTGGCTTGCACGAGCTCTAGTAATTGGTCCAGTATGTACAGTAGCAGGGGCTGTGGGTGTAACAATGGTATTGATGTCCTCATCAGCTAAACTGTGCCCCTTATTCGTACCCCTAGTACACATTGTCAGTATCATAAACCCGACAGTTGGCGCCCATGGTGGGGATAGGCGTCTAACAAAACATGATGGTGTAGGTGGATTTGTTTATCATCATCATGTCAGTCGGCGATGAAATTTGCTTCGAGACTATCTCCTTCATCGTCGAGGACTCAGCGTGGCTACGTGAAGCCCCGCTGGATGTACTTCCAAGCTCCTTCTTACGGAGTCCTTCTCCGACAGCCTCGGCTCCATACCGAGCGGTTGCCCATCCCACCGTTGTACGTTGTCGCAAGCACTTCTGGTGTTCACGGCTGCGGCGTTGGATCAAACATGTTGTCGCCACTCAGGCGGTAACATAACAAGTGGCAGCTATCGAGTTTGACGAGCCTACCCTCGACCTCTCAAACGGATCACTCGGTGATTTCTCAGAGGAGTCCGAGTCCGAGAGCATCGAGTCATCTACTGAGATCCTTATGGTGGATAACTCCGTGCATCGTGTACCCCCGGACTACCCGGAGCCCAAAGAAGTTCACGCGGGTGCATCCCACATCAACACCAACAGTGGTTTCCTAGGGCACGAGCCGTACGTACCTCAAGCTCTCACTCGGGAGGAGCAGGACGAGTTGCAACATCGGAATGATCAACTCCTGAACACTCCCACCACCAGAATGACTCTAGAGGCGCTAGTCATGGAGTTGACTCGCCTGGTTACTTTGGCCGAGCACGATCGCCTCAAGCAGCTTCAGAGGGAGCTGGAGGAACGCGAGTGCCGTCAACCTAGTTCTAGTTGGCACAAGTGCCGGCTCTACTCGAGTGATGAGCCTCGTAAGTATTAGCTCCTTAGTACTCCATAAAATCTAGCACCTGCCACTCGGACCGCGGATTCCATTCAGCCCTCCGGCTCTTTGGCGGGAGAAGGGATTCAACAGATCCAAGCACTTCTTAAAACATCACTATCGCAGAATGCGATGGTTTCCTAGTCCAGAGATCAGATCCATAGCGCATCCATGCGTGCGGAGACTGTCTAGTCAGCCCATAGCCCACTCGGCTCAGGCAGGTGCTGAGCCACTTCCTCCTCCAGAGACCGTCACGAAGACCGGAGACGTGATCGAGTAGCGTCGCCCGTAACGACGACTACGATTGTGTACTGATGCCTCCACCCTGGGACGTCGCGTACGGGCGCCAGCTCTACGAGGACAGGTGAACGCACGGTGGTGACCGCAGGCTGAGTCCTACTCGTCCGTTGAGGAATGCTCGAGACCCGCTGTTTAATGTGAGATCTGTCCTCGCTCGGAACCTAGTCGACAAAGGCCGGGCCTTGCGGGAAGGCTAGGAGGACGACGTACCGAGTGGATCTGTACCATCAGGTCCTAAATGCTTCAGCCGTTATATACGAGCGGCTGAGATCCCCAAAAACTTCAAGTTGGCCACGGGGATCAGCAAGTTCACCAGTGAATCCAAGCCCAAAATTTGGCTGGAAGACTACCGATTGGCCATCCAGGTCGGCGGCGGCAACGACAACGTGGCCATGAAGCATTTGTCGTTGTTGCTAGAAGGCTTCGCTCGGGCTTGCTGACATAGCATCCGCCGAGTCGTATCTTTTGCTGGGAGGACCTGGCGAAAGTACTTGTCAAGACCTTGGAAGGCACATACAAGAGAACAGGAGGTTTGACCGAGTTACAACACTGTGTGCAAAAGCAGAATGAAACTCTCCGTGAGTATATCCAGCGTTGGACCACTCTGCAAAATTGATGAGGAGATCAATACCATTGATAAACCCACAGCCCCTGCTACTATACATACTGGACAAATTATTAGAGCTCGCGCACGCCAATTGAATTACCAGGTACTATCATTTCTTGGTAAAGATTCTAATGTTCATGAGAATATGATGCAGCCTAAATTGGATACATTAGTTTTACTTACAAATGTAGGGCCTAGCTTGGACAAGAAAGATGAACCTTGGAGCAAGTTCAAGCATGGAGATGATGGCATGCGCAAGGGGAACAAGAATGAAGTTTCAAGTGATGATTTCAGTACTTTTAAGCCACCTTAATGAGTTCATGAAGGCGTGGACGAAATATACAAGATGCCACTTCCTAAATTTCTTCCAGAGGCTATTATTGGTGTTGCATCTCCTTATTATTGGGCCAGGCCCATGTAATTTTGAAATACTTGAGTATAGGCTGTTTTTAGAGTCCGTATGTGTGGGGAAATAAGAGATAGGTTTGGTTTCGGACCCCTCCTCCAAGGGACATGAAATTCCCCCCTCTTCCTCCATATATACAGCCCTTAGGGCACCGTTTAGACTTTGGGTTTTGTTTATATTAAAATTTCGCCATAGCTGCAACTTCGCGTACTTTGTTTGTGTTCAACGACCAGACCAAGACGTCACAGAACCCCACCTTGATCAATAAAGTTTTCATCTTATATTCGCAATATCCAGAATTGCAATCTTAGTTTCTTGCTTGTTCTTTGTTTTGCTTGCAGGAAATAGACCCTCGTGGTCAGGTTGATCGTGCTTCGGCGTGGTCAATAATCCTCGGAAGTTGGTTTAGCGATTGCTAAGGCGTGACGTCTCCGTATGTTCGTAGTCGGATCGTCAAAGTCGACTCCCACATAAAACGATAGCTATCTCATCGAAACACCGGGACACCTTTGCCTCTATCAAGTGGTATCAAATTTCTAGGTTACTCTGTGAGATTTTATAGTTTCTCGTAGTTCAGATCGAGTCTGTTCTTCATACCTACAGTCCACAGAAAAGCCACAAAAAATTAGGGTTAGTTCATCATATTCGGACCAATCTGAGCCTTTGCATAGTCTTTTCAGTATTTTTCTTTGTTGAATTTGCGGTTGCATCGTCGTGTCAAGTTACTGGTCTTAGCGTCTAGTCTTTTAAAGTTTCGAGTTCTGGTCATAAGTTGTCACGCCGCCGCCGCACCATCATCATCGCCCCTGCCATCTACCACCACCGCTTATCCGCCATCGATCCGTATCCATATACCTCCACCAATCCGTATCCATATACCACCACCGCTACCATATACCACCACTTCTGCCATAACTTACCATCATATATCCACCACAAATCCGAGTTCTTTTCATATTAGGTTTGTTTTCGAGATCCATCTATTTTCTGACTCTTGTTTCCTTGCCTGAGTAGGTTTCAGAAAAAAAAAATTGCATGCCTACCCTGTTATTTTGACTTCGGAAGTGTTTTGAGACACTCGCCATTATAGTGATTTTCGGAAAAAAAGGAGCGCAAAAAAAGCAAAAAGGAGCGAAAAAAATTCAGAGAGTGCTTTTCCCTTGTTTTCGTGCCGCGCCGTGAGTTTGTTATTGTTCTAGGCTCACGTCTCTAGTATGGTCTAGCCTAGGACCAGCACAGTACCGTCGTTGAGCATTTATTCAACTTTGCATCTCTGAATTGATTATTGGTGACCCTTTTTGCTACCATATTATAACCCTTCCCAGCTCCACATACTTCTATGTTGTGAGTTTCACTCTCCCTGGTAATCGCTCTATCCAAGCTTTGAGAGTTTTGGTTACAACGGTTGCCAATCACCACCTGCTGCTAGGTAAGAACTGGTAAGAATTTGAGATTTGCTTGACGGATTTGTGACACATTGCCACTCTCTAGTAGTCTGTAGAATCGTATTCTTGTGTGTCTCTATTGCTACTAACCATGGCAGGACCACAAGCCGACGAGATTGACTAGGAGAACATGACGAAGAAGGAGCTTCATGATAAATTTCACCAAATGTTGAGTCAACTGGTGGAAGACGTCATGGGCAGCTTTGGAAAGGCACTGGAGAGGATCGATGATGTTGAGAAGACAATTGACACCAAGTTGGGCTCCAAGTTCGAGGAAGTACTCGCGCGTCTTCCACAACCACTACCTGCATCTACTACAACATTACAACAACAACAACAACAACAACCACCTCCACATCGCGAAACAGCCCTCCGTCGAGCGGGCCATGTTCCTCTTGAGCTAGGACAAAATTCTGGTGTAACATCCCAAATTTTCAATTTGGAATGTTTTACAATTATTAGCTAAGCATCTATGCATTTTGTTTGAATTGAGGGGCATTTGGAAATTTCAGAGGCATTTGAGTTTTATTTGAATTTGGATTTAACTTGGCATTTGAAAATTCATTTCAAATATCCCTGACAAATATTTTGTTCAAAAATATGAGAGGGGCTAACATGACACTCCAAAAATGTCAGACGAAAATAATGCCGAAAGTTGGAAGTCAAATTTGTTTTAATTGGAATTTTCAAAAATATGTTTTCTTTAAACTATGGTTTTTGCCTCTAAAAGCAGTTCACTATTTAGGATTTATTTTTCTGAGAATTTTGATATATATATATATATATATATATATATATATATATATATATATATATATATATATATATATATATGTCCTATAGAAAAGTATTTTTTATTTTATTTCTTCTCTGTCTTATTTCAAAAAAAAGGGAAAACCCTCGCACACCAGATGCGAGGCTAGCAAGCCCAGCCGCCCGAGCCGCGGCCCACCAGCGAGCCTAGCCAGCCAGCCCATCGCCGCACCCGCACCAGATCCCTCTCGATCTCGGTCGCCCGCCCACTCTCTCTCCCTTTTATCTCACAGACAGGTGGGACCCGCACTTATCTCTTTCCCCTCGCCCATGCTATGCTGTTCCGGAGCACGCCCGAGCACCGATGTCATCCATCATGAAAGAATAGTTGTTATGTATGACACGATCGGAATGCAAATTTAGCATGCAAGTATATGGCACATCAATAGCACTTTCATTCATGGGAAGCATATTGTGCATATAATTATTGGGATCATGCAATGAATGGAGTGAATCAAAATCTTCTAAAATGTATGAGGAAACTATGGGGGCCTCCTCATGAGCAATATTGGAAACATCATATGGAGAAAATGGAGAACATCCAAAACAATGCATATCTGAAGCTAGGTGGTCATGGCATGGCATATGAGATAGATGATGCAAAGGGAGCATATCAATATCATCACAAGAAAAACAAATGCCAATAACCATGGGCTTGTCATCTATGCCATATGTGCAAATTGGGTTTATTTTAATGGCATATGCATAGTCACTACGATGAGATTGCAAATTGGACATATTGTTGATCTCATGCATAGCATATGACAAGTCAAGCGGATTGTCAAACATGATGTGACCTAAAGAATTGTCACAAGATATCCTATGTAACATGGCATCACAACTAATAGACTCCACATGAGAATCATCATACTCATCATAAATGGGCAAGTCATCACATGGGGAAGTCGCACTATGGTAATAGGTTGATCAACATCATGCAAGCAATCAATGTCAAGAATGTCCACTAGTGGGACTAGAGCATCACCTTCAGCTATGTTACCTTGTTCATTCCACTCAAGTGGTGTAGGTGAGGTGTGAAAGACCAAATGGTGGTCATCTTCGTCTTGATGGAACCATGTGGGGGTGAATCATATTCCACCATGGCCATCGTCTTGTTCAAAGGAAGGACATAGTTGTCGCGAATCGGCGCATCATCATATATGGGACCTAACACCAAATGAGAAGACACAATATAGGTAGAGGTCAAATTGTTAGAAATGCAAATGGCCTCACGAGACATATCAACTATCTCACTCTCTCTATGTGGTGGTTCACTCACTCCCTCAATGTAGGTGCACTTAATCTCACGTATGGTGGAGTCACTCATCTCACTCAAGTGGTGGTGGTTGTGGATCTCCTCACATGGGAATTGGGGCAACTCGTCATATTTGGGCTAGGGGTGAACTCAGTCTCACTCTCAATATGGTGGCCAAAGTCACTCAAGTCATCATACATCACCGTGGTCGAAGGGAAAATCCCATGCTCAACCGTCTCCTCGCAGTTGTCGTGGATGAAGGCCGAAGATGGCACATCATCGCTCTCCTCTATGACCGAAGGTAAAATCCCATGCTCAATCATCTCGTCATCATCCCCATGGATGAAGGCCGAAGATGGCACATCATCACTATCTCCTGCAAAGATGGAAGCATCATCCTTGCTCGCCACCTTGTCGCTCAACTCCAAAGCTTGGTCCTTGAGGGTCTCCATAGTCGTACTCGTCGACACACCATCTCGAAAAAGAGTCGAAACAGACTCGGAATCATCAATGCCACAAAGAGGGATAGCGGTGAAGTCAAACTTGGGAGCATCGTCTTGGAGCTCGTCGGGTTTGCACATCTTGGTGGTGCTATCCTCATGCTCGTTCTCACGGAGCTTGGTCATCGTGAAGTGAGCTTGGAGTGGAGAAACCTTGGCCTTCATGAGTTCTTGTTCCGCCTTGAGAGCACCAATGTAGTAGTCGTCGAGGGACTTGTTGTTCTCGAGGAAAATAGTCTTGGAGATGTTGTTGTGCAATCCCAACATGGAGTGAAACTTCATCGAAATGGGGTCGTCCATGCTGGCTCGTCGCAACGCAATCTTCATCTCCCTGAAGTACGCGTCGATGGACTTGGATCCTTGGGTGGTGTTCTCCAATTGGCGTAGAAGTTGTTCCATGTAGGTTGGAGGAACTAACTCTCGCCGCATAGCTTTCTTCGTCTTGGGCCAACACACGTCGTAGCTCTCCGAAGGTGTGTGAAGCCACCATGTGTACACGTAGTCATGGAAGTTCCTTGTGGCGCACTTCACTTGATCTTTAGGACGAACTTTATGTAGCTTGAGGTAGTCGTCCATCAAGCGCTCTGTCGGATTTCGGGTTCCGGCAGACCCTTGAGGTTCGAACTCTGGGGTGCGCACGTAGATCTTTCCCCTACCAGCTCACGCGTTAATGGTTTTCAAGGGATCTAAACTAGGAACGATGAACAGCACAAGAGACACAAGATTTATACTGGTTCGGGCCACCGTTGTGGTGTAATACCCTACTCCAGTGTGTGGTGTGGTGGATTGCCTCCGGGGCTGATGAAGAGCAGTACAAAGGAAGAACAGCCTCGCGAGGGGCTGTTCTTGAGTTGGTGCGAGGGACTGCTTGGGTGAGTCCAGTCGCTTCTCTCTCTCTCTCTCTAGTAGGTTCGACCCTCCCCTTTCTCTTTGTGGTGGCTAGTCCTATTTATAGAGGGAGGCCCTGGGCCTCTTCCCTAATAATGAGCGGGAAGGGTGCCAACAATCGGCCATTTTGAAGGGGAACATCTAGTACACTTACCCTGACTAAAGTTGGTCTTCGGCTGCCAAAGGCTCTGACGGTGACGCCGTCCTGGGCTCCATGATGACCTCCATCCTGCCGCTCTGCTGGTCTTGGTCTTGTTGCACCGAAGCGATAACCTTTGCCGGATGCCTTGTCCTGTGCTTCCCTCCTTTGCACCAAAGGGGAAACGAGGACACTGCACAGGCTGCCGCCCGCTTGGCGCCCGCCTGATCTCGATCGTCACGGCTTGCATCACGGGGCACCCTCGTGAGGTACCCTGCGTTGATCTCTCCGCCTCCTCGTAAGCCTGCCTGACGAGGCTGCTCCTGAGGAAGGTTCCTGTCGTCCGCCCCGCGAGGCATGGCCCCACGCGAGGGTCTTGAGCTTGAGCTGATGAAGCTGGGCCATGCTGGGCCCCACTTGAGCCACACGCAGGCCGCAGGCAGGCAAGTCTGGGGACCCTCGTTCCCAGAACACCGACAGTAGCCCCCGGGCCCAAGGCGCGCCCGGACTTGGCTTAGCAGAGAAGCGAAGGGGCGAGTGCGAAGCGCCGCGGGCCCCAACAGCCTGTGGCCTCAGGCGCCGCCTGGCGATTGATTGGAGTTGGGAGTCTTCGCTTCCCCATGATCCCTCGGCAACCGCATGACTTGACATGTCCCTGCACGCAGAAATGGTTCATGATTACCTGTGATCGTGGAGGCCGGCGGTTGGCCTCCTCCATCTATAAGTACGGAATGGCGCAAGCCCTTCCAGTCCATCCCCTCTTGCTACTCCTTTCTCTCCATGGCTCCGTCGAAGAGGTTCTCGGCCGCGGAGAAGGGAAAGGCCCGCCAGGTAGGGCCTGACTCTCCCCCGGCCAAGCGCGGCCGAGGCCGTCCTCGCAAGCATCCTATGGCTCCCGTAGCGGCTTCCCGCGGTCGTGGAGGTGTTCCCCTGTGCGGCGATGGGCGTCAGGTTGTTGATGGGGGGCGCCCCGTGACTGCGCGGCCCCCTAGGCCACTCTTCCACTCTGCGGAGGTGCTGCCAGAGTTCGTCGTGTGGTCGGTGGAGCCGACCAGCACCTGGCTCCAGCTTCCCCGCTTCTTTGTAGGTGAACTTCCGGCTGGTGCTCCGGCGGCCTCGCTTCAGCGGACGGTTGTTGCAGCAGGCCTCCCGGCTTCGCCGGAGGTCTCGCACCGAATGTGGCCCCGACCGCTGGTCGGCAAACGCTTGCCCGCCGCGGGCTCGAGCCGCGGTGCACCCTGCACTTCAAGTTCGACGGTGACGCCACCCTCTACGTGAGGGTGTTCAGAGAAGATGGTCGCCATGCCGGGTGCTTCCCGAAGACGATGACCGCGGCCGTGTACCCAGCCCCGGTGATGATCGGGATGAAGATGACAGCAGGCGCGTGGTCGGCGGCGCTCGAGGCTCGTCGAGCTTCGGCGGCTCTCCTTCGGACAGCAGCTCCTCCAGCGGTGGACGCGACCAGCCTCCGTGCCGTAGCGCCCACCTGGAGGGAGGTAGCGGGTCAGCCCGCCGTCGCGCCTCGATGAAGCGCGAGGAGGATTCTGAATGAGCTCCGGAGGCAGTACGAGCCTTCGCCGCAAATTGGTGCCGAGAAAGTCGTGCCTATTTGATTTTTCTCCCTTCCCTGCGCAAAGAGAAAGTAGTGTAGGGCCCCGTGGGGGCGTGCTGAACTGTTGCTGTTAATTATCATGTTGTTTCTGCTATTTCTGTGCTGTGCTTTTGTGCTGCATGCCCGTGTGCAGGAATTAATTAGCTCAGGGGGTCCTGTCGCAGTCTTCGCTTCCCGAGGTCGAGGCCTCGCCACACGCTTCATGTCCTGCAAGGATTAGTCAGGAGGTGTAGCTTCCGGTCTCAGTTGTGGAGGCAACCGACCCAGGTCCTGTGTTCGCGTCGCGATGCCTGTGGGGCACGGACTGGGAGGGGTGCTCCCATAGTGGACCTGGATAGGAAAGCTTCAAACGACAGGGCGTAAAGCACTTTGAGGGTGCTCACAGCGTTGCTCGCTCGCGACTTTGGCGCGAGAGAAAACGAGGCAAGTGAGCGAAAAAGACAAAGACTCACAAGCTAAGGACGGCAACAACTTCAATAAAACTTCAAATAGGAACGAACAAGCCAACTGCAGAAAGCAAATGAAAAGGCCGCGTCCGGAACCTAATCTAGTCTTCGACGTCTTCTCACTAGCGCAGAGCTAAGTGCTGCCACTGGGCCTGGGCGGGAGCCCCTGAGGCCCGAGGGCAGCTCTCCAGAGACTCAGGGGCGTGTACAGCCCCAACTCATTATTACGTGAGAGTGTCACCGGCGGCGAGCTTCACAGGCACTGGCCTTCTTCACAGGCTCTGGGCCTTTCTCGGGGAAATGAGCTTCACAGGCGTTGGCCTTATTCACAGCTCCGGCCTTTCGGGAAACGAAGCTTCCTGTGCGCTGGCCTTCTTCACAGTGCTCCGGCCTTTCTCGGGAAATGAGCTTCACAGCGCGTTTCTTCTTCATGTGCTCGGGCCTTTCTCGGGAATGAGCTTCACAGCGTCGCCTTTCTTCACAGCTCCGGCCTTTCTTCAAGGGTAGAACTTCTAGAGATGCCGGATGTTCCACGCTGCTCGATGGGCACTCCTCCGAGTCTCCAAGCGTGCGGAGCCGGGCCTGGAAACATGAACAACCTTGAACGGGCCCTCCCACATGGGAGAAAGTTTATGCAACCCTTCCTGGAGAGGACCCATCTGAGCACGAGGTCCCCTACCTCAAGAGTCCTGGGGCGGATGTTGCGGCAGTGGTATCGCTGCAGCGCCTGTTGATACCTTACTGCGCCCATGCAGCTGCCTTCGACGATGTTCCTCCCCAAAGACGAGATCCGCCCCCCGCATGGCGTCCTGCTACGCCTCGTCGAACACCAGGACTCGTGCGGAGTGACGCCTGACCTCGTGAGGGAGGACAGCTTCTACTCCGTAGACAAGGAAGAACGGGGTCTCGCTAGTCGGCTAGGCCACGGTCGTGCAGATGGACCACAACACAGACTGGAGCTCGTCGTGCCAACCCCTGCCGCAGGCCTCCAGCTTCTTCTTGAAGGTCCTGGTTTGAGGCCCTTCAGACCTCCGCTGGCTCGCTTCGCCTGGCCATATCTGGGTGCGCCACCGGAGCGTAGCATATCTGTGTTCCAAGGTTAGCACAATACATTTTGAAGAGATTGCTGGTGAACTGCAAACCGTTGTCGGTGATGATGCGGTTAGGCACCCCAAACCGGCTCACGAGGCCCTCGATGAACTTGACCGCAGAGCTCGCCGGGATGTCTGCGGACAGCTTCCACCTCAGCCCACTTGGTGAACTTGTCCACGGTGACGAGAGGTAGCGATACCCGCTACCGAGGGAACGGGCCTAGAATGTCCAGCCCCGAACTGCGAATGGCCATGAGAGGGTATAGTTTCGCACCTCCCGCCGGCTGATGGATCTCCTTGGCGCAATTGGCGTGCCTCGCAAGCCTTTACCAGTTCAACAACGCTGTTGAGTGTCGGGGCAAGAGAACCCGCCGCGGGCGGCTTGCCAACGAGGGTTCATGACGATGAGTGATGCCCACAGCCTCCGCCGTGTATGTCTTCCAGTAATTCCTTCCCTTGCTCTCTGGAAATGCAACGTAGGGACACGTCATTCGGTCGCCCCCGGTAAAGCTCTCCATCCCTGATGCAGTAGGTTGTGGCTTGCTGTGCCACACGCTCCGCCTCCTCCTCCTTCTCCGGCAGGGTCCCCCGCGTCAAGTAGCTTTTGAGCTCTGTGATTCAGCACCCTTCCTGAGGCTCCAACGCCAGAGCAGGTGTGCCCCGAGGCCGGGCCGCAGACGGGCTCCCAAGGCAGCGGCCGGGGAGCTCCTCCCAGGTTGCGCCGCTTGATAGTGATGGTGCCGCCGAGGGCTCAAGAGTCGCTCAAGACGCCAGCTCCTCGAGGCAGCCGCCGACGCCTCTTGGCGATGTCATCCTCCTCTTGATTGGTGCCGCGAGGCACATACTGCAGCTCCAGCCTCCAGAACTGTTTCTCCATCCTGCGAACCTCCGCGAGGTAGGCTTCCATGTGCTCGTCCTTCGGCTCGTATATCTTGTTGGAGAAGTTGACGAGGAGTTGTGAATCGCCCTTGATGATGAGGCGCTTTACCCCCAAAGCAACTGCGGCTCTCAGGCTGGCTATCAGGCCCTCATATTATGCTATGTTGTTGGAGACCTTTTCCCCGTGCTGGAAACAGAGCTGCACGGCGTAATAGAGCTTGTCCTGAGTAGGGGATACGAGCACTGCGCCGGCCCCCGCGCCATGTCGGGAGAATGCCCTGTCGAAGTACATGACCCAGCCGTCCGGTGCCTCGCTCCTCGGAGAAAGTGATCGGTCTTCGGCTGCTTCGAGGTCGGGTGGCTGCGTCCATTCTGCCATGAAATCTGCGAATGCGGTCCCCTTGATGACTCTGGTTGTGCTGAATTCTAGCTGAAACGCTTGCAGTTCGATGTTCCACGGGGGCCGGCGGGGATTCTAGCTGAGTGAGTGGTGCGACGAGGCAAAAAAATATTTTCCGAATACATAATTGTACGTGCATTGCAACAGGTTATTGGATGAGGCCAATCAACAATAGTAGTACACTATTTGTACTAGCTTCACATGCTTCATGCGTCGGGCGGGTGTTTTTACAGTAGCCATATGTTAATGTGTTCGCAGTACGTAACCAGCACCTCGAATCCTCGATACTAGTACTATATAGTAGAAGTAAGTAGTAGGAGTAGTAGGGTGGCATGGGCCAGAACGAGCATTCACGTCCAGGAGTACGACACACGCCACCACCACGACATCCATCTGACACCATATTATTTCTTGGAGTCCGTGCTAGAGCAATCACTTCAACCTCGTCGTTTCTCTAACTTCAGCCATCGCGTGGCGGGCGAGGTGGGGGTTTGCCGATAGTCGGTTTCCTTAACTGCGGTCCCACTTGTAAGGCCAACTCCAACGCACGACCCCAAATGAACCTCCGTTTTGCACGAACTCCAATGATACTTTTGACTAGAAAAGCAAGACCGAAGAAAACAAGAACCACAAGAATACATTTCACTACTCCTGTAAGTTGGATTAGTGCCTTCTTGATGCATTCATTGTTGATCTGCGGAGGCTCGATCTTGCGTGCTTCTTTCTTCTTCGAGTGTAAAGAAGTAGACGTTGCTTCCTCGCATCTAGTCTCATGTCAAGCCTCTATTGTAGTAGGAGTATCCACAAGTGCACTAATCTCATCTCTAGCCTCTGTGCTACTAGCTAAAAGTGATATAACATCTACTAAATTGCGACTCCCTCCGTTGCATAATGCATGCCTTCTATTTGTCAAAATATATATGTATCTAGACATGTCTTAGTATATAGGTACATCCATTTTTGGACAAATGGAAGTCAAGTATTTTGGAACGGAGGGAGTACACAATAAAATTTTTAAGGTAGCACAACTAGTCTAATCCGAGAGCACAACCGAAGAGTTGGTCGGGTTCTTCCTCCTTTTGCCGACACGTGGGACATCCAACATCCAGGTCGTGTCATGAAAGAAAATAGAGTGGTAGTTGAAGCCATGAGATGTGCATCTTGGGTTAAACTGTAAATAGAATCTTACTACTCTTAAGTAACTCCAAAAGTGGCCACCGAAGATCTTTATTGGATTTGTTTTTCATCACCAACACGCCGAGGTGAAAGATGTGCAGGTTCAAGGGTCCTCTTGCGCTTTCAACGACATGTGGGGCCGCATGTGAGCAAATAGACGATGGGCTCCATACGTCTGCTGGCTGGCCGAGAAGAGAGATAGAGGAGGGCTGAGCACGGACTGCAGGAAATTTGTTCTACGCACTCGATATAGGCTCGATATAGTGGGGTGGCATGGGCCATAACTAGCATTCACGCCTAGCAAGACGGCACACGCCACCCCACGAGTCCCATCCTACACCAATTTTCTTGGAGTCCGTATACAGCCATCTCTTCTCCCTCCTATTTTCGCAGCCATCGCTGGTGGGCGGGTGGGGTTTGCCGATAGTCGGTTTGCTCAACTACGGTCCTACTTGTAAGATAAAATGCAACACCGCACGCATTACCTCTTGAGCGGCGTGCCAGACCAACCGTGTGGGGGTGCGACGCGAACACGACAGGCTTTTCCTTTTGAACTCGTAACTTGTAAAATTTGGTTCTATTCCATGGAGCGACCGATAGATAGAAAATAACGATTTTGCCTAGAGTAATGAGAAGTTTGGTTCGCGCCGCTCATGCATGGAGTACGTCTTTAAAATTATGAAGTTGACGCGAAGGTAAGATAATTACTGTAGTATCATATACTACTACATGGATTTGACGGAAAGAGAAAAATACATACGGATCCATCAACGACATCCTCACGCCCTAGTGCGCCGGGTCACCAACTGGCGTGTGAGGAGCAGCGGCGTTGGCGGCAAGCTCAACATGCTTCTGAACAGTGCCGTCCAAGGTTGCCCTGCGATCCAAGAAGGCCAGCGTCCTATGCTCCTCCTCTTGCATGTAGTAGTCCTTGTGGACGATTTGCGCGTAGACGTGAGTGATTATATCGATGGTGTCTTGCTGCGCCAGGCGATGTGCGGCGAACGCGACCGAGGTGGACATTCTCCGGCGCGACGACGGGCAGTCGCAGGGCCACCAGTGCGTCGAAGAGGTTGCCACCATAGTGGATGTTGAGGGTGGCGGGCATCACAGAGCCTGGGCGCGTCGGCTGGAGGCTTACGTCAAAGTCATCCGCAAGCTTCTTGATGACGGTGACTTGTCGAGGAAACCGACGAGGACCTCGTCGAACAAGGAGACGGTTATCGTCCAGCAGCCCTCGCCTGGCGGCCTCAAGCAATACTACCGAGACGTTCCTCGGTGCCGGGCCGCAGGCAGGCGCGTGGACCATCTGCACAGCCGGCCGATGCTCGCGCCATCGCCTCCATGGGTCTACCTTAGCTTCTAGTCAATCGATCTTGCGATTCGTGTGATCACTCTGCCCTTGGTTAGCGTGTTTAGGTGCGAGGATTTCATACTACTCTCGCCATTTACTTCACCTCCCTTTGGCTGTATGATAGGTGGGCCAGCCACCCCACGGGCCCACGTCATTCACCCAAAGGCAGTTGCCGTAAGTCAATGAAGCTGCCCCCTCCGTGTCGGTGCAGATAGTCATCTCACCGACCTCTAGTTGGGGCCAAACGAGAGAAGTTTGATGTTTATCGTTTATTGGTCCCTTTGCATTTTGCGCCAAAGTTTTGACCTTTGATTTAAATAAAATGTTAATGCATGTAAACAAAAATGTTGTGTAAGTCACCTTACGAAAACCAAATAATCCCAAAATACTTAGGCACGGTGCATTAACTCCCTCCTTGTTTCTTATTTCGTGACATATCAACCAATGAGTGATGTGGTTCGTGCATGCTTTCAATGACTTGAGACTACCAAACATGACATGCAGTGTTTAGTTCATTGCATGTAATCCTATTAGTACTCTAGTTAGCAAAAATACATTAAGTTCTCTCGCCGATAGGAATAAAACACCATGTATTTATTTACAGAGGGAGTAGTGCATTTTTTGTGACATGCATTACTAGATATTGCTAGTCAAATACTAAAATCTAGATGGACGTGGTAGTACTCCTAAATCCAGACGGTGGTGCTACTAGTACTAGTAGTAGTACTACCAATGTAGTAGTAGGAGTACTAGCACTGCACTACTGCTGGTCAAATTATTACGTGCTGCTCCTCACAAAGAAGTGACAAGACCTGCTACCGGAGATGACACTGAGTATAGGCGCCTGTTCGCATACCATAGTCAGCCTCACCGTCTGCAATACTATCATCATGGCTGTAGAGCTAGCCTGCTTACAACTAGCCCTGTTCGACATAATTTCCCATAGAGATGCCGTGCATTGCACGGAACACCAAGATTGGGGTGGATTTGCCCGCAGCGCCAGCGCCAGATTTTTCCATGGCCTTCTAGATGTGGTGGGGAGGAGATAAGGCTGATTGTGAGAGACAAGGAGTTGTTTGTAAATAGGGAACAAGTGCGGGCATCTTTTTGCAAAAATGGAGAAGCTTGGTTTGTATGCGTCAGATGGGAGGCACAAGATCATCACCAACTCAGGACCTGTTTGATTCGCAGGATTTTGAAAACGCAGGAATAGGACATGGCAATATTACAAGTTTCAAACTGATATTACAAATGTTAGGAGTAATGTTGCACCTACGAAGAGGGAATTACTAGGAAGTTTACGTAAGAACATTCGTTACTTTAGGTGGATGCAGCATTATTGTACAAACTAAAATCCACCGCCCTGACAAGTCACTAATGGGCAAATAAGTTTTTGAGTCTCTGGCCACTTGATGTTTCAAAACAAATTCAGCTTCATGGAGACTTTGTCATTTAGGCTTAGATGCTTATGTGATCATCACGCCATTCATTGTTGCGCCAGAGAACGCCAAACCTCATTACCTTGAGCACACTTGCCCCGCAACAAAGAACTCCGCCAATTTAATCTCACATGTGCTACCTCGTAGTCGATCAAATCAATTTCGTAAGATGGAGATCAAGGCATCCGATGAGATTGTTATAGTGCAGCACATTTTTCACTTTCGGTCTTTTTTATCTGCAAAATAAGAGAACATATTAGAGTAGCTGGCTGCATAAGATTGCCGTGTCATCAAGAGGTACCAATATCATTCGCTCATACGATAGGGTTGGCTAGCTAGTGATATTTTTCACTCTCTCTCTCTCTCTCTCTCTCTCTCTCTCTCTCTCTTTAACTAGGAGCACGTGAAGAGCTTGGGCATTTGTTGCCTTCCACTATGTGGTCGATGCCATATTTCACAAAAGTATGCCACATAATACACATCTATGTCAAATCAAAAGATTTTGGCACCGCTCTCGCGATGTGAGAGAGTTGGCACCGCTGTGCACACAAACCCACATGTATAAACAAATCAATCAAACCAACTACACCAGCTTCTCACTCTCCCAAACAAGTGTTTTTTTATTGCCTCAGTCCTCTCTCTCCCACGCAGTGTTTTTTCATTGCGTGAGTTAATTTGCACCGGAGCAAACTAGGTGATCCAGATTGGGACACCAGGTGAGCAATGGAGGGGGCACCGATGCCAAATGCATCACAAGTGAATTTGGCACATGTTTTGGCCTACATAGCCCACTTTTGTACTCCCTCCGTCCCAAAATTCTTGTCTTAAATTTGTCTAAATACAGATGTATCTAGTTACATTTTAGTGTTAGATACATCCGTATCTAAACAAATGTAATACAAGAATTTTGGGATTTGAAGGAATACTACTCGATTTAGTATACAATTTTGACCATAGATTTACCTAAGAAATGCCAATGCATGTCACTAAAATTACACCATTTGAAATTATATTCAAATACTGAATCCAACGATATAGTTCTTAGTGACATGCATTAACATTTTTAAATTAAATCTATGGTCAAATTTTGATACTACAAAACCGGAAGAGTAAACCAGACGGAGGTAGTACTTGCTCTTAGGGTAACCATAGAGTTATCGGAGTAGTCTAAGTTACTTTCCACTATGACTAGCCTAGGCTATTATAGTAGTACAGATATAAAACGATGTAGGTGATCACGTGAGAAAAAATACTAAAACATTTATTTCGTGCAAAGCGTAGATGCAGTTTTGAACACTACGCTTGTCATCGTAATTTGGGAAAATTACGAAAAATTGAGCTATGTTGTGATTACCGCTTACTTATAGGAAAGAAGTTTCACCTCGATGAGTAGCTTCTCCGCAGAAAGCATGTAAGGAATCCAACAACTTGATCCAGATTAAATGATAGATTTTAGTGCTAAGATCTTCACTGCACACATGGATCGGGTCAAGCTTGTGGGAATCATTTTCGGAAGACGATCGTAATACATCAAGAAGAAATTTAAAATTGTGAATTTCAAGAAGACGGAGAAGAAGATGAGTGTTGTACCGAACGATTACGGATCCAAAGAAAGAGTTCGAGAATTTGGGAGACGAGTACACCAACGCTTATCAATTTCAAGCGTCAATGACCCTGATTTTTGTTGGACCTTCTAGATCCAATACAAGCAATCTCTCAAGGAAAGGCGATTCTCAATGACCATAACGTGGAACAGCTGGAGTGATCTCTTCCCAATTGATGTCTTGTTGCGGGGCCAGCAAGACACATAAATCCATCGGAGATTCGTCGAGGCGATGTGGAGGCTAATGAACCCGTGGATCTGCTCAAGACAAAGGTACTCGAGCGCAATACAGCTACTGAGTAGGTGCTCCATAGCCTTCTTCGAGATGACAAAGGTCGAGCTGCTTGAGTTGAGGGAGAAGAAGAGCGGGCGCGACATTAATCTGGGGAAGATAGCAGGAGCTGAAGCTGGCGCGGCGCAGTGTTGGCGTGAGGCTGAGCGCGGACGGCGGTAGAGAGCGACATCGTCCAGCTTCAAAGCTGAGCTCCTTGAGCTGATCTAGGGCGGGGGATAAGAACGACTCGTCGAACTTGGGTTGGACCTTGCAGTTGGTACTGAACCTGCGGATGTCAAGGCGCTTGGCTGGCCCAGGTGCGGCGAAAGGATCTTGGAGATCGCGCCATGCGTTTATAATCCCCGCCGCAGAGGTAGCTGTCGACGGTGAGATTGAGGGGGATGCAGCGCCAGAGGGGGCGCCACCGCCGGGAGAGCAGGGCGGTCCCCACGGCAGATTTGGTGGGGAGGAGGCCGATGATGACGAGCAGCATGTCATCGGGGTGGCTGCTGATAAAGTCCAGGCTCGCCGGATGCGGTTTTGGCTCGAGCCGCCTCCGCTTGTTGGCTGCCTTGACGTCCATCTCAACCGGCGGCGATGCCGGTGTACACGTGTGCTGGTGTTTGTTGTGTGCTGGGTGTGCGCAAGTGCTTCCTTCTGTGCATGCCGCCGCGCAGTGGTGAATTGTGCGCGAGTGCGTCCTTCGCGCGCAAGAAGTTTGTCCTCAATGTGCCCTCAATTTACTAGTGTGCGGGGTGCTACCCCGAGTGGTTTCAACTTTGTTTCCTTCATCGCGTGTCAGATGGGCCTCTAGTTTACTTATTTTCACCCACTGCCACATGGGCCAGTACACGAAGATACAGAACACGAGCTGACAAGGCAGCATGTGGATTGGTTAACCAGTTAACTAAACAATATACGGAGCTATACGCTGACACAGTGAGCGTATAATCCGTGGGTATAGAGAGTTCGAGTGAGAGGGGAGGCCCGTGAGAGATAGCAGAGAGAGAGAGAGAGAGAAAGAGCTACTCCCTCCGTTCGATAATGTAGTTCCAACGTTTTTTTAAGTCAAACTTTTGAAACTTTGACCAAGTTTATAAAGAAATTACTTATATCTACAATACCGAAGATAAATGACAGTATGAAGTAAGTACATGTTGTGATGAATCTAATGATCATTCCAGATGTAAATGTTTTTCTCCACATATACCTAGTCAAACTTTTCTGAAGTTTGACTTTTCAAAACATCCATATGCTTATGGACGTGACAGAGTCCCTAACTAGAGACAGAGAGAGTGAGTGAAAAAAGTGTGTGTGCGTGTGTGAAAGAGAAATGGACAACACACGATAAAAGTAGAGAAAAAGCGTGCGTGTCTTATGCAAACATATCACACATGCATCTTCGACAACGGAGGCAGGGTGAGGAAATAGTGTGTGGTTGTTTGGAACCGAGAGAGCAAGACCCCTAGCACGTGGCCACGAGGGGTCTGACAAACAAGGGAGAGAGGTCGAGAGAGACGACGGAGAAAATGTAGACATGGGGAGGAGAGAGTGTATGTTTGTCATAGAGAGATCCCCGAGATCGTGATGGGACTACATGGGTGGGAGATCGAGTGACAAGGTGTGTGCGATAGAAGATGCCCGAGAGATATCGAGATAGACGATGGATGGAAGGAGACAATACGTGTGTTCCTCGATGGCTAGTAAGAGATAATCATACTTAGGAGGGGGGAGTGATTGCGCCTATGACGGAGTGAGGGATTATGGTACTTAGGGGGGTGCGTGTCACATGGAGAGAGAACAAGGGCGGAGAGTGTTGGATGGGTCTATATGTATAGCACGAGCAAGACATTTGTATGTGTGAACCAGGGAGATATAAGGCCAGTTTGGCTTGCGTCCTGAGCATCTTTTGCCTGGCCTGGGGTTGTGGCTGGATTTCATGCACGCTTGTTTGGTTGCTACCCTGTGAAAAAGAAAGCCCGCCTGGCCTGGGTTCCCTTGCACTTTAATTAGCCTGGCTGAACTCCAGACACTGCAAGTAGCCTGGCCTAGGCGACCGATTTTGAACGCCTGGCCGTGCCTGGTCGTGTGGCCACGAGGCTAACAGCAACATGGATGGATATTAGCATTAAAAAAAACCATGTTTTGGGCTGCGGCCAACTCTCAATAGCTTCAATCTTGGCTTTATCAACTTAAATTCCCTGTGGAGTAACAACATAGCCAAGAAAAGATACTCGGTTGGTGCAAAAGGTGCAGTTCCCAAGGTTACCAAACAAATGTGCATCACGTAGAGCAATAAAAACAACACGTAAATGTTCCAAATGTTCTTCCAAATATTTGCTATAAATCAATATATCATCAAAATAGACTACCACAAATTGTCCAATGAAAGCACGTAAAACTTCGTTCATTAGTCTCATGAAAGTACTAGGTGCATTAGTTGACCCAAAAGGCATGACTAACCACTCATATGAACCAAAATTAGTTTTAAATGTTGTTTTCCATTCATCTCCCAATTTCATACGAATTTGATGGTATCCACTACTCAAATCAACTTTGGAGAATATTGTAGAGCCACTCAATTCATCAAGCATATCATCTAGCCTAGGAATAGGATGACGATAACGAATAGTAATATTATTAATGCCTCTACAATCAACACACATACGCCGACGCACCATCCTTTTTAGGCACTAGTATAATAGGAACAGCACAAGGACTAAGAGATTCGCGATATAACCTTTGTCGAGCAGCTCCTGCATTTGACGCGTAATCTCCTTCGCCTCCTCCGGATTGGTACGGTATGGTGCACGGTTGGTAGCGACGCACCAGGAATTAAGTCAATTTGATGCTCAATCCCTCGAGTAGGTGGTAATCCGGTGGCACGCCTTATGGAAGACGTCAGTGAACTCCTGCAAAATGTTAGTGACTGCAGGGGGCAAAGAGGAAGGCACATACTCAATTGAAAATAATGCCTCTTTGCACACAAAACCATAGCAAACAGATTTGCTAAAAACTAGCTCATCAATATCAGATTTGGTGGCAAGTAAACATGCACTTCTCAATTTAATTTGAGAAGCAACACTAGATGGTTTATTATTAGGCTTCATTTGTTGCTCAAATTCTTTTGCCACAATCTGATTTTCACTATTATTTTTCTCCTGTTTTGCTTTATTAGCTCTATGAATATCATCTTTCAAAATGGAATCAGGAGTCATAGGAAGCAAAGTAATATTTGTATCCTTATGAACAAGAGTATACTAATTGTTTCTACCATGGTGTACAGAATTTTTATCAAATTTCCATGGTCTACCAAGTAATAAGGAACATGCTTGCATAGGTACCACATCACAATCAACATAATCAACATATGTAGAGATAGTAAAATGCACCCGAACAGTACGTGTTACCTTAACCTTGTCGCTGTTGTTGAACCATTGGATGTAGTAAGGATGTGGATGTGGTCTTGTGGTGAGAGATAGCTTCTCCACCATCTCCATGATAGCCAAGTTCTTGCAGCTCTCTCCATCTATGATGACGCGAATAGAACGTTCCTTCACAACTCCCTTTGTATGGAACAAATTATGCCTCTGATTTTGCTCAGCTTGTGTAACCTGCACACTCAAAACACGAGAGCAACTAAACATTCATACATGTCAAGATCTTCAAGAGCCATGTATTGCATCTCATGATCAGAATCATCTCCACCGTGTTCTTCATGTGTAATAAGAGCCAAAGTCTCCTCATCATAGTCACTAGCGGACTCATACCCACCATCCTCAGTAGCAATCATCACAAGCTGAGATTTGCATTCTCTCGCAAAATGTCCTCTTCCCTTACAACGACAACAAATAATATCACTTGTGTGCCCTGTTGGTGCCATGGAAGAAGAAGAGCTCTGTGCAGGCTCGGCAGGTGTGCTCTTGGCAGATAGTGGTGGTTGTGCCTGCTTTCTTGTATCACGGTTGGAGGTGGCACCTAAAGGAGGTGATGGTGCAGCGGAAATAGATGATGCACGTGCTATCCATGATGAAGGTCGACCTGCAGAAAAGTTAGTTCGCGCCAATGCTTGTCGATCCTGCACTTCACATTCAGCTTTACAAGCAAGATGGAATAAGCGAGTGATATTATTATAATCCTTATACTCTAGAATGGTCTGAATCTCTCTATCTAATCCACCCATAAAACGTGCCAGCATAGCTTCATTCTCCTCAACAATACCACATCTAATCAAGCCAGTTTCTAATTCCTGATAATATTCTTCTACATAATTTTTTCCTTGTCTTAAGCGCTGCAATTTTTGAAGTAATTCACATTGATAATATGGTGGAACCCAACGAGTACGCATAGCAGTTTTCAAAGCA
The DNA here is from genome assembly GCA_021605205.1 of Aegilops longissima. Classification (NCBI taxonomy): domain Eukaryota; kingdom Viridiplantae; phylum Streptophyta; class Magnoliopsida; order Poales; family Poaceae; genus Aegilops; species Aegilops longissima. The sequence continues at coordinate 343,795,082 of CM038678.1, forward strand.
GCCCAAGTAGCCGGAATAGGATATAATCTACAATGTTCGACCACCAAACACATGCAAAGCTAGTGAAAGCACAAACAAAGCAGCAGAACACGCCTCTCCTCGTGATATTGTAAACATGTAAATCGTTGTTCAGTTTCTAACTCCCAAGTAAGATATATATCAGAACATATCTACCCTCAAATGGTGGAATATTCAATTTCAGTTTAGGGAGATGGTCATGATCTCGCACTGAGGGGAGCCCTAACATTGCCATTATTTGCATGTGGACGACATGGTGGTTGTGGTGCTGGTGGTTGCACGTAGTTCTGATTTTGATCAACTTCATCCTCGTAATCTCCCACATAATCATCATCCTCCGCATCAGCAGCAGGAGCCACAGAAGTATCAACAGCAGCACCAACAGTTTGGCCAAGCGCAATAGGGACACGGCTCGCTCGGCGGAGGGCAGTTTCGCGACGTGGAGGTAGTCGTCGTTGTTCTTGTTGTAGAGGTGTGTTAGGTGCAGCCGGTGGTGGTGGTGGAAGACGCGCGAGCAATTCATTAAACTTTTTATCGAGCTTTGTTTCGAACGTCTTCTCCATGCCATCTATCTTCTCCATGGCCCCTTCAAATCTTTTTAGCACATCTTGCACCTGTCCACTCATCATTTGCTGAAATTTATCATGCAACTCCTTATTCGTCATGTTCTCCCAGTCATTCTCGTCGGCTTGTGATCCTGGCATGATTAGCAGCAATAGAAACACACAAGAATATGATCCTACAGACTACTAACAAGAGGTGGTGGTGGGTGTCACAAATCTGTCAAGAAAATCTCAAATTCTTACCAGTTATTACCCAGCAGCAGGAAGTGATCGGCAACCGTTGTAGTCAAAACTCTCAAAAGCTTGAATAGAGCGACTGCCAGGGAGAGTTAAACGCACGACATAGATTTATGTGCAGCTAGGAAGGCTTATAGTATGGTAGCAAAAAGGGTAAACAATAATCAATTCAGAGATGCAAAGTTGAATAAACGCTCAACGACGGTATTGTGCTGGTCCTGGCTAGATCGTGCTAGAGACGCGAGCCTAGAACACTAACAAAATCACGGCGCTGCACGCAAATAAGGGAGGAGCACACTCTAAAAAAATTCTCTTTTTTTGGCTCCGCAACAATTTTTTTCCAAAAAGTCTATAAATGGTCTAAAAATTGCCTAGCCAGAAATTTCCAGACTTTGTTTTTTTAGTTTGCAACTATTTTTCTACTGCGGGTAGCACGGAAGTTGGGGAGTCCTTCTCTGTCACGACTCGGAGTATGGAGTGATCTGGAAATCCAAAATAGAGTTACAAAATACTGGACTCGAAATAGGACTGGTGGCGGAGATGAATCTGGTGGAACTCAGACTGGTGGCGAAGATGAATCTGGTGGAACTCGGACTGGTCGCGGATATATGTTGCAGGTGGACTCAGATTGGCGTAATGGCGGCGGATATGTGGTTGCGTATATGGACTCAGATTGGCGGTGAATATGTGGTGATATATGGAAGAAGCGATGATGATGATGCGGTGGTGTGATACGTCTCCGTCGTATCTACTTTTCCAAACACTTTTGCCCTTGTTTTGGACTCTAACTTGTATGATTTGAATGGAACTAACCCGGACCGACGCTGTTTTCAGCAGAATTGCCATGATGTTGTTTTATGTGCAGAAAACAAAAGTTCTCGGAATGACCTGAAACTCCACGGGATGTCTTATAAAAATAATAAAAATCCTCGCTAAAGATGAAGACCAGGGGCCCACACCTGTCCACGAGGGTGGGGCGCCCCTAGGGCGCCCTCTACCTCGTGGCCCCCGAGCCCTCCGACGCCAACTCCAACTCCATATATTGGCTTTGGGGAGAAAAAATTAGAGAGAAAGTTTCATCGCTTTTACGATATGGAGCCGCCGCCAAGCCCTAATCTCTCTGGAGGGCTGATCTCGAGTCCGCTCGGGGCTGCGGAGAGGGATTCGTCGCCGTCGTCATCATCAACCATCCTCCATCACCAATTTCATGATGCTCACCGCCAGACGTGAGTAATTCCATCGCTGGCTTGCTGGGCGGTGATGGGTTGGATGAGATTTATCATGTAATCGAGTTAGTTTTGTTAGGGTTTGATCCCTAGTATCCACTATGTTCTGAGATTGATGTTGCTATGACTTTGCTATCTTAATGCTTGTCACTAGGGCCCGAGTGCCATGATTTCAAATCTTGACCTATTATGTTTTCATAAATATATGTGTGTTCTTGATCCTATCTTGCAAGTCTATGGTCACCTACTATGTGTTATGATCCGGCAACCCCGAAGTGACAATAATCGGGACCACTCCCGGTGATGACCATAGTTTGAGGAGTTCATGTATTCACTATGTGCTAATGCTTTGTTCCGGTTCTCTATTAAAAGGAGACCTTAATATCCCTTGGTTTCCAATAGGACCCCGCTGCCACGGGAGGGTAGGACAAAAGATGTCATGCAAGTTCTTTTCCATAAGCACGTATGACTATTTACGCAATACATGCCTACATTACATTGATGAACTGGAGCTAGTTCTGTGTCACCCTATGTTATAACTGTTACATGACGAACCACATCCGGCATAATTATCCATCACTGATCCGGTGCCTACGAGCTTTCCATATACTGGTCTTCGCTTATTTACTTTTCCGTTGCTACTGTTATCATCACTACAAAAATACCAAAAACATTACTTTTGTTGTCTTTACTTTGTTACCGTTACCACCACTATCATATTACTTTGCTGCTAAACACCTTGCTGCAGATACTAAGTTTCCAGGTGTGGTTGAATTGACAACTCAGCTGCTAATACTTGAGAATATTCTTTGGCTCCCCTTGTGTTGAATCAACAAATTTGGGTTGAATACTTTACCCTCGAAAATTGTTGCGATCCCCTATACTTGTGGGTTATCAAGACCTTTTTCTGGTGCCGTTGCCGGGGAGCATAGCTTTATTCTTTGAGTCACTCAGGATTTATATCTGCTGGACACTATGAAGAACTTGAAAGACGCTAAGACAACAATTTATCCCTCAACTACGAGGGGAGGTAAGGAACTGCCATCTAGCTCTGCACTTGATTCACCTTCTGTTATGAGTAAGCTAGCGACACCTAAACCTGCTTCTGCTATTCGTTCCGATATGTCGCATGTTATTGATGATGCCACTTCTTCTATGCATGATACTTGTGATGAAACTACTTCTATGCTTGATACTACTGTGCCCCTTGGTGAATTTCTAGATGAACAAATTTCTAGGTCTAGAGAAAGAGAAAATATTGAAATTGAATACAATGATGAAAGTGATGATGAAAATATGCCTGCTATTCCTGAGGGTTATCTTTTTGATGCTGAATCTTCTGCAGCTATTTTTGCTTGTAAGGATAGATATGAACTTAAGAGGCTGCAAGTTAAATGGAGTAAAGAATCTCTTAGAGATAGGATGAGACGCGACCCTACTTTTGCTACTTCACCTATCTGTGTTCCTGATAAGGATTATTATGAATTCTCTGTTGATCCTGATATAATTACTTTGGTCGAATCTGATCCTTTTTATGGCTATGAATCTGAAACTGTTGTGGCACATCTTACTAAGTTAAACGATATAGCTGCCCTGTTTACTAATGATGAGAGATCGCGCTACTTTTATATACTCAAAATACTTCCGTTCTCATTAAAGGGTGATGCTAAGATATGGTTTAATTCTCTTGATCCTGGTTGTGTGCGTAGTCCCCAGGATATGATTTATTACTTCTTTGCTAAATATTTCCCTGCTCATAAGAAACAAGCTGCTTTGAGGGAAATATATAATTTTGTGCAAATTGAAGAAGAGAGTCTCCCACAAGCTTGGGGGAGGCTTCTCAAGTTACTTAATGCTTTGCCTGATCATCCTCTTAAGAAACCTGAAATACTTGATATCTTTTATAATGGACTAACCGATGCTTCCAGAGATTACCTGGATAGTTGTGCTGGTTCTCTTTTCAGGGAAAGAATACCGGATGAAGCTGAAATTCTATTGAATAATATGTTGACAAATGAAAATAATTGGGCACCTCCTGAGCCAACTCCCGAGCCAGCTCCAGAGCCAATTACTGAGCCTATTCCTAAACCAACTCCGAAGAAGAGAGGTGTTTTATTTCTTAGTCCTGAAGATATGCAAGAGGCAAAGAAATCTATGAAAGAAAAAGGTATTAAAGATGAAGATGTTAAGAATTTACCTCCTATTGAAGAAATACATGGTCTTAATCTCCGCCTGTTGAAGAAGTCTATGATCTCAATTCTTTATTCACCGAAGAACCTCCTGATTCTGACACCCAACACAGGTAGTAAAGATAAATTCTCTCTATAGATATGATAAAGCTGAAGTACCTCCTACTAAAATTGCTAGTCAGTGCTTGGATGAGTTTGATAACTTTATGTTTAAGCAAGATGACTTTAATGCTTATTTTGGTAGACAACTAAAACAGAATATCTTTATGATTAAACGCTTGAGTGATTATATGGCTAATATAAGAGGTGAACTTAAACTTGTTAGCAAACATGCTTCTATGGTTACACTCAAGTAGAACAAGTACTTAAAGCTCTTAAAGAAGTGCTTGATGAAATGAATAGTAAGAAAAATGATTATGCTATTAGAGTGGCTACTAGAACTGGTAGAATGACTCAGGAACCTTTGTATCCTGAAGGCCACCCTAAGAGAATCGAGCAAGATTATCAGAGAAATAATATTGATATGCCTAGTTCTTCTAAAAGGAAGAAAAAGAAAAATGATAGAACTGTGCAAACTTCTTGTGAACCTATTGCTGAACCACCTGACAATACAAGAAAAAGGATGATGAGGATTTTGAGCGCTTTGCTGAAATGATTAGACTTATCTTTTTGCGTATGCGATTGACTGATATGCTCAAAATGAATCCTTATGCTAAATATATGAAAGATATTGTTACAAATAAAACAAAGATACCGGAAGCTGAAATTTCCACCTTGCTTGCTAATTATACTTTTAAGGGTGGAATACAAAAGAAACTTGGAGATCCAGGAGCTTGGAGCCGGTGTTGGTGTTATGCCTCTCTCTTTATATCATAGACTTGACTTGAATAAATTGACACCTACTGAAATATCATTGCAAATGGCTGATAAATCAACTGCTATACCTGTCGGTATTTGTGAGGATGTGCCTGTTGTGGTTGCAAACGTTACTATTTTAACGGACTTTGTTATTCTTGATATTCCCGAGGATGATAGTATGTCTATTATTCTTGGAAGACCTTTCCTTAATACTGCAGGGGCTGTTATTGATTGCAACAAAGGCAATGTCACTTTTCATGTTAATGGTAATGACCATACGGTGCACTTTCCGAGGAAACAACCTCAAGTTCATAGTATCAACTCTATTGGAAAATTTCCATCGATTATATTTGGAGGTTTTGAATTTCCTCTCCCTACTGTCAAGAAGAAATATGATATACTTATTATTGGGGATGTCCATATCCCCGTTGAGGTAACATAGTGTTATTCGAAATTTCTCCGGTTCCATGATTATCGGAATGAGTTTGTTAACAAGACTTGATCAACCTTGTTAGTGGATTCTTTTTTATGAGCATGAGATGGATGAAACTAGAAGCACAACCTTCTGTACCCTCTTTATATTTTCTGTTATTTAGTTGAAATAAAGTAAAAATAGTATTTTTCTGTCTGTTTCCTTATTTATCCATGCAATATAAAAATATCCCGAAAATAAAAGTCCTCAGAATGCCATGCCAATTTAATATGATTTTTTCGGGAATATTTGAGGATTTTTAGTGCAAAATTACATGGGAGCTGCCACTGCCACGAGGTGGAGGGCGCGCCTACCCCTTGGGCGCCCCTGCCTCGTGGGCCCATGGTGGCCCTCCTCCACTTATCCCTGCACCCATCTTCTTCCTCTGCCTCACACAAACCCGAAAAACCAACTGAAGCTTGTGTTCCAGCCACTTTTGCTGTGATTTTCGATCTCCTTGCTCAAAGCACCCCTCGCAAAACAGCTTGGGGAGATTGTTCCTTGGTATGTGACTCCTCCATTGGTCCAATTAGTTTTTGTTCTAGTGCTTTATTCTTTGCAAATTTGTGCTGCATAGGTGACCATGTTCTTGAGCTTGCATGTCAAATTTATATGGTCCCAAGTAGTTCTAATGCTTGATATATGCTCTAGGCACTTGTATGAGTAGTTGCTATCAGTTTTATTGAAGTTGGTTCACTTTTGTTTGAAGTTACTAAAAATTCCAGAATTATTTTTCAGAGAAAACAATATGCTTAGGAAGATGTTCCAAGGTGGTTCTTCAAGGAAGCAAGGTCCCAGGCTTGCAATGCGTGATGCTGACGAGGAACCACCAAGAGACGCTCCTGTGAGGCCCTGTGAATGGCCTTTGGAAAATTTTATGAATCAAGCGGGAATCAAAGAAGAATTTAACGCATATTTGTGTAATGCCGGTCTTGAGGACTTTGAAGCTGACAAATGCCCCCAGTATCATGATCTCACAAGTTCATTTGTGGGGAGGTTTGAGTTTTCATCTTTGCAATAGAGGAAGATATATTATTACCAGAGAGGAGGTAGATGAGTATGAGAGGAGAGCGGAGGCGGCTTGACGCCACGCTGCAGCTCAGGAGGCGATAGCCGCTGCATCGCAGTACGACCCCAGCTACACCTACGGATATCAGCCAGGCTATCCCTGGCAATAGACCAACTTAGGCCAAAAGCCTAAGCTTGGGGGAGTACGTATTTCCCACCAACATTACATTCATGTTCACACACACTCATTGCTAGATGTCTGTGCTCATACTCTTTCACTGTAATATCCATGCTAGTTTATTTTCCTTTTTCCTGCTTTCTTCTTGTGTGTTTAATAAACCTTAAGAAAAACCAAAAAAAAATTAGTAGTAGTTTATTTTTCCTGCTGTAGTAGTAATAATTAAAAAGAAAACCCAAAAATATTTCATGTTCTTCTTTTGCTTGTTGGGAGCTTTCCCGTGTAAATAGTTTTTATTTCCTTTCTTTTCCTTGGGGGTCAGTAGGAGAAGACCACGATTAAATTGTTGAAGTGGCTCTTATATGCATTATTGTTGATTTAACCAAGAGCCCATATTTCCTTGTCTTCTCCTGTTTATTGAATGCTCGCAGAGTCCAGCTTAGTCCAATGCACGTGCACTCTTATTATTATTCACACCGTTCGGTCGTGCAAGTGAAAGGCAATTATGATGACATATATGATGGACTGATTGAGATGGGAAAAGCTGGTATGAACTCGACCTCTTTTGTTTTTGTAAATATGATGAGCCCATCGTTCCTGATTCAGCTTATTATGAATAAACATGCTTGCAATGACAATTAGAGATCATAGTTGCTTGTGCCATGCTTGATTAGCTATGAGTTATAATGGTTTACCTTGCGTGCCAACATGCTATTGAGATGATTATGATGTGGTATGATAGGGTGGTATCCTCCTTTGAATGATTTAAGTGACTTTACTTGGCACATGTTCACGCATGTAGTTTAAACAAATCAACATAGCCTTCACGATATTTATGTTCATGGTGGATTATATCCTACTCATGCTTGTATTCAATGTCTATTAATTTTAATGCATGTTCATGGCTGTTGTCGCCTCTAGTTGGTCGCCTCAGTCTTTTGCTAGCCTTCACTTGTACTAAGCGGGAATACTGCTTGTGCATCCAAATCCCTTAAACCCCAAAGTTATTCCATATGAGTCCACCATACCTTACTATATGCGGTATCTACCTGCCGTTCCAAGTAAATTTGTATGTGCCAAACTCTAAACCTTGAAATAATCATTCTGTTTTGCATGCTCGAATAGCTCATATATCAACTAGTGCTGCCCTTATCTTCCGTGTTAGGCGGGTTATGCTCAAGAGGAGTGGACTCCGCTCCTCACTCACGAGAAAATGGCTGGTCACCGGGATGCCCAGTCCCATGCTTTATGCAAACTAAATCAAAATAATTGCAAACAAAACTCCCCTGGGACCCGTCGAATGTTGGAGGCACTTGTTGTTTCGAGCGAGCCACAGATTGATGCTTGTGGAGGAGGGGGAGTATAAACTTTACCATTCTGTTTGGGAACCGCCTATAATTTGTTTAGCATGGAAGATATCGTCATCTCTTAGTTGTTATGTTGACAATGAAAGTATGCCGCTCAAAATATAATTATCTCTATTTCAAAATCGAGCTCTGGCACCTCTACAAATCCCTGCTTCCCTCTGCGAAGGGCCTATCTATTTACTTTCATGTTGAGTCATCACCCTCTTATTAAAAAGCACTAGCTGAAGAGCACAGCTGTCATTTGCATTCATTATTGTTAATTTATATCGGGTATGACTATGATTGGATCTCTTCTACCATGAATTACAATGTCTAGTCAGTCCTTGATCTTTGAAGGAGCTCTGCATTTATGTTTTGCGGTCTCAGAAAGGGCTAGCGAGATACCATCTTGTTATATCATATTATGATTATTTTGAGAAAGTGTTGTCATCCGAGATTTTTTATTATGGCTTGCTAGCTGATTATGTTATTGATATGAGTAAACATGAGACCTGAGAATTATTGCAAATGTGGTTAGTTATGATCTTTGCTGAAAACCTGAATGCTGGCTTGACATAAGTACAACAACAAGAGCAAACAGAGTTTGTAAAAGTTTTTCTTTTTCTCTTTCAGTTTGTCAACTGAGTTGCTTGAGGACAAGCAAGGGTTTAAGCTTGGGGGAGTTGATACGTCTCCGTCGTATCTACTTTTCCAAAAACTTTTGCCCTTATTTTGGACTATAACTTGTATGATTTGAATGGAACTAACCCGGACTGACGCTGTTTTCAGCAGAATTGCCATGATGTTGTTTTATGTGCAGAAAACACAAGTTCTCGGAATGACCTGAAACTCCACGGGATGTCTTATAAAAAATAATAAAAATCCTCGCCAAAGATGAAGACCAGGGGGCCCACACCCTGTCCACGAGGGTGGGGGCGCCCCCCCTATGGCGCGCCCCCTACCTCGTGGGCCCCCTGGAGCCCCTCTCACGCCAATTCCAACTCGATATATTGGCTTTCGGGGAGAAAAAAATTAGAGAGAAAGTTTCATCATGTTTTACGATACGGAGCCGCCGCGAAGCCCTAATCTCTCTCGGGAGGGCTGATCTGGATGTGACACCCCAAAATTTTGACCTTGTTTTATTAATTAAAATTTTGCCAGGAAATTAAAACTTTTATTTTCTGGGCTCCTTTTTGATTTTTGAATTTTTTTTCTCTTGTTATTATGGAGTTTTCCCCAAAAAGAAAACTTTCAAATATTTTATTGGGCTTGTTTAACCTCTCAAGAATTTTTTTTCTTTTATCAGTAGAACTAATTACATAATTAATTTGCTTGATCTTTATTTTCTTGAAAAATGGTTTTCCAAGGTTATATGGCCATATTGAACTACAACCATTTGATAAATTCACTTAAAACTCCAACCAAAATTTGGAGATGTCAGGTGATGTTTTTAAATCACTTTTATGCAAAAATATCTTTTATTCATGAAATATTTTGAGCTGTACACCCAATTTTCTTCTCTGGTCCAGTGGGCAATTTTGCACTACAACTCAGTTAAATACTTCTTTCTAGCCTCCACCAACATTATGGGATGTTGGTAGTAGCATATGTTTCAACTTTATGCAAAAACCCAGTGATGTTATTTGAAAATTTTGAGTGAATCAACCTCATCTTCATTCTGGTCCAACATGATGGTTTGTACAGAATCCATTTTCTTGCTTGCTCTTTGGCCCTTGATTCTTTCCCCTACTTGTAGACCACCCTACAAAACCCCTAAGTCCAGGAGCATGCAACCATTGGAATATTTTTGGTCCATGAGATGATGCCATTTACCTCCTGTCCAGAATTGAAGTTTTGCAAAACTTGCACTAACAAGTTTGTGCTCTGTACAAACTAACCTCACCACCCTCTTGTGCATCTAAAGAGACTAGGATCCGGAAGATTTGGCCACTCCAAGAAAAGCCTAGGTGCCTGTGGCCTTTTGTCAAACACCAGAGTGCATGGACAGATTGGCATGAGTTTTTGTTTGCATTATGAACTTGGTCTCCGACCTAACCACCTTGTCCCTTGATCTCCCTCTATCAATAACCTAGTCATGTTCCTTTCCAACCTCGCCTAAGCACTGGAGTGCCATGGCATTTCGCCGAGCAGCTGGTGGGCGTGCACGGGCGCGCCAGAGCGCACTAACTGCAGTCCAAGACTGAGAGCCGCCCGCGTCACAGACTCCGTGCCCCTTGACACTTGGCCATCCGCAGCCAGACGCCACGATCCTCCTACACCACAACGCCACCCGACCACCCCTAGCACCCCACAGTGCCACCGTCAGGTTGGCCGTGGTGGCTAGCTGATGGCCGCATACAGGCCCCGGCCGTGTCAGCGCCGCCCGATCCACCAGCTCTCGCCACCTGCCCCATGGAGCTTCGCGAGCTCATCCACAAGTGTGTCGCCTAGCTCTCGTCGCCACCCACGCCACCGATCACACAGAGAGGCGGTTCGCGGCGACCTTATCCTCGGCCATGGAACCGCCATGGATACACTATAAATAGGAGACCCGAGCTCATCTGGGCACTCAGGCGGCCTCAGTCCACTCCTCCAGTTTCCCCCATGGCAGCAAATTGACCCGAGGAGGCCGTCTTCTTCCTCTCCGGCAACTCCTGCCGCCGCCATCGCCCGGCCTTCCGGCGCCACCAGACCTCCCCTCTCCACTCTCTTCACCAGAACTCCCTCTCCCTCTCATGAGTCCAAACCCCCACTCAATTTTGCTCGAGACTCGCCGCAGTCAAGAACTCACTTTTCCCGACGGCCACCGCCCGCTGAGAAGCTCTGCCGCCAGCAGCTCCATCCATCCCAGGGCCATGCCGACCACCGAGGGACCGCCTCGACCCCGAGCCCGCTGGTGGCCTCCGCCGAGAGGTGCCACCAATCGCCGGGCGACGACCGCCGAGTCCCGCCTCCCGCTCGCCGAGATGAAGAAGAGGAAGGGACTGGTCAAACCTGACCAGTGGGGCCCCTGGACCCACTGTCAGCGACCCACCCCGCCGCCACGTGCTTTTAGTGAAAGCGTAAACCACCCCAGTACGTTTCCTCCGCTCCGAAAATGTATTCCTCTCTGAAGCATTTTCTTTTATATTTCTTTTTAAAAACAGATTTTGACCAAATCTTTGACTGGCTATAACTTTTTAAATATAACTCCAAATGAATTGATTCTTTTTCCTACATCTCCCAAATATTGTCTAGTTTATTTTCATTTTTATTTCAAAATTTTCCAAGCAACTTTTTTGTTCTGTTTTCAAACTATGTGCTAATCTAAATATTTCCAAAAATAGGATTTGTTGGAGAGAGGAGAAAACTTTCAAAGTGTTGGAATGCACCTTGACTCTCCACACCTTGAAGGCAAGCATCCTGAACCATGGCATAATATTTTTGGTGTGTTAGTTGACGCGGTTATAACACCACCTTACTTCGAAAAAACTCGTTATTTTATGTGGAGATGTGATCTTTTGCATGAATGCATATTAGTGATTTTCCTTGCTGTTGGAAATGAATATACTTGTGATGGTGATCATCCTCATGTGCCTTGCATGCATGCCGAAAAGGAATCCGGGAAGGCCTCTTCCTTAGGTAGGAATGAGCTTGTCGCCGGTCTTCGTTGGGACGGGTGTGTCCGGTATGGCATAGTAAGGTATAATGAGCGGTGATCTGGTTGATTGAAATATGTTTGTTTTACATATCATGCAGGTAATACTTAAGCCTCCTGAGTCGGCCGTAGATCGAGTCTTGTTCCAGTAACCCCATACTTGTTTCGTGCTGCCACTTGTCCCTGCCATAGGTAGGGTATGGTTCAGTTAGTTGTCAACCCTTGTCTAGGCACACACCGTACAGAGAGGCCAAGGTGGAAGATACCGGCTGCATCCGGTAGGCATGCCACCTGGTCCGGGAGCATGGGTGTTTCCGGTTGGGACTAAGAGGGGGGCACCCCTTAGAGCGCGCGATAGAAATTTGATCCCATGCTACGCGAGGTTGTAGCCTCCCCACTTAGAGTTTTGCTTAACAAGTGTCGTGGGTGATTCCAGACACGAGTAAAGTTAAGCTGGTATGTGCAAGTCAGGAGTGTTTTCGACTAAAAGACCATAGACGGAATTAGTCCCGATGGACTAAAGAAATCCGTTACTCGTGGATAAAGAGTACACCCTCTGCAGAGGTATTAAAACCTATTAGAAAAGCCGTGTCCATGGTTAAGGTCTACAATCTGGGTCGGGTCAAGTGTCGGTCTTAGTGTCGGTCTTCGGAGGAGAAACTGCTAAACCAGAACATGGATCATGATTTGTGACTTGTGTTGATTATGATGATTATGATTATTTTTATCGTGGACTAAATATTGCCATTACTTGATTTGTTGAGTATACCTGGGACGGTTCTACCTCCTGGATATTCACCATAATCGTTCTCTTTATAAGCCCTTTATGTGGTGTCGCGCAGACGCCCGACTGTGGCATGTTTGATATTTATTTTATAAGCCCTTTATGTGGCGTCGCACAGACGCCCGACTGCGGCATGTTTGATATTTATTTTATAAGCCCTTTATGTGGCGTCGCATAGACGCCCGACTATGGCATGTTTGATATTTATTTTATAAGCCCTTTATGTGGCGTCGCACAGACACCCGACTGTGGCATGTTTGATATTTATTTTATAAGCCCTTTATGTGGTGTTGCACAGACGCCCGACTATGGCATGCTTGTTATTTATTTACCATACAAGCCATTTATGTAGTGTCGCTTAGACGCCCGACTGAGGCATGCTTCATATCATGGCCCTTTCGAGGCGTCGCTTCAGACACCCGATCGGTGCATGTTATTTCTACCCCATTATTGCATATCCATGTTGCATATAAATAACCTGCATGCATGCACCAGAGATTTTATTTTGTGACTGACGATGTGATCATAGAATGTTTCAGCGCATGATTATCATTTATATTATAACCGTGTTCACAATGTTTGCGAGTACATTAAAAGTACTCACTGGCTTGTCCCTGGCTATTGTCTTGGCCAGATTTCTTGCATGGAGAGGAGCGTTGCGATGACAGCCCCGGAACCTAAGCATTGGCGATAGCAGCCTCGCGAAGATAGGTGTTAACCTGGTCAGCTGTTCCTGTGGGAAATGGAGTCCCATAGACCATGGTGAACCACAAACCGCTTCCGCCATCAAACCACTAGAAACCATTTGTTGTACTCACAGGCCAGAGTGGTCTTGTACTACATATTATGTATTTTTTGCTTGGAATTTCTGTATCAAGTTGGTGCCTCATCAGCTAACAGTAATCCTGGGGCTGGTTAGCACAACGGCCATTTTCTGGAAATTAATACCCAGAAAACCGATCGCGACAAACTTGGTATCAGAGCCAGGCTGACCATTGGCTAATCCTATCTTAGCCAGGTCGAGAAACCTAGGAAAAACCAACCCACCAGACCCTAACCAAACACCAGCCAAGCTTCCCATGCAAGATAGACACACAGTGACCCCGACACTTTTGGCAGTCGGTGCCCAACCTATCAGCCTAGCCTGTCGATCACGTGCCAGTGACCGACACATAATCTGTCTTATTCACAAGCGTGCGAAGGAAGACTCCGCCCCCTTTTTCTATAAAAAAGGGCACGCTAGCCTCAACACAGCACAGCCGGCCTCTTCCTCAAACCAAGTTCTAATGCCTGGTCCCGTCGTGCACAATGAGACCACAGCAAACAACCTCGGAGGTTTTGTGACCGTGCTAGCAAACCTCACCCGTCGTGCCTTTGCATTAGAAGAGCCCCCAGAATATGTAGTGTACCAAGGGTCCATGAGCGGTGAAAGCCGTAAATTCTGGGCCATAGTGCACGTCTATGGTAGGGGTCTATCGCCGAACGCCTTGCTGTGTTCACCGTAGGACAACTTCCTTTGAGCCACAAGCCATCCAACTAGCCGCCCGAGATGCTATAGTTCAACTCCGGCACTTGTCACCCAGAGTTAACTGTCGCTCGTTCCACTACTACCCCAGCCATGACGGATATGGTAGACCACCCCAAGTTGCCAACGGAGATCACGAGACGGATCCTGCTTTATTGCATCTGGTGCGCTATGTAAGTACGCTAGAGGATTTGTTCGATCAAATCACCCTTGATCTGATCGCAGCTCGTGGAGAACTGATTCGCCGAGCCCCGGTAAGAAGAGAAGATGAGCCCGACGCCGACAACCAATTGTGCTGTTTGGACAACCAATCGAGACCTTGAGGTCAGCCCCAGCCATCAACCAAGGTGCTTTGATGACCCCAGAAGTACTTCGCCGCCTTTAGGAAACGCACTCCAACGGGATTGTGGCCAACAATCCCTGAGATGGTCACCATCGCTACCCCGACCCTACAGTTCCTCAACCCCTTCCAGCTAATCCCGACGGTGAAAACCATGGAGAAACCTCGACGTCCCTGAGGCAAGCCCGATTAGATATTAACGAGGTAGACTAAAGCCGCTCGAGTAGTACCGAGTCTTAATATATCCTCGTCTTGTAACTGTGTGAGCCTGTACCGGCATCATTAAATGTTGTTTGCTTATGCGCCTGATTTTAATTGTAGCCATGCTTGAGTGCATCAATGTGCGACTGCATTTTGTTTTGTTCCAAGCGTAGTTACCAAAAACCAACCCCGGCGACACAAGTTTGTGCTATGAGTAAGCTTTTTGATTCCATCTAACAGGAAAGATATGTTTGAAAACAACCCTTATCAAATCTCGAGGACGAGATTTTTCTTAAGGGGGGTAGTGTTGTGACACCCCAAAATTTTGACCTTGTTTTATTAATTAAAATTTTGCCAGGAAATTAAAACTTTTATTTTCTGGGCTCCTTTTTGATTTTTGAATTTTTTTCTCTTGTTATTATGGAGTTTTCCCCAAAAAGAAAACCTTTCAAATATGTTATTGGGCATGTTTAACCTCTCAAGAAATTTTTTTCTTTTATTAGTAGAACTAATTACATAATTAATTTGCTTGATCTTTATTTTATTGAAAAATGGTTTTCCAAGGTTATATGGCCATATTGAACTACAACCATTTGATAAATTCACTTAAAACTCCAACAAAAATTTGGAGATGTCAGGTGATGTTTTTAAATCACTTTTACGCAAAAATATCTTTTATTCATGAAATATTTTGAGCTCTACACCCAATTTTCTTCTCTGGTCCAGTGGGCAATTTTGCACTACAACTCAGTTAAATACTTCTTTCTAGCCTCCACCAAAATTATGGAATGTTGGTAGTAGCATATGTTTCAACTTTATGCAAAAAACCAATGATGTTATTTGAAAATTTTGAGTGAATCAACCTCATCTTCATTCTGGTCCAACATGATGGTTTGCACAGCATCCATATTCTTGCTTGCTCTTTGGCCCTTGATTCTTTCCCCTGCTTGTAGACCACCCTACAAAACCCCTAAGTCCAGGAGCATGCAACCATTGGAATATTTTTGGTCCATGAGATGATGCCATTTACCTCCTGTCTAGAATTGAAGTTTTGCAAAACTTGCACTAACAAGTTTGTGCTCTGTACAAACTAACCTCACCACCCTCTTGTGCATCTAAAGAGACTAGGATCTGGAAAATTTGGCCACTCCAAGAAAAGCCTAGGTGCCTGTGGCATTTTGTCAAACACCTGGAGTGCATGGACAGGATTGGCGAGTTTTTGTTTGCATTATGAACTTGGTCTCCTGACCTAACCACCTTGTCCCTTGATCTCCCCTCTATCAATAACCTTGTCATGTTGCTTTCCAACCTCTCCCAAGCACTCTGGAGTGCCATGGCATTTCGCCGAGCAGCTGGTGGGCGTGCACTGGGCGCGCCCAGAGCGCGCCAACTGCAGCCGCGCACCCGAGCCGCCGCGTCGCGCGTACTCCGTGCCCCTTGACACTTGGCCATCCGCAGCCATCACGCCACGTATCCTCCTACACCACAATGCCACCTCGACCACCCCTGGCACCCCACAGTGCCACCGTCAGGTTGGCCGTGGCGGCTAGCTGACGGCCGCATACAGGCCCCGGCCGTGTCGGCGCCGCCCGAGCCACCAGCTCTCGCCACCTGAACCCTGGAGCTTCGCGATCTCATACACAAGTGTGTCGCCTAGCTCTCATCGCCGCCACGCCGCCCTGACCGCTACAGAGAGGCGGTTCGCCGGTGACCTTATCCTTGGCCGCGGAACCGCCATGGATACACTATAAATAGGAGACCCGAGCTCATCTGGGCACTCAGGCGGCCTCAGTCCACTCCTCCAGTTTCCCCAATGGCAGCCAATCGACCCGAGGAGGCCGTCTTCTTCCTCTCCGGCAACTCCTGCCGCTACCACTGCCCCGGCCTTTCCGGCACCACCAGGACCTCCCCCTCTGCACTCTCTTCACCAGGAACTCCCTCTCCCTCTCATGAGTCCAAACCCCCACTCAATTTTGCTCGGGACTCGCCGCAGGCAAGAACTCAGTTTTCCCGATGGCCACCGCCCGCTGAGAAGCTCGCCGCCGGCAGCTCCATCCATCCCAGGGGCCGTGCCGACCACCGGAGGGACCGCCTCGACCCCCTGAGCCCGCGGGTGGCCTCCGTTTCTCGAGAGGTGCCGCCAATCACCGGCGACGACCGCCGGAGTCCCGCCTCTCGTTCGGCCAGAGGAAGAAGAGGGAAGGGGACTGGTCAAACCTGACCAGTGGGGCCCCTGGACCCACTGTCAGCGACCCACCCCGCCGCCACGTGCTTTTAGTGAAAGCATAAACCACCCCAGTACGTTTCCTCCGCTCAAAACGACATCTGTCTCAAGCGTTTTCTTTTATATTTCTTTTAAAACAGATTTTGACCAAATCTTTGATGGCTATAACTTTTAAATATAACTCCAAATGAATTGATTCTTTTCCTACATCTCCCAAATATTGTCTAGTTTATTTTCATTTTTATTTCAAAATTTTCCAAGCAACTTTTTTGTGCTGTTTTCAAACTATGTGCTAATTTAAATATTTCCAAAAATAGGATTTGTTGGAGAGAGGAGAAAACTTTCAAAGTGTTGGAATGCACCCTGACTCTCCACACCTTGAAGGCAAGCTTCCTGAACCATGGCATAGTATTTTTTGTGTGTTAGTTGACGCGGTTATAACACCACCTTACTTCGGAAAAACTCGTTATTTTATGTGGAGATGTAATCTTTTGCATGAATGCATATTAGTGATATTCCTTGCTGTTGGAAATGAATATACTTGTGATGGTGATCATCCTCATGTGCCTTGCATGCATTCAGGAAGGAATCCGTGAAGGCCTCTGCCTTAGGTAGGCGTGAGCTTGTCGCCGGTCTCTGTTGGGATGGTTATGTCCGGTATGGCATAGTAAGGTATAATGAGCGGTGATCCTGTTGATTGAAATATGTTTGTTTTACATATCATGCAGGTAATACTTAAGCCTCCTGAGTCGGCCGTAGATCGAGTCTTGTTCCAGTAACCCCATACTTGTTTCGTGCTGCCACTTGTCCCTGCCATAGGTAGGGTATGGTTCAGTAAGTTGTCCACCCTTGTCTTGGCACACACCGTACAGAGAGGCCAGGGTGGAAGATACCGACTTCATCCGGTAGGCATGCCACCTGGTCCGGGAGCATGGGTGTTTCCGGTTGGGACCGAGAGGGGGGCACCACTTAGAGGGCGCGATAGAAATTTGATCCCATGCTACGCGAAGTTGTAGCCTCCCCACTTAGATTTTTGCTTAACAAGTGTCGAGGGTGATTCCAGACACGAGTAAAGTTAAGCTGGTGTGTGCAAGTCAGGAGTGTTTTCGACTAAAAGACCGTAGACGGAATTAGTCCCGATGGACTAAAGAAATCCGTTACTCGTGGGTAAAGAGTACACCCTCTGCAGAGGTATTAAAACCTATTAGAAAAGCCGTGTCCATGGTTAAGGGCTATAGTCTGGGTCGGGTCAAGTGTCGGTCTTAGTGTCGGTCTTCGGAGGAGAAACTGCTAAACCAGAACATGGATCATGATTTGTGACTTGTGTTGATTATGATGATTATGATTATTTTTATCGTGGACTAACTATTGCCATTACTTGATTTATTGAGTATCCCTGGGACGGTTCTACCTCCTGGATATTCACCATAATCGTTCTCTTTATAAGCCCTTTATGTGGCGTCGCGCAGACGCCCGACTTTGGCATGTTTGATATTTATTTTATAAGCCCTTTATGTGGCGTCGCACAGACGCCCGACTGTGGCATGTTTGATATTTATTTTATAAGCCCTTTATGTGGCGTCGCCCAGACGCCCGACTGTGGCATGTTTGATATTTATTTTATAATCCCTTTATGTGGCGTCGCACAGACACCCGACTGTGGCATGTTTGATATTTATTTTATAAGCCCTTTATGTGGCGTTGCACAGACGCCCGACTGTGGCATGCTTGTTATTTATTTACCATACAAGCCCTTTATGTGGTGTCGCTTAGACGCCCGACTGAGGCATTCTTCATATCATGGCCCTTTCGAGGCGTCGCTTCAGACACCCGATCGGTGCATGTTATTTCTACCCCATTATTGCATATCCATGTTGCATATAAATAACCTGCCTGCATGCACCAGAGATTTTATTTTATGACTGACGATGTGATCATAGAATGTTTCAGCGCATGATTATCATTTATATTATACCCGTGTTCATAATGTTTGCGAGTACATTCAAAGTACTCACTGGCTTGTCCCTGGCTATTGTCTTGGCCAGATTTCTTGCATGGAGAGGAGCGTTGCGATGACCGCCCCGGAACCTAAGCAATGGTGATAGCAGCCTCGCGAAGATAGGAGTTAACCTGGTCAGCTGTTCCTATGGGAAATGGAGTCCCATAGACCGTGGTGAACCCCAACCCGCTTCCGCCATCAAACCACTAGAAACCATTTGTTGTACTCATAGGCCAGAGTGGTCTTGTACTACATATTATGTATTTTTGCCAGGAATTTCTGTATCAAGTTGGTGCCTCATCAGCTAACAGTAATCCTGGGGCTGGTGAGCACAACGGCCATTCTCTGGAAATTAATACCCGGAAAACCGATCGCGACACTGGAGTCCGTTCGGCGCTCCGGAGAGGGGGATTCGTCGCCGGCGTCATCATAAACAATCCTCCATCACCAATTTCATGATGCTCACCACCGTGCATGAGTAATTCCATCATAGGCTTGCTGGACGGTGATGGGTTGGATGAGATTTATCATGTAATCGAGTTAGTTTTGTTAGGGTTTGATCCCTAGTATCCACTATGTTCTGAGATTGATGTTGCTATGACTTTGCTATGCTTAATGCTTGTCACTAGGTCCCGAGTGCCATGATTTCAGATCTGAACCTATTATTGTCGGGGAAGCTGATCGGACCCAAGAACACCTATGGGACCGGCAGACCGAGCCCCTTTCGGTTCGGTGGAGGGCGGAGGTCGCACGAAGAGCAGATCGAGGCGAAGCACACGAGCAGTTTACCCAGCTTCGGAGCTCTCCGGAGAGATAATACTCCTACTGCTGCTTGTCTGATTGTATTGTGTTCTTGCTAGGGAGTGCTGAGAGCTACAAGACCTAGCGTGAGTGTTCTCTGGTTTCGAATGAACCCCCCTCCTTCTTCTATGTTGCGCATGGGCCTCCTTTTATATGCTCAAGGGGTCTCCGACAGGTGGCAACGTAGACAAGGGCAAAAAAGGGAAAATGAGTTACGGTTGGTACAGCTACTTTTACAATGTACACTACCTAACCCTGACGGCAGGGGACAAAGGCATTAAATGCCCGTCTAAGTCGACTAAACAGTGCGGAAAAGGACCGTCAGGGGCGCCACCGTTCGCCACGATGGCAATCTTGTCAGCGCCGCTTACCACCGCGCTCCGCTGGTCGCACAGCCTCTTGCCACGCGCGCCTAGAAAGGTCCCATGGCGACACGTTGGTGGATGAGCTGGAGCGGAGGAACGGAGTGGTAGTCTGCCGCGGCAAGCGCCTTGCCGCGGTCGTTGCCTTGTCGCGCCCGGAAGCTTGTCGCTCACCGGGCCTTCCCGGCAAGCTCCTCTTGCCGGGGCCTTGTCTTCTAGGTGCCTTGGTTATTTTCCGGCAAGCTCCTCTTGCCGGGGCCTTGTCTCTTTGGCTTAAATACTTTGTTCTTGAATGGCTCCAAAGGAACCACAGAGGATCTTGGCGGTCACCTGGCAAGCCTTGCCGCGGGGTGCTGCGATTGCCCGTGCACGAGTTCGGGATACTAGGGTACCCCTACTCTAGTACACCGACAGAGCCCTGACTCACACACACGATGCCGAGCGCTGTTGGGCCAGGCCCAAAACAGTGCACGGCACGCGGCCTTGGTTACGCCAGAACTCACTCCGGTCCCACCACGCCCTCCACGAACGGCACGCATCGATTGCGGCGTAGTGGGAGAGATCGTGGGGGTTTTTTATTCGAAAAGCGGGCGTCCGCTCCCCCGCTTTATAAGCAGGGAAGAGAGGGCAGTTCGCCCACCTCGCCATTTGCTGTCCAATCTCGAAAAAACCACCGCTCCCCCTTCTTCCGAAGTCAAGAGAGCAGCGCCCGCTTCATTGCCACCAAGACCACCAACGCCATCGGTCTCCCCACCGCCTCGCCATGGCTCAAAGCCGACAAGGGAAGGGCGTGAAGTCGGCCGGCGCAGCGGCTCGCGGCGCTGCGAAGGCGGGACATCTCCCCCAGCTCGCCGCAAGGGAGCCGAGGGAGAACTACTACCTCTTACAGGTCGACGGAGACGCTGAAGCATCCACAGCACGAAGGTACTCCCAGCCGCTGCTTCGAACTAGCCCCAACTGGGTACCTTTTCTTCGCACTGTTCTTCTATTGCGGGCTCTGTCCGCCCTTTTCTGAATTTTTCTGCGATATCATGAACACCTACGGGTTCCGCCTCCTTGATTTCACCCCCAATGCTGTCCTGACCATGGCAGTTTTCGCACATCTTTGCGAAAACTTTGTCGGAGTCCACCCAAACGTAGCCCTTTTCCGCCACTTCTTCATGCCTCGAGTTGAGAGAGGAGAGCCCCTTGCCGGAGGAATCGCTTGGATCTCAAGGATCGGCAAGAAAGAAGCTTATCTGGAAGGAGAGCTCCGCAGCAAGTGGGAAGAGTGGAGGGCAGATTGGTGTTGGATTGTAGAGGAGAACCCGCAGCCCTTTACCGCTCAGCGCCAAACCCCAATAGTGCGCGGCAACGATTGGAGCAACTTGGCGCCGGAAGATGCTAGATTGAAGATTGCCGTCACCCGGATCCTGCGCCTCAGGCTTGCCGGACTCACTGTAGGCGCCGTTGGTGCAGATTTCCTTCGCCGCCGCATCGCCCCCTTGCAGGAGAGGAGAAGACCTGCTTGGGATTTCCAAAATGCGGCGGATATCATGAGGCTGCGCCCGGGCCTCAACTTCAATTTCACCGTCTTGGAGTTGGATGCGATGCTCCTGGAGCTGTTCAAGCACGACCCAGATCATCCCGAATGGTTCAGGTTGCCGAGGGGAGTCGTTCCATTGTGCAACAACTCTTCGCTCGACCGCATCC
Source organism: Aegilops longissima (assembly GCA_021605205.1). NCBI lineage: Eukaryota > Viridiplantae > Streptophyta > Magnoliopsida > Poales > Poaceae > Aegilops > Aegilops longissima. The sequence goes on from CM038678.1 coordinate 343,816,742, forward strand.
GTGCAATGATGCCGTTGTGCGACTCGCATGGAATTGTTCCAACCTAGCAAGAGCCTGCAGATGACGTCGTGCGGGTGTTCTTCGACAGCTTGGAAGAAGTGCCGATCCGCCCCGATGAGCAGAAGGGCCTCACCATGACACCACGATGACGAGATGCGGCGCGACGCCACTCAGCTGGAAGAGGCGGCAGCGACATCGCGCCGGGTCGGGTTCACCGTGGAGGAGGCAGAGGCAGCAGAGGCGGCAAGCCTTGTCGAGCGAAGGGAGTTTGCCGGCGAGGATGAGCTTGCCGAACCTGAAGCCGAGTCAAGTGAGCCCGCCGAGGGCGCCTCCTCCCTACCATCTAGCAGCTTGCCGCGAGCGGAGCCCCCAGCTCCACCAAGTAGGCGTCTCCACAAGGCCGAGGAGGCGAAGCGGGCGACAGACGGACCCAGCAGCCGCCCGGCGCCATGACGCGCTCCACCGCGGCAAGCACTGTTGCCCGCGGAGCACCTCACGCCAGCAGCAGCATCGGGCGAGGCCTCCCGTGCCACTGCTGCTACTCCCGCCAAGCGGTCAAGGGAACCTCCTCCTCGCCTCGTCGCCGGGCGAGGCGAGAATTTGATCTCTCGCGCTCAACTCCGGCGAGGAAGAAGAAGAGTAAGCTTACATGTTGTACTTGTATTTCTTCAATTTTGTTGCTTTGTCTTTTATCTGATTTGCTTCATTCTGAACTCTTTCCTTTTCGGGACGCTGCCCGAGAGCGTCGAGAGAGCCAAGACCCGGTGGTCGACATCGAGGACGATCCCCAGCAGCAGGAGGCGATCCGAGACCACCTTGCCGGACGCAACTCTTCCTCAAAGCAGCCCCAAAGACAGCCCCAGCGTAAGTATATGGTTTACTCTTTACTATTGGGCGTGCATGGGTGCTCTTTCTTGACTGATATCTGACTGTTGGTTTGTGTAGGAGCAGAGCAGCCTCACCAAGAGTGCCCGGAAGCCGCTCCGGACGTGCCATCTGCGTCGACTACACCGCCAAGGGAGGATCCCCCGGCAAGGGAGTGTTCTCCGGCAAGGGAGCGTTCTCCGGCAAGGGAGGCTTCTCCGGCGAGGAGCAGTTCTCCGGCAAGGGATAGCGCCGGCGACCCTCCGGTGGTTGAGACCGCGGCTGCAGATCCCATCGCAGGTAATCCTCTTGCCTGAAAACTTCCCTTGGGTTCTTTTTCTTCTTATTTTCTCTTTGCATACTTGCTTGACTTTTCTTCATTTTCTGGTCGTCAGATCCATCCGCCGCAGAGCCAATGGAGACTGAGGTCGCCAAGCGAGGAGGAGCGTCTGGCAACATCGCTAACGCCGTCGTTGCCGAGGAAGAAGCCGGCGCTGATGACCCTTCCGGCGAAGAGGCCGCCAAGGCTGCCGCCGCAGAAGCTGGCGAGGGGTCTGGTGATCGCACTGATGGCCCCGAGGCCGCAGGAGCGCCAGGCGCTACACCGACCGCCGATCCCTCCGCCGCTGCCGCAGCGCCAGGCTCCGATGGCTTCCCTGGGCGTCGAGCTCCAGGGCGCCGGTCGAAGGAGAAACCTTTGACGAAGAGCTGCTCGCCTCCGCCGGGCTGACGCTGGTCGACGCGCCAAGCAGCAGCAGCGGCGAGTCTGAGGAAGAGCAGCTGTTGCGGAAGCTGCTGTCGCTCTACCGCACCCGACAAGCCAAGCTGGAATCCCGGGAAGAGCTTGTCGCGAAGGCGGGAGGAGACATAGGGAAACGCACGGAGGAGCTCCGGGGCATCAATCAGGAAGCTCTCCGGGCCTTGGCAGAGGAGCGGGAGCAAATCGTCGAGGCGCGCAAAGCCTTCATCCTCGAGAAGGCTGAGGTTGAAGAGCAACAAAGGCTTGCCGCCGAGAGGCTGTCTGCACAAGAAGGCGGTGGCAAGCGAAGATCAATCTTGACAGCCATGAGGAGGAGCTTGCAGCACGCGAGCAAACATTTGGCGGGGCTATCAAGGAAGCAAAGGATGCCGCTGCAGCTGCCGAGGCCGCCAAGAAGGAGCTGGAGACGAAGGTGACGCAGCTGGAGGCCAGTCTGAAGAAGGGCGGTGAAGAGCTTGCTGCACTCAAGCATGAGCGAGAGAAGGACGCCTACACTCTTGGCGAGCTGCAGGGCCGTCTCATTTGAGAGGAGCAAGGAGCTTCAGTGCCGCCAAGGACTCCAAAGCAGATCTCGAGTTGAAGCTGACCACCTTGACTCGAGACATCGGAAGGCGCCAGGGGGCGCGGAGGTGGCCTTGTTGGAGAAGATCAAAACCGGCGAGGCGTTCTTTGGCGAGTCTGTTGCCGCCAGAACACCTTGAGAGAATGTGGAGCACTTGGTGAGGGTCTCGTGAATGTTGCGGCCGCCATCGACGGGAGCTGATGGAGCCGGGGATGGTGGATCTTGGATATTCCTCCGATGAGCACCTCCAACCCAGCGCCAAGCTCAGCTTGTTCTTCAAGGGCGTGGTGGCGGCTCTTGGCGACTCGGGAAGAGATTCCAGAGCAGCTGGCGAGGAGTCGCGCCAGATCTGCGCAGAGCTCTCCGAAGGTCTTGATGAAGGTGGCCTTCCGCAATCCGTGCCTCAACCTCACCGGCGTCCTCAAGTCCTTGCCGCCGGATGCTGATGTGGAGGCACTCAAGGCCCTTATCGCACCCATTGTGGACAAGGTGGGCAAGATCAAGAGGGTTGATGGCGACCAGCGTGATTAGGCTGCCAATTTTATCTTTTCCTTGTCGCTGCTGGTCATGTTAGGAGAACAATCTATTAGAGCTGCAACAAGCTATTTTGTAATATAACTCTATCTCGGGCAATGATTGCAATGTTATTTCCTTTACTTGATTCCTTCCTTTGTATGTTTTTGCCCTCGCTTTTAGGGAACTTGTCGTAGCAGGCACCTTTGCATGAAGCGCTGAGTCTTGAACATCAGCAGCTTCTTTGGCGGTGCCGCTTCCGACAAGCAACCTTATCGCAACTAGTTGCAGCTCACTTAAGTTGTTGAGCGGACTCGAAACAAAGTAAGGGCAACTAGCTACGAGTTGGTTCCTCCGCACAGGGTTTTCCATACAAAGTACGGTCGTTCGAGGAAGATAACTTAAAAATTTAAAACTAATTGCTCAAAATTTAGCAACTTAGCTTTTCGTCCTTTGCTTCCGGTAAGGCTAAACTTCCTTGAGCGACGCCCAACACCATTATCTTCTCCTTCCCGGCAAATTTGTGTGCGAGGGAGCCTTCCTTTCTTTGAGAAAGAGAAAGAAGAAAAAAAAATTATGGAGCCTCGCGGCTCGTTATTGCTTACAGGTGTAGGTGCTGCACAAAGTGTCGATAACACATGCAATAAAATGATGAAAGCATGAAATCGACAAGTTGTGCGAAACACATGAGCTTTACTTATGCACGGATCTGCGCCCGCTTTGTACAAAGGATTACATGCAACATCGGCAAGACTTGTACAAAAGGTGGTTGCCGAACAGGTTCCGCAACCGCGCCTCTGAGTAAAACTTACGAAGATGCTCGATGTTCCAGGAGTTGCTCAGCGGAATGCCATCTTCGGTCTCAAAGCGGACAGCGCCAGCCTAGTGACTCGTTTCACCCGATAAGGGCCTTCCCACTTTGGCGTCAACTTGTTGGAATTCTTGGCGGACTGAGCGCGAAAGAACAAGGTCGCCTTCCTCGAGACTTCGGCACTAACTGCGGCTATGGTAGCGGCGCAAAGCTTGCTGATAACGAGCAGCTCGTCTGCCTGAAGACGGTCCTCCTCAAGGAGCAGCGCGTCATCTTGTCGCAGCTGCTCTTGCTCAAGCTCATCATAGCGAGCACTCGAGGTGACCCATATCACGAGTTCCGTGGGGAGAACCGCCTCGCTCCATAGACTAGAGCGAAGGTGTCGGTCGATGGCTCGATTTGGTGTCGTCTGATCGACCAAAGAACCACCGGCAGCTCCTCAATCCAGTTTCTTCCGCACTTGTGCATCCCGTCAAAAGTTCGGTCTTAAGCCCACGCAGCACTTCAGCATTTTCCCTCTCCGCTGACCGTTACTCCTTGGATGAGCAACGAAGCAAAGCAGACCTTGGCGCCAAGATCTTGGGCGTATTGCATGAAGGTGCGACTCGTGAATTGCGTGCCGTTGTCGGTGATGATCCTGTTAGGAATCGAAAACGGCAAACAATCGACCAAGAACTTGATTTGCGACCGTCTGTCACCTTCCTCACTACTTCCACTTCCGGCCACTTTGTGAACTTGTCGATTACAGCGCATAAGTACTCAAAGCCCCGACTTCTTTCGGGGAAAGGGGCCGAGATGTCGAGCCCCTGCACCAAAATGGCCAGGATAAGCGGATCGTCAGGAGAGCTTGAGCTGGCTGGTGTATCTGCTTGGAATGGAACTGGCACGCTTCACACTTGGTTACTTGTGCAGTTGCATCCTGGAGGGCTGTCGGCCAAAATAAACCTTGCCGGCAAGTGCTCTTGCGCCAATGTGGTGACCACATATGCCTCCGTGTATCTCTGCCAACAGCTTCTGTCCATCTTCCCTGTGAATACACTTCAATTTCACACCGTTTAGTCTTCTTCTGTACAGCGTGTTGTCGACAAACTGGTACATACTTGACTGCCGGGCTACTCTTTCCGCTTCTTCTTGCTCTTTGGGAAGTTCTCCTTTCTGAAGGAAATGGACAATCTGCTGCGCCCATGCTGGAGCTTGCGGCTCGACAACAAGGACTAAAGGCACATCTGCTGCTGCGGGAACATCCACTTCTACGGCAAGAACCTGCGGCTCAGCCGGAGCTTGATGTTCCCCGACAAGCTTGCCGGAGCAAAACTTGTCGGGAGCGTCTGCTTCAACGAAACAAACCCTAGGGCTTGTCGGAGCAGACTGCTCCTCAGCACTCTTGGTGTTGATCTTGGGGACCTTCTTGGCGGCGGCTTCGGGAAGCTCTGCCGAAAATAGTCACCAGAAATCAACTTCCTCTTCTTGTTCTGTCCAGTTGATGGTGTTACAGTCGGTTGAGTCAGCTTGAGCACAAAAATCCCTGGTTCCACAGGTAACTTGAGTGCGGAGCACTTTGACAGGCCATCAGCAATATCGTTCTGAGCTCTTGGAACATGTTCTATCTGTAGGCCGTCAAAGTGCTCTTCTAGCTTTCTCACTTCATCAACATAGGCTTCCATCAACGGACTCTGATAATCCTTGTTCACTTGGCGGACGACAAGCTGCGAGTCACCCCTGACAATGAGCTTCTTGATCCCAAGGTCTACTGCGATCCTGAGACCGGCAAGCAAACCTTCATACTCTGCAGTATTGTTTGTTGCTTTCTCCTTGGGAAAGTGCATTTGGACTATGTACTTGAGGTGCTCTCCGGTGGGTGTGATAAGCAGCACGCCAGCACCGGCGCCTTGTAGCGAGAAGGCACCATCAAAGTACATCAGCCACTCTTTGCTTGCTTCCTTGACGGGGGTGCTCATTTCTGGAATTTCTTCATCTTGCTTTGGCGTCCATTCTGCTATGAACTATGCCAATGCTCTGCTTTGGATAGTTGAAGTGCTCTCAAACTTGAGGCCAAAGCTTGACAGTTCCAGTGCCCACTCGACAATCCTGCCTGTTGCTTCTGGATTTTGCAGTATCCTCTTCAGCGGAAAGCGAGTGACGACTGTGATCTCATGTGCTTGAAAGTAATGGCGCAGCTTTCTCGAGGCCATGAGAAGGCCGAAAAGCAATTTCTGCACACCAAAATACCTTGACCTAGCCCCCTGCAGAAGGGAACTGACAAAGTAAACTGGGCGCTGCACCATCCTTTTCTGCATCCTCTCATACGCCTGCGCAGACTCATCTTTGTCGGTACCAGAGCTTGCTGGTGAAGTGCCTTGCTTGTCGTTGGATGCCTCTGCCGTGGTTGCTAGCTCATCATCCGCCTCCCTCTCCGCTACTAACGCAGCACTAACCACTTGATTGGTTGCCGCTATATATAGCAGCAACTTCTCTTGTGGCCTAGGTGCAACAAGTATTGGGGTGGAGGACAGGTATCTCTTTAAGTCTGCGGCAGCAGCCTCTCGCTTCGAGTCCATTTCATTGGACCTGCCTTTTTCAAAATTTTGAAAAACGGCAGGGCGCGCTCAGCAGATCTAGAGATAAACCTGCTGAGAGCAGCTATGCAACCAGCAAGTCTTCGTACATCCTTGACGCGCTTTGGTGCTTCAATCTGCTCAATGGCCTTGATCTTGTCGGGATTGGCTTCAATTCCCCGCTGAGACACGAAGAACCCGAGAAGCTTTCTGGAGGGGACTCCAAACACGCACTTCTCGGGGTTGAGCTTGAGGTTGATCTTGCGCAGATTTGTAAAGGTTTCATCTAAATCTTGAATCAGAGTTGCCTTGTCCTTGCTCTTGACGACTATGTCATCCATGTAGGTTTCTACATTTCTGTGCATTTGTGGCTCAAAAGCGTCATGGACTACTCTTGCAAATGTTGAACCAGCATTCTTTAAACCGAAAGGCATCCGTATAAAACAGTATGTGCCACATTGGGTGATGAATGCGGTTTTCTCCTCATCCTCTTCTGCCATGAAGATCTGATGATATCCTGAGTACGCATCAAGAAATGAAAGCAAATCACATCCGGCCGTGGAGTCAACAATCTGGTCGATACGTGGCAAGGGAAATGGGTCTTTGGGACAAGCTTTATTAACATCGGTAAAGTCGATACAAAGCCTCCATTTTCCGTTTGCCTTATGCACGACTACTGGATTGGCCAACCACGTAGGATGGAGCACTCCTCTGACAAGGCCCGCTGCTTCCAATTTCTTGATCTCTTCTGCGATGAACTCTTGGCGCTCCACTGTTTGCTTTCTGACTTTCTGCTTGACGGGCCGCGCGTGAGGACAGACGGCAAGATGGTGCTCAATTACTTTCCTGGGAACACGGGGATGTCGACGGTTGCCACGCAAACACGTCGGCGTTCGCCCGCAGAAAACAGCGGCGCCGCCTTCCTATTTAGGGTCGAGGCGGCACGATGGTGAAGGTACCACCGTGCCGTCCTCCTTGGCGGACACCTTCTTGGTCTTTGGTGGAGCTGCCATCGTCTTCTTACACTTGCGGTGGAGCTCGATGGTGCATCCTCGGCGGTAGCGCAGCACTCACGAGAGGTGCGCTTGCGGAGTGGGCATCGAGCTCTTGCGGACTTGGTCTTCTTCTTCCCCGGGAGCTTCAGCGGCAAGTGACTTGCTATCTGTTGCAGCTGCTGCTTCCGGTAGATCTTCGGCGCAGAAAAGAGCATCCTTCTTGTCGCCGAGGACGAAATGACACTTATCGGGCCTGGCATCTTGAGCAAGTTGTATGCATAATGAGAGGCTGCCATGAACTTGGTGAGTCTTTGGGCGGCCAAGTACCCGTTGTAAGGCAATGGAAAATCAGCAACGTCGAAAGTGACCCTCTCGGTCCTGAAGTTCAACTCATCGCCAAACGTCACCGCAGCGTGATCTTTCCTTGACTTGCTCCTTCCCGGATTGATTCCTTGGAATGTGCTGTCTCTTGAGCTCGCCATCGTGGGATCTGAAGCTTCGGAGTACCGCGGAGGAGATCAGGTTCAAGCCAGCCCGCCGTCAACTAGCATCTTAGTGACCTTGAGGTTGCGGATAGTTGGTGAAACCAACATCGGCAAGCACCGACCGATGATGCGATCAGGATGGTCCTCAATATCAAAGATGATAGGCGTGCTGGACCATTTCAGAGGCTTGCGTGTCTCGATGGATGGTTCTGCCGCATTGACTTCGCGCATCCACTTCTTGAGTTGGCGGTGTGAAGTATGCAGAGATGCACCACCCTCAACGCACAGGACCTCTGTGGCTTTCTGGAACTCCTGCTCGTCGGTTTCATCATCTTCCATGTCTTCATCGTCGTCGTCATCTTCATCCTTGTCACGCCACGGGAGGTCTGTCTCCTTGCCGCTTGCTTGGCCTTGCAGGCGTCCTCCCGGCAGGCGTTTCTTGCCAGCTCCTCCAAAGGCACCTTCTGAGCTTTCTCCTTGTCGCGTCGCTCGCACTCAGCCTTTGCTGCTCAACAAGCTGCTCGACCTTCTTGCAGCTCTGGAGGTCATGGCCCTTGGTGCGGTGGATCTTGCAATCTTTTTTTGTTGGAGCCGTCACCTTGTCGGCGACCGCCCGGCACCGGCGGTTGGTGCCGCGGCAACCTCCTTGCGGAGCTACCAACTTTGGCTTTCTTGGCGCCACCTCCGTTGCCGGACTGCTCAACAACTAGCACATCTCTGCCTTTCTTCTTTCTATTGTTCCGCCGCCGGCTTTTCTTTGCCGAGGCAGCCTCCTCACTATCAGATCCCACTTCTGCTTCTACATTCTCTCCGGGGAGTCTCCTCCCTTTCTCAGCACGTGCACACTTGTCGGCCAGGGCATATAGCTCACTGACGTCCTTGATTTTGTACGTCGCCATCTCCTCCCGCATCCTGCGGTTCCGCACATTCTGATGGAACGCGCTGATTACCGCGGCAGGGTGGAAATTTGGGATGTTGTGCTGTACACGGCTGAATCTCTGAATGAACTTGCGCAGGGGCTCTCCTTCCTTCTGGGCGAGCAGATGAAGGTCGCTCTCTTGGCCATGAGGTTTGTGGCCGCCTGTGAAGGCCCCAACAAACTGATGGTATAGATCCGCCCAAGAGGATATGGAGTTGTCCGGCAAGTGCATGAGCCAGGATCTGACATTGGGCTTGAGTACCAGCGGGAAGTAGTTGGCCAGGATCTTGTCGTCTCGCCCCCCGGCAGCTTGCACCGCAATGGTGTAGATGCTAAGGAACTCTGACGGATCGTCTTGCCGTCGTGCTTCTACACGCGTCGGCGAAATTCTTCTTGCTGGGCCATTTGGACTTGCCGCAGCTCACGAGTGAGCGCAGGGCAACCTACCACGTCTGACAAGTCGCTGGTTCCCTGGCGCATGCATGTCGACAGAGGGCCCAGCACGCTAGTCGGATTGACGTCGCGCTTCTCTTCGGCGCTCGATGCGAGTTCGAGCGTCTTCTTGCTGTCGTTCATGAAGAACTTGGCGCTGATCACGACGAGCTCGTGGATCCTATGACGCGGTGGAGTCGCTGTCGAGGTGGATCCGACGAGTTGGCGATCTTGGCCTTCGGGGTGGAGAGTGCATGGTAGTTGCACCCCCACAGGTTTCGTCACCACCGGCTCGTGCCTTGTCGTCTTGCCGCGGCAGCGATGTAGTCGGTTGCATGAGTGTCGCCGTTAGCAAAGCCGATGAGACTCTGGATGGTGGCCCTCCATTCATCGACCTTGTCGGCTGTTGGAGGGTAATGTAGGAGCAGTTGAGCTCTCGCCAAAGCTTCTGCTGGAGTGGTGGGTGGCAATGGCAAACGGCGCGAGGAGCGGGATATGCTCGGACTTCTAACTATGTTAGAAGGAGAAGTATCTCGTCCAGGCGACCGTGCCTCGCTTCGTGCCGACATGTTGGCGTGCGCTGGTCTTGAGGACCTCGGGATCCACCAGCTCGATCTTGATCCAACGGCGTATGGTACTGTGTATACCATGGCGCTGTCGGTCCCGCGCCTCTGAGATGGGCGCGGTGCGTGTCTGGACGCCGAGGTGCATGCAGCCTTGTCCTTGGACTTGGCAGCATCATGAGCTCCTCGCCGCGCCGTTCTTCCGCTAGTGTCCACCCCACCACCCATTTGCTCGGTGGTGGTGGGATCGACGTGGGCGGCTCCGCTGCCGCCGCCTTCTTCTTGATGGCATGTCGATGAAGATGATGAAGATGTTGCTCGTGTGAATGCGGATCAGGTTCACACAGCCTCGGCGCCCTACAGCGCGCCAAAGATGTCGGGAAGCTGATCGAACCCACGAACACCTATGGGACCGGGCGGACCGAGCCCCTTCGGTTCGGTGGAGGGCGGAGGTCGTCGAAGAAGCGGATCGAGGCGGAAGCACACGAGCAGTTTACCCAGCTTCGGAGCTCTCCGGAGAGATAATACTCCTACTGCTGCTTGTCTGATTGTATTGTGTTCTTGCTAGGGAGCGCTGAGAGCTACAAGACCAAGCGTGAGTGTTCTCTGGTTTCGAATGAACCCCCCCTCCTTCTTCTACGTTGCGCATGGGCCTCCTTTTATATGCTCAAGGGGTCTCCGACAGGTGGCAACATAGGCAAGGGCAAAAAAGGGAAAATGAGTTGCGGTTGGTACAGCTACTTGTACAGTGTACCCTACCTAACCCTGATGGCAGGGGACAAAGGCATTAAATGCCCGTCTAAGTCGACTAAACAGTGCGGAAAAGGACCGTCAGGGGCGCCACCGTTCGCCACGATGGCAATCTTGTCAGCGCCGCTTACCACCGCGCTCCGCTGGTCGCACAGCCTCTTGCCACGCGCGCCTGGAAAGGTCCCATGGCGACACGTTGGTGGATGAGCTGGAGTGGAGGAACAGAGTGGTAGTCTGCCGCGGCAAGCGCCTTGCCGCGGTCGTTGCCTTGTCGCGCCCGGAAGCTTGTCGCTCACCGGGCCTTCCCGGCAAGCTCCTCTTGCTGGGGCCTTGTCTTCTAGGTGCCTTGGTTGGCCTTCCCGGCAAGCTCCTCTTGCCGGGGCCTTGTCTCTTTGGCTTAAATACTTTGTTCTTGAATGGCTCCAAAGGAACCACAGAGGATCTTGGCGGTCACCTGGCAAGCCTTGCCGCGGGGTGCTGCGACTGCCCGTGCACGAGTTCGGGATACTAGGGTACCCCTACTCTAGTACACCGACAATTATGTTTTCATGAATATATGTGTGTTCTTGATCCTATCTTGCAAGTCTATAGTCACCTACTATGTGTTATGATCCGGCAACCCCGAAGTGACAATAATTGGGACCACTTCCGGTGATGACCATAGTTTGAGGAGTTCATGTATTCACTATGTGCTAATGCTTTGTTCCGGTTCTCTATTAAAGGAGGCCTTAATATCCCTTAGTTTCCAATAGGACCCGCTGCCATGGGAGGGTAGGACAAAGATGTCATGCAAGTTCTTTTCCATAAATGCATTATGACTATTTACGAATACATGCCTACATTACATTGATGAGCTGGAGCTAGTTACATGTCACCCTATGTTATAAGCTGTTACATGACGAACCACATCCGGCATAATTATCCATCACGATCCGGTGCCTCTGAGCTTTCCATATCTTGGTCTTAAACATTTACTTTTCCATTGCTACTGTTATCATCACTACAAAAATACCAAAAACATTAATTTTGCTGTCTTTACTTTGTTACTGTTACCGCCACTATCATATTACTTTGCTAGTAAACACCTTGCTGCAGATACTAAGTTTCCAGGTGTGGTTGAATTGACAACTCAGCTGCTAATACTTGAGAATATTCTTTGGCTCCCCTTGTGTCGAATCAACAAATTTGGGTTGAATACTTTACCCTCGAAAACTGTTGCGATCCCCTATACTTGTGGGTTATCATGGTGATATATGGAGCGGCGACTTGACAACCTATGAACAGAACTTGAAACTCTAAAGGACAGACGCTAAGACCAGCAACTTGACACGACGATGCAACCGCAAATTCAACAAAGCAAATACAGGAAAGATTATGCAAAGGCTCAGACTGGTTCGGATATGATGAACTAACCCTAATTTTTTTGGATTTTTCATGGACTGTACGTATGAAAAACAGACTCGATCTAAACTATGAAAAACTGTAAAATCTCATCGAGCAACCTGGAAATCTGATACCACCTGATAGAGGCAAAGGTGTCCCGACGTTTCGATGAGATGGTGGCTATTGTTTTCTATGGGAGTCGACCTTGACGATCCGACTACGAACGTGCGAGACATCGCGCCTTAGCAATCGCTAAACCAACTTCCGAGGGTTATTGACCATGCTGGAGCACGATCAACCTGACCACGAGGGCCTGTTTCCTGCGAGCAAACGAAGAACATGCAAGAAACTAAGATTGCAATCTGGATATTGTGAATATAAGAGGAAAGCTTTATTAATGAAGTTGGGGTTACTGTGGCGCCTTGGTGCAGTCGTTGAACACAAACGGCATGCGAAGTTGCAGCTATGGCGAACTTTTAATCTAAACAAAACCCAAAGTCTAAACGGTGCCCTAAGGGCTGTGTATATGGAGGAAGAGGGGGGGGGGGATTTCGTAGCCCTTCGGGAAGGGGTCCGAAACCAACCCTATCTCTTGTTTCCCCACACATAGGGACTCTAAAAATAGCCTATACTTATGTATTTCGAATTTACATGGGCCTGGCCCAATAATAAGGTGACGCAGCACCTAGAATAGCCTCTGGACGAAGTTTATGAAGTGGCATCTTGTATATTTCGTCCAAGGCTTCATGCACTCATTATGGTGGCTTCAAAGTCCTGAAATCATCACTTGTAACTCCGTTCTTGTTCCCCTTGCGCATGCCATCAACTCCATGCTTGTTCTTGCGCCAATGTTCATCCCTCTTATCCATGCCAGGCCCTTCATTTGTAAGTCAAACAAATGTATCCAATTTAGGCCGCATCATATTCTCATGAACATTAGAATCATTACCAAGAAACGATAGTACCTGATAATTTAATTGGCGTGCGCGAGCTCTAGTAATTGGTCCAGTATATGTAGTAGTAGGGGCTATGGGTGTAACAATGGTATTGATGTCCTCATCAGCTGCCATTTCGTACAAAAATGAGCTCCACCGTGTACCCGTGCGGGTGTGGCTGGGCACGAAGCGTGAGTACGTGCACGGTGCACCTATTCTCTTCTTGTATACGTACCCCACCTACGTGGGGTTGTGTGAGAGAGATACAAAGAGAGATACAAATGTAGAGAGATATAATGTGTGTGTGTTCGTGAGAGTTTTTTTTGGGGAGGGGTCAATCAAAAAATGTAACATATGCAATGTGTGTGAAATAGAGTCCTGGATATATCATATATACAGAGGGGGCGATCCACGAGAAGAGAGTGGAGGTATCATCGGCTTGAGGTGTCCATAGAATCGATGAGAGGGATGATGTGTGTGTGTGTGCACCCGCGCGATCGATAAAGAGTGCCATCGAATTTTTGTGTGCCCACGTCAAAGATATACAGTGGCTGGCCTACTGGAACGTGAGAGGGGAGAGGTGCAGTTTGTCTATGTGGCATGGATACCTACCTACAACGCTCGACTATCGGTGTGTGGTGGGGGAGGAGGCCTAATTAACTATAGAGGTACAATGGCTGGTATATGTGTGGAGGAGGAGAAAGGCCTACCTCATGTACTAAGGGAGATCGATCTACCGCATGTATTAAGGGAGATCGATCGGCATCCATGCATATGTGTAGGAGAGGAATAAGGTTGGGAGAGAGACAGAGTTAGAGTGTTGGAGGGGGTGGTAGTGGAGTTGCTTCTAACAAATGGTGGGATAGGCTGGCTAGATAACCGGAGGGCACGCCTGCAATATCAATAAGAGAGGGATGGCTGCACATGCGTGCGTGCGTGTGAGAGACGGGTCAGGAGGCATGCACGAATGATGAGGGGGCGCGATATGGCTGTGGTAAGCAGACATAACTACATAGGAAGATCAATCATCCTTTTTCAGAGAAAAAAGAGAGATAACTTGTGAGGTACATCGATCGATGGGGGGGGGGGGATAGTTAAAGTCGACCTAGGTATATGTTGGGAGATCGATCAGTATACATGCACGTCTGTGTTAGAAGCAAATGACGCACGGGGAGAAGGATAGAGAGAGATAGGGATGCATCTAGGAGGTGGTGCGAGAGTCATACTATATCGAGGGGGAAGGAGTGTGCGAGTACGAGATCGATGAAAAGAGTGGTGGGAGTGAGGCATGGACGGCTAAAGAGAAGAGGGGAAGCTTGTGTTTGTGCTAGGCACACCTGGCTAGAGAGGCATATCGATCGATGTGTGCCGTAAAGAAGGAGCTGGGAGAGTGACCTAAAGTGAAAAGACGAATTTGCGCGATGGATCTAGAGAATGCTGAGGGAGGGTGAGAGGGATGTGGGCGTGTGCATGCACGAGAGAAAGTTAGCTCTAGCTACAGAGATAAGAGGATTGTGTGGGTGTAAAAGACGAATAGAGATCATACTTCATTATAAAAAGCGAATTCGGATATTTGAAGAATTTATCATAGTGTTTTAAAACGACGCATGTGTGAATATATATAACGGTGATACACATGGTGTGGTTATGAACATGTTATACTACATATAATATATTTTATCTCTACTCTTATAAAAAGCGGAGTTGTTGATGATGGTGTGCCTGCCATCCTGCAATATAGGCGTCAATTTATATCGTGGATAGGAAGGAAACTATGGCAATTTTGAAAAAGATACCCACACCCTCTCCATATTTGCAAATTAGGCCTCCCTTGATCATGTTGATGTTCTATGGAGCATGGGCATCTTGCTAGTACTACGTATAATATATAGAACATTGATCATAATTTGGGCTAATGTGTGGCTTTTGCAGCTCATGTCTAAATACTTCTCATAATGTAGGGGGCGGGGCACTATACTATGTGTGATAAACATGGTGTATGTATGGAACATGGTTTAGATTATGAATGTATAGTTAGTACATCAAATGTACTATTATTTGGAATCAACATCAAGTGTATTCAAAAAATAGAATTCGAGTTCATGTAGTACACATAGTTCATATCTATCTCTATAGTAATCATGTGATGTGTTATTAAGGTAATACACGAATGATGGTTGAAGTTGGCAACAATCATGATTGTAGATTCTTATTGAAATAGAGAAACGAATTCAAATCAGTTCGAATTGCAGCGGTAGTATAGACATTCGGAATGCACTAAAATGTTCGTATGAGTAGGTTACATGCATTATACAGCAAGCGAAAAAATTTAATTGGACATAACATGGATTCATACTCCCTCCTTCCATCTATATGACTATTGACAAGATTAATAGTACATGACATGCACAATGTGAAAATTATATCATTGAAAGAACCTTTCACAGACGAATTTAACGGTGTGCTTTGTGTAAGTTGCATGTCATATATTATTGCTCTAATATTTGGTCAAAGTTAGCATCGAAAAACACATTATGCCCTATATAGATGGAAGAAGGGAGTAGCTTTGAATATCATTTTTATAGTAAAACGGAGAAAGACTCTCTCTTTGTGTGGTGTGAATAGTTCTATTTTTTCGTTTTATTTTTGGTTGAGGGAAGTGTGAATTGATTTGGTACGTACAAGTACAATATTACACGTTAGGCTTGTCCCTAAAATTGAACCCGCGCCTTGTTATATCCCAAAAACTCAGATATCGTTCTCCCAAAACTAGCGCCTTCACAACCTGCGCCTTGCTATCCCGAAATTACAACGCACGCGAAAACTCCCTCCAGCTGCCAAATCCCGGCACGCGAAATCCCCCTTCTAACCCTAAGCCGAAAGGGCCGCTAGTTCAAATCTGTGGGGGGTACTTTTGTAGCACACCCTACATTTTGTACAAGAGCGTCCCTAAGTCATGGTTCACCCCCTCGCATCGCCTCCTTTTTGCCATTCGAAATCCCAGGCCGCCATAACCTCTCCGCTCCAGCCGTGAAACCCCACCCTCCTCCGTCCACCACCTCACCGCTGCCCAGTCGGAGCCTCTTCCCCGATGATGTCCTCCACCGCAACAGCTGGACGTCCCTCGTCTACCTCCCTGGATGAGGATCCGTGTCCATCCAGTCGTCCCACCCGTTCAGCTGCCCCGTCCTCCACCTCCAAGGAGCTGCTCCGACGATCACCTCGTCTATCACGGCTGCTCCATCCCCACAGCGCCGCCTTAACCTGCTCCACTGGAACCGCAACATCCTCATCGACTCCTCGGATGAAGTCGAGGCCTACTCGGTGCCACCAAAGAGGTTGTACACTCATCGCATCGCACCTTCTCCTTAACTCGACCTCCCGATGCCGACGGTGCTCCATCCCGCACCCCCATGGAGCGGCTACCTTGAAGCCAGCGCCGCGGGCGACATCTCCACGGTGGCTCTCCCCAAGTGCGAGGCCCTTCGGCGGCGGCGTCCATACCAGCCGGATCTGCTGCTGCTGCTCCGGCTCTCGCTCGCTCGCTCGCCCAGCTGCTGCTGCTCTCCCCTCTGCTCATGCTGCTGCTCTGCTCCGATTTAGCTACACTTCAATCGACTGAATCGACTTTTGGGTCAGTCGATTTTCAGAGGGGTTCACGGAGTTAAGGAAGAACCACCATGGCGGGACGGGCTCACGGAGAGGTACCCACTATCTATCTTAGGGTTGAGGGTGGGCGCAGGGGGCCTAGAGGGCTGGCAGGCGGCGGCGGACCGACAGTGGGGAGTTGTTTGAGGCGGCGGGCGGCGCTGGGCCGTGGTGGCTCGCGGCTCAGGGGGTGCAGGTTGAAGATGAACTGCATGCCCTCCCTAAACTACATGTCAAGTGCCTCTCTGCTACCATTGCGTTCAATTTCGACGATGAAGATTCAGATTCCACATGAAATTTCAATTCTGACAGTTAAGTTCGAGTCAACAGTTTTACCTCATCTTTGTAGTCGGTGGTTTTGGTGATGTAAATCTTACATCTATTTTACATCATCTATAGGAGATGCTATTAGAATCCCACTTGGGATTGGCGATGTCATCTTGTGCTGCTTCACCCATGGCGTCTTCGGCTCACCGGAGCTGCTCCAACGACGAGCGATCCATCACAATAGAGTAGTGCCACAGGCGCCGCTCTGATTCCTCGAGATCTTCCTCCACACCTCCGACATCCACCTCTGCCTCAAGCGCTTCAGCGACCAACCCAATGATCTTTGAGGTCGACACGGCTACGGCAAAGAGGTTGTACACTTGTAGCATCACTTATTACTATACATTCATGTCGATCCATTAGGGCTATTTTGGTTCAACGGAAAAACATAGCAATAGGGAATTTTCCAATGGCACTCTACTATTCAATTATTCATGCATTTTCTTGAAAGGAATGAAGCAAAACATCCACATGGACCTACTTTTCAAAATCCTATGCATGAAAACAAGACCAAGTGCATTAGCAGCAGAATAACATTCTAACTGTACACGTTTTCATATGGTTTCACTTTATTTTTGCCATGTTTCTTTGCATTCCTCTGCTCTTCCAATTCCTGTAAACTAAACACCCAAGTTGACAGAAATCCTGTGTTTACAAATGCTCTGTTTACCATGTGCATTCCTATCCTATTCCGGTGTTTTGCCTATCCATGTGCTTTTAGAATCATGCAAGCCAAATGAGCCCTTACAGAATTATTTCAGTTACAGGTAGGTGTCGAAGGGAACTTTGTGTGGTTTGTCCTGCTCCTGCCGCGACATCGTCCACCTCACCTGAGCTGCTCCATCGACAGAAACATCAACCAAACCATACATCACGACTCCTGACCGCCTTTCGCCGCCTCAGATATCCTTCCCTGCCGCCGGTACCCACTGCAATGGCATCACCATCATCGACTCAGCAGATGAACCTGAGGAGTACACGGGTCCACAACACAGGTCGCACTCTTTTGTTTCTGCTTATGTTATGCATTGCTTAAAATTACCTGCCACTTTATCGTCCTGTTCACCTCTTGGACTCCAAGTCAGGTCCAAATTAATGTTCGAACTTGAGTTCTAAATTAGTTGTGCGGCACATATCAAGGAAGCAATGAATAATATCTCTGTCTAATATCTGGTTAACCTAGGGTATGCCTATGTTGTTCCACTTGGGTGGGAAACAAATAGTAAAGCAATCATCATCTGTCTTTTTATCAAATTAAAGCAATCATTAGCATGCTATCATTATTTTTGGATCCATCCACTGGTTGTTACCATCACTCTAAATTTCTGGATGCTCTCCTTACATAATCTCACCCTAATTTTTTCGTATGCATGTCAGATATTGTACACAGTCATGTTGAACATGTAGAGAAAAAGAGAAGAGTTTTGTGCGGCAATACAATGTCATGCAGACATCGCTCCATGGTGGGTTCAATGGCAAACCCTCCCCACCCCTCTCCAGATTGTAATCCAGAGGAAGATATCTGTTCTGAGGCGGATTTAGACGCCGCTTCCCACTCCTATTTACCCCAAGGTGTTTGCTCTACCTTGGCATGATGATGTTAGTCATATCATGCATATGTTGCCTTGAAGTGCCTACTTTTGACATCATATATGTCATCATCTTAGTTTAGACATGTTCTGTAATGCCACATGTTTAGTTTCTATATCATATATGGGAAATATGTAGTCTCATGTCTTTTTGCCAGCCATAATATATGTGAAATGTGCAATGCCTTCCTGTTTAACCAGGCATCATATATTTGAATAATATCTTGCCCATCCTTTTCTTCATTACATTTCCATTTGTCGACAATGTATGTACATTAAACAACTCTTCCTATGAATCAGCCATTTGGGTGGGAGATTGAAAAATCTAGAGTGAAAACAAGGCCTTGAGAGAGGCATGCTACACAGTCCGAAGCAGATCTCTTGTTGGGTCCCGATAGCTCCTCAGAGATGGATTCAGAGACAGATGACTAGTCCTATTCCCCCATCGAGGTGTATGCTCTAACTTGGCATGGTATACTGCTCATATCATGCATATGCTGTTCCACATTGTAGTTTAGACATCATATACACAATATTCAACACCATGTTCTTAGTTCAGACATCATATCTAATGCCCTCTGTTTAGCATATAAATCACATATGTGAATTAAATGATGCGATCCTGATTACTTAGATAACATGTAGGTGAATTATGTCATGCGATCTTGTTTAGTTATTCATCATATCTTTGAATTATGTTATGCTATGCTATCCGGTTTAGATAGACATCATATATGTGAAATTATGTCATGTTATCCGTTTTAGTTAAACAATATACATGTCAACTATTTCATGTCCTCTTTTTCCACACTATCTATTGCATCATCTCTCATACAATGTCGTACATTCAACTATGTTTCCTATTTATCAGCCATTTGAATTGGAGCGGTGATGCCAGATATCTAGCGGACTAAAACCACGGTCTTCAAATAAAAGCAGTGCTACCTCTTGGTGGAGATAGCACCCGGTTGTACATGCGAGAACCATCCCTACCACACATAACCCAAACTCTATGATTGTACCCCTCTGCGATGGACGAGAGAACCAGCTTCACCCAATGTAACCCCAACCCCAAGATAGTAACCCAGTTCCTGTTGACACAGCACCATCTCCACCACAGAGCTCCCAAACAAGATCAGTTAGTAAGGCAACTCCAGTGCCCAAAGGGCCAGTACTACCACGGTGAACCCCAACTCCACCAGTTAGTACGCCTATTCCTGTGGAGGAAGCACAACCAGCTAGTCGTAGTTTAGATCTATCGCATTTGATGTTGTTAAATCGTACGTGCGTATCTTCCCATCTTGGAAATATTAAACTGAAGATGAAGGAAAATGCCAGTTGTAGGTGTTTGTCCAGGAGTTATGTGTAAGTAATGTTATTCATGGCAATTACTTTGCTTTGTCCCATACATCCTACCTCCATGATGGTTATAATACAACAAATTTTCCCATGTTTCTCTATAGAGAAGGACCGATTTGGAAACTCAAGATGAGGTAACATGTGCTAATACCTTGACTATCTTCAAGAATGCTTGGTGGCAGTATCAGAATTACCTGAAGAAAACGTACTTCACCGGCAAAGAATTCCCTTACGTTCTCCTAAGACACATTTACTGGACGATGACTGGGAACGCCTTGTTTTGTACTGGTCCCGAACCAAGAATGTGGTAAGGTCTATGAGCTCATTTTCTATTTTTAAGTACTATATTCTTGCGTCTTACTATACTCTGTTCATGTAGAACAAGTGCCTAAACCTGAAGAACAACTGTTCTAATTTAAGATTCCATTGCTATCATAGTTCAAAAAAGCGCTAGGCGTTAATTGTGTGTTTTGCCACCGCGTTGCGCTTTACTAACCAAAGCACATGCTTATGCGCAGTTATGCACAGATTAAGCGTAGTTATGCGCAATGCGTTTTGCCAATGCCTAGAGCCTAGGCGCGCTTAAGCGCTCGCTTAGGTGCACCTTTTTTAACTATGATTGCTATCGTGCATACTGCTTTGCTCTTGTATCACTGTATTTACTCATACAAACTTATTTTTAAATTGAAGGATCCAATCGAAACTCCAATGGCACAACAGGTATGTTCACGCATGTTTCTTTACAATGCTTGCTCTTATCAATAGCTCTGTTGATTTCAATTTCAATTGTGTATACAGTTGACTTCTCATATCATGCACATTACTAGAATCACAACAGAGCCAATAGTGTTGTTGTACATGTAGACCCGTGGTACCCATATGAAATCTTGTTGTGCCGTGTAGTTTCCCATGCTTTGTATTCTTTCACTACTGCTTTGTCTTGAACTGATATGATTTGAACCGTGTCTCTATTTTGATTTGGCAAGACAATGAAGTGACCATAGGACATAGATATATGTTTGTTTGATGCTTTTATTATGTACTAGTACTTCGCAATAGAAGACTTGGTAGTTTAATCTTGTCCACCTTACTAATGAACTGGTTCACCGAAATGAGTTTCATATACTAGTACATACTAAACCTGTTATGTGTGCGCTTGTTTCTTCTTTTAGAATCTTTGGCAGAATATTGGGGAAGAGTGCCTTATTAAGCAATGGTAAAGGAAGTAATGCGAGATAAGGTTCAGGATAGTGACACATCCTTGTTGGTCTCCAACAAAGCTGATAAAATAGCTAAGGAAGACTATCTCAAGATGGTGAGACAACCCCAAAGTCATGTCTTGGTTTAGTGTTCGAAGTTCTCGGCCACTACTTGCTTGCACAGCTATTCAAACTCCTTTATGCGAATCAGTTCGTTTCTTGAGTCTCAACTACAAGTGAAAGACATCGATTAGTTGTCTTTGCGACAAGAAGCGGAAGGACTGCGGAAGTCCCTGGAGCATTCAGATGCATACTTTCTGGTGCAACAGCAAGCATTGGAGGATCTTAGCGCCAAACAGGACAAAACTAATAAGCTTGCTAAGCTTATTGCCAGCATGCTGGATACCCAGTATAACGTTTCTTGAGCTCTTCTGAGAGTTGTTTCAGTTATACTCTTGTTTTGCTACCGCGTTTATTTGCAATGGTGGCCAATTTTGACGGCCAGTGTATGTAATATGCTGCTTTGTTCCCTATATTTGCACTGTGGCGAACTTTGATGCCTAGTGGATGTAAAATGTGTAATGCTGGTAATAGGCTAGTGTTAATTGCTTGCTTATTTATTTCCTTATTGTCTTGTTTAGTAGTTTGCTTGTAGTCACTGTAGTTATTTTTCTGTGTTTTTCTAGTGGCCACAATAACCTATGTTTGGAAACTAGGCCAAAATAATCATGGCAACACACAGACTGTTGTAACCATGGGCTTCCTGCGGGCCGTATGATCCATGGGCCTTCTACGGGCCGTAGGATCCATTGGCCTTCTACGGGTCGTACGATCCATGGGCCTTTTACAGGCCGTAGGATCCATGGGCCTTCTACGGGGCGTATCATCATTTCGCCAATCATGGGGCGTAATATTCGTGGAAAATAACGGGCCGTTAATAGGCCGTATTTGATAACTCTATGAAAATAGCCCAACGGGTTTTTTGACATGAAAATGGCCCAACGTATTAGCGGGCCACAAACGGGCCGACCGTAACCACGGGCTGAATTTGGCCCACAAGCAGAAAATGACAGTAACGGGCCGTAAGTAACCGAATGCTGGAAATGAGCCCAAGAATAAATGGGTCCTGAGGAGGCCGAAAGATAACATGGGCTGGAAACGGCCCAATGGTATAATGGGCCGTTAATGGGTATGAAGTGATACACTGTTCATTACGGGCCAGTTTCACCACGTGCCGTTGATGGGTATAAAGTGATACACTGTTCATTACGGGCCAGTTTTACCACGAGCCGTTAATGGGCCGAGAGTTACAAAGGGCCTCATATGGGCCGAAAGACGTCATGGGCCATACATGGGCCAGAAGTTAAAACAGGCTGGAATTATATTGGGCGGCCCGGATGACGCTACTGGGCCTAATTCGGATAGGCCGTAAACGGGCCCTGGGTTAGCGGGCTGTAAATGGGCTATATGCGAACAAGCCGTTAATAGGCTTGCTGTGGGCCAGCCCGCCACCTTTTGAACAAGTCAAACAGACCGGCCTTTTCACAGGAATGGGCCTCTGTTGGGCCATGCCACGTGTCGACGTATCATAGGCGCTTTGGGTCCAATGAGTGGATGACATATGTCCCAACGATGAGCCGACACATGTTTCCTCCAGCCAATGATGATTTTACACGTGGAAAATTCCCATTGGTTGGGGCTGTTAACGGGATATCGGATCCAAAACCAGACCCGACAGCTTAACAGCGTTCCGTTACGGTGGATGCCATGTGTCAGTCACCCTTGACGAAAGCACTTCTGTGACGCGCGATTTATCGTCATGGAAGTGGACACTTCCGTGATGATAATTTTTGTAATGTCATGGAACACTCCTACGACATCACATGTATGACTATCTTGATTCTGTCATAAAATCGTCATGGTTGTACATGCATGACAGAAAACGTGACCTACTGTGACAAACACGTATCATCACAGAAGTGTATTTGTTTGTAGTGCTTCTCCTGGTCCTTAACCGCCATCTTGATCTGATGATAACCAAAATAAGCATCCAAAAAACTCAAACGCTCACAACCTGCCATAGCATCAATGATTTGAGAAATACGAGGGAGAGCAAATGGATCAGCCAGACAAGCCTTGTTTAAGTCCGTGTAGTCCACACACATTCGCCAAGTGCCATTCTTCTTAAGCACCAACACCGGGTTAGCCAACCACTCAGGATGAAAAACTTCAACGATAAACGCGGCCGCTAAGAGCCGGGCCACTTCTTCACCAATGGCCTTCCCCCTCTCCTTGTTAAAACGATGAAGGAATTGCTTGACCGGCTTAAACTTTGGATCAATATTAAGAGTGTTCTCAGCGAGTTCCCTCGGTATACCTGGCATGTCTGAAGGCTTCCATGCAAAGATGTCCCTGTTCTCATGGATGAACTCGATGAGCACGCTTTCCTATTTCAAATCCAGATTGGCACTGATGCTGAACTGCTTAGATGAGTCGCCAGGAACAAAATCAAACAACTTAGTGTCATCTGCCGACTTGAACTTTAGCAAGGGATCATGCTCCGTGGTTGGCTTTTTCAAGGACGTCATGTCTGCCGGGTCAACATTATCTTTGTAAAATTTCAGCTCCTCTGTTGCACAAACTGATTCAGCATAAGTAGCATCACCTTCTTCACACTCCAAGGCCACCTCGCGACTCCCATGCACTGTGATGGTGCCCTTGTAACCCGGCATCTTAAGCTGGAAGTAAACATAACAAGGCCTCGCCATGAATTTAGCATAAGCCAGCCGCCCAAACAGAGCATGATAAGGGCTCTTGATCTTGACCACTTCGAAGGTTAGAGTCTCGGATCTGAATCATGCTCATCTCCAAAGGCAACTTCCAAAGATATCTTACCCACTGGATATGCCGACTTACCCGGCACCACCCCATGAAAAATGGTGTTTGATGGCTTAAGATTTTTGTCGGTCAGTCCCATGCGACGGAAGGTTTCATAGTAAAGTATATTAATGCTGCTACCTCCATCCATGAGTACCTTAGTAAATTTATAGCCCCCAACCTGAGGCGCCACCACTAGAGCCAGGTGACTCGGATTGTCAACCCGGGGCGGATGATCCTCACGACTCCACACAATAGGCTACTCTGACCACCGTAAGTAACGTGGCACCGCCGACTCAACAACATTCACTACCCTCTTATGAAGCTTCTGATCCCGCTTACACAAGCTAGTGGTGAAGACATGGTAATGTCCACTATTCAATTGCTTCGGGTTGCTCCGATAACCAGACTATTGCTGCTGCTGATTTCCCTGATTATTCTACTGGTTGTAACCACCCTGATTGCCTTGGCCTTGAAATCCGGAACTTGAACCGCCGCCTCCATGACCCGGACCATGAGGGCCGGACCCTGGACCACCCTTCGGGCCATGGTTGTGCTGGAAAGACTCCTAGAAGTGTTTCATGATACTACAATCCTTCCATAGATGGGTAGACGGCTTCTCCTCCGTTTCGTGTTTTGGACATGGCTGATTTAGTATTGCTTCAACGTCAAATTTTGTCCCTTGAACCGGCCTCCCCTTACGACGATGGTTATAATTTCATGCACTGGTGTTAGCCACAAAATCATCATCTTTGCGCTTACCATTGCCGCCCTGATTAGCCGAGTTATACTGTTGTCCCCTCATACCGCTACTCTTCTTTCCCTTTCCCGATCTTTCATCCTCAGAGTCGCGGTCCTTGGTACTATCAGAGTCGGCATACTTGACAAGAGCCACCATGAGCCATATCGCTGAAATGACGCTTAAGCCGCCCAAGCTTCTACTTGAGTGGAAGGAAACGACAATTTTTCGCCAACATTAAAATTGTTGAGCCGACGTTGATATTATATGAAGAATGTATGATAGTCGAGACCCGGTGCACCCAGCTGGTCGTTGACTCACCCTCAGGTTGAACACAAGAAACCAAATCCACGATCGACATAGGCTGCTCGCATGTATCTTTGAAATTCTGGATAAACCGGGCCTTCAGCTCTGCCCATGACCTGATGGAATTGGCCGACAGCCCCTTCAACCAGGTACGAGCCGTCCCTTCCAGCATCATGGTGAAGTACTTAGCGTATGCTGCCTCACTAACATCCAGCATCTCCATAGCCATCTCATAACTCTCCACCCAAGCCTCAGGGGGCTGATCTGCTGTGTAATTAGGCACCTTACGAGGGCCTTTAAAGTCATTGGGCAGACACTCGTTTCATAGATCCGCCGTTAAACACGGCACACCCCAAGCTCTAGAAGTTACACCTGCCTCCACTGAAGCCGTCGGGTAAACCGGCGCGTGCTAATGAGCCGCCAGCTCGGCCTCCCGACGTGCTCTGCCCTGGTCCACCAAAATCTGTGCATTGGTACCATTGCATGTCGGGTCATGCCCACGGGGCTGGTCACGACGCTGCTCAGTACTTGAAACTGCTGGCGAGTCAATGTGCCTACTATAGCTCCGGCTTGGACGAGGGGTCGAATGAATTCGATCACGGCTATAAGAATAAGCCTGCTTCTGTACTAGCGCCGTTTGAAGAAGTTCCCTGTCCCTTCGGGTCTCAACCGCCGTCGGGGTCTCGCCCTCGACCGGCAGAGCCGCCAATCACGTAGCTGCAGCAATCATATTGTCTAAAGGGGTGGAATAATGACCCGGCGGCGTCACCTCATGCTAAGGCGAGGTGTTATTCATATGCGGAGAACCTGCTACGCGCGGCTGAACCGGCGTTCCACCCCCTCGTGCTTCAGTCGTCTGGTTTATCACTGGCGGGTTACTGGCCCCCGCTCCAGGGGTGTTGAAGAGGTTCCTCGACTCATAAACCAAGGCAGATGACTCTGGTATTTTCTCCTAAAGACTTCATTTGACGCGTTCTGATCCACCGTGAGACGGTATGAATCTGCTTGAATCCGATGTGCTTAGGCATTTAAAACGGCCCGCTCCGCGGTCATCCTAGTGTTTTCCTCCGGAAGCTCTACCTTGGCTTGCGCTATCTCATCCCACAGCTTAGCCACTTCCGCCTTATGCTTCTCCTGGTTGTTTGGGGTTACATCCACCTCCATCAGAGTTGCCAGAGCTTCCAACAGATCTGTTAAAACTTGAGCCGGCAGGCGCGCTGAACCGCTAGCACCCGCTGCCGTTACCGCCGCTGCACTGGAAGTCATGGCCGCGGTGACTGTCGAACGAGAACTGGCTGGGTGCCAGCCATGAAGATTGCCACCCTGTTCGGCGGCTCATGGGGGTCCAGAATACTATCGCCATTGGAACAGCCCCCAAGCCATCCGTCTTGTAGCTGATACATTGAGTTGGTCTCACCCATGGACGACTCACCATTAGAGTAGATGGTCGTCTCACCGCCAGACACGGAGCCTTCCAATTCAGCCCCATGGATGAATCCAAAAAAGGCACGCTTCATGACGGGTTGAACCCAGGCGGGTCGTGCACGCTGAGCCGTCTTGATGATGTCGGTGGAGATGTCCGACTCAGGGCCCGGTACGCCGATCTTGCCGATGAAGACGTGGATTCCGCCGAAGGGGATCCGATATCCATACTCAATTGAGCTGGCCTTGGGGCCCCAGCCTGCATCATCGCTGTAGAGCTTGCTGCGACGACTCTTGGTCATCTGGCCCACAGTGTATCACTTGATCCTTTCAAAGCTGCCCTTCAAGAACTCAAAACCACTGTGCGTAGGCCCCACGGTGGGCGCCAACTGTCGTGGAATTTTCACGGCAATTGTCCTCGTGGAAGGACTTAGTTGTGGAGCCATTACGATGAGGTTAGCTTAAAGGGGTTAAAACGGGACAAAGGACACGAGGAGTTTATACTGGTTCGGCCCCTTGCGGTGAAGGTAAAAGCCTAATCCAGTTTGAGGTGGTATTGCTAGGGTTTCGATTACCAGGGAGCGAATACGCTTGGCCTGGCTTTCGATCTGTTGTTTCTTGCCCTAATCCGCTTCCGGGTACGTCCCCTTATATATATGGGTTGACGCCCCGCGGCTTACAGAGTCTCAGCCGACTCATACAAACTTGTCCGGCCCGGTGACTTATCTTACATGCCTTACAATACAAGTTACATATACATGGAGGTTTACACTTATGGGCCTTAAGCCGCCTTCGGGTTTGGGCCCTTTAACAAGCCTACTTCATGAACCGCCATCTTCAACATACTCATGGACTTTGTTTAGATAAACCGCCATTGGGATAACTCGGCCCCTCCTGGGCGGGTCATATCCAATAGTCATATCCCCAACACCTGGTTTAATTGGCGTGCACGAGCTCTAGTAATTGATCCAGTATGTATAGTAGCAGGGGCTGTGTGTGTAACAATGGTATTGATGTCTTCATCATCCTCCCCTTTTTGAAATGAAGTCGTCCTTGATGGAAGCTCATCTTCCTCACACAAATAAGGCTTCAAATCCGCAATGTTAAAATTGGACTAACCCCAAAATCTGCAAGCAGCTCAAGTTTATATGCATTATCATTTATTTTCTCTAACACCTTAAAAGATCAGCATGTGACATTAGCTTTGACTTGCGCAAATAAAGAAATCTATCCTTACGCAAAAGTAACCAAAGAAGATCTCCAGGTGCAAACACAACATGTTTTCTGCCCTTATCTCCAGCAAGTTTATATTTAGCATTCATACGCTCAATGTTTTCCTTAGTTAACTCATGCATTTTAAAATCAATTCACCATGTTGTTTACCATCAAAATTAACCTTCTCCGAAGATGGAAGGGGCAACAAATCTATAGGTGCACGAGGTAGGAAACCATACACAATTTCAAAAGGGCACATCTTAGTAGTAGAATGCAATGAACGATTATAAGAAAATTCAATATGAGGCGAGCATTCTTCCCACATTTTTGTATTGTTCTTCAAAACAGCCCTAAGCATAGTAGACAATGTTCTATTGACTACTTCAGTTTGTCCATCAGTTTGGGGTGACAAGTAGTACTAAAAAGCATTTCAGTCCCCAACTTAGTCCATAAACATCTCCAAAAGTGGCTAAGAAATTTAGTATCACGATCTGAAACAATAATATTTGGCACACCATGCAAGCGAATAATTTCACGAAAGAACAAATCCGCAACATTAACAACATCATCGCTTTTATGATATGATATGAAGTGTGCCATTTTAGAGAATCTATCCAGGACAACAAATATGCTATCCTCCCCTTCTTTCTTCGAGGTAAAACTAAAACAAAGTCCATAGATATGTCCTCCCAAGGAACACTAGGTACAGGCAAAGGCATACATAAACCATGAAGATTGAGTCGTGATTTAGCTTTTTGGCATGTAGTGCAGCGAGCAACGAAACGCTCAACATCCTGTCTCATCTTTGGCCAAAAGAAATGTGTAGCAAGTACGTCCTCCGTCTTCTTCACGCCAAAGTGTCCCATTCATACTCCTCCATGTGCCTCATGCAACAACAAAAGACGAACGGAGCTAGCTGGAATGCATAGCTTGTTAGCACGGAACACAAATCCATCATTAAAGACGAACTTGATCCACATTCTTCCTTCTTTACAATTCTGCATTACATCTTTAAAATCAGCATCATGCACATATTGATCTTTGATGGTGTCCAAACCAAATATTTTGAAGTCAAGTTGTGAAAGCATAGTATAGCGACGAGACAATGCATCAGCAATAACATTTTCTTTACCTTTCTTGTGTTTAATGAAATAAGGGAAAGTCTCAATGAATTCAACCCATTTAGCATGTCTATGATTCATTTTAGCTTGACTTTCAATATGTTTCGAAGATTCATGATCAGAATGTATAACAGATTCTTTGGGCAATAAATAATGTTGCCATGTTTTTAAAGTCCAAACAAGAGCATATAATTCTTTATCATAAGTAGGATAATTCAGACTAGGCCCACTCAATTTTTCAGAAAAGTATGCAACAGGTTTGCCATCTTGTAATAACACACCTCCTAATCCAATTCCACTAGCATCACATTCATGCTCAAAAGTCTTATTAAAATCAGGAAGTTGGAGTAAATGAGCATGTGTCAACTTACCTTTCAATACCATGATGGCTTCTTCCTGTGCGGTACCCCAAACAAAAGGCACATCCTTCTTTGTAAGCTCGTTGAGAGGTGCAGCAATGGTGCTAAAATCTCTCACAAAACGCCATTTGAAACCAGCGAGGCCAAGGAAACTCCTCACTTGTGTGACCGTTTTGGGTTGCGGCCAACTCTCAATAGCTTCAATCTTGGCTTTAAGAACTTGAATTCCCTGTGGAGTAACAACAAAGCCAAGAAAAGATACTCGGTCGGTGCAAAAGGTGCACTTCCCAAAGTTACCAAACAAACATTCATCACGTAGAGCAATAAAAAAGCACGTAAATGTTCCAAATGTTCCTCCATAGACCAGCTAAAATCAGTATATCATCAAAATAGACTTCCATAAATCATCCAATGAAAGCACGTAAAACTTCGTTCATTAACCTCGTGAAAGTACTAGGTGCATTAGTTAACCCAAAAGGCATGACTAACCACTCATATAATCCAAACTTAGGTTTAAATGTTGTTTTCCATTCATCTCCCAATTTCATATGAATTTGATGGTATCCACTACGCATATCAACTTCGGAGAATATTGTAGAGTCACTCAACTCATCAAGCATGTCATCTAGCCTAGGAATAGGATGGCGATAACGAATAGTAATAGATTAATGCCTCTACAATCAGCACACATACATGACATACCATCCTTTTTTGGCACTAGTGTAATAGGAACATCACAAGGACTACGAGATTCGCGTATATAACCTTTGTCGAGCAGCTCCTATACTTGACGCATAATCTCCTTCGTCTCCTCTGAATTGGTATGGTATGGCACATGGTTTGGCTGCGAAGCACCGTGAATTAAGTCAATCCGATGCTCAATCCCTTGAGTAGGTGGTAATCCTGGAGGTACGTCTCATGCAAAGACGTCAGCGAACTCCTGCAAAATGTTAGTGACAGTAGGAGGCAAATAGGAAGGTACATCCTCGAAAGAAAATAATGCCTCTTTACACACAAAAGCATATCAAACAGATTTGCTAAAATCTAGATCATCAATATCAGATTTGGTGGTAAGTAGACATGCAATTTTCAATTTAATTTCAGAAGCAAGCAACACTAGATGGTTCATTAGTAGGCTTCACTTGTTGCTCAAATTCTATTGCCAAAATCAGATTTTCACTCTTATTTTTCTCCTTTTTTGCTTTATTACCTCTATCAATATGATCTTTCAAAATGGAATTAGGAGTCATAGGAAGCAAAGTAATATTTTTATCCTTATGGACAAGAGTATACTGATTGTTTCTACCATGGTGTATAGAATTTTTATCAAATTGCCATGGTCTACCAAGTAATAAGGAACATGCTTGCATAGGTACCACATCACAATCAACATAATAAGCATATGTAGAGATACTAAAATGCACACGAACAGTACGTGTTACCTTAACCTTGCCGCTGTTGTTGAACCATTGGATGTAGTAAGGATGTGGATGTGGTCTTTTGGTGAGAGATAGCTTCTGCACCATATCCATGCTAGCCAAGTTGTTCCAGCTCCCTCCATCTATGATGACACGAACAGAATGTTCCTTCACAACTCCCTTTGTATGGAGCAAATTATGCCTCTGATTTTGCTCAACTTGTGTGACCTGCACACTCAAAACATGTTCAGCACCTGAACATTCATACCTGTCAGCGTCTTCAGGAGCCATGCATTGCATCTCATGATTTGAATCATCTCCACCATGTTCTCCAGTTGTAATAAGAGCCAAAGTCTCCTCATCATAGTCACTAGCGGACTCATACCCAACATCCTAAGTAGCAATCATCACACTCTTAGATGGGCATTCTCTCGCATAAGGACCTCCACCCTTGCAACGACGACAAATAATATCATGTGTTTGCCCTATTGATGCCATGGACGAAGAAGAGCTCTGTGCAGAACCGGAAGGTGTACTCCCGGCAGATGGTGGTGACGGTGCCTGTTTTCTTGTATCTCGGTTGGAATTGTCGGCTGAAGTCAGTGGTGCTGCAGTAGGACGTGTGGGAGTAGAGGATGCATACGGTGTCCATGATAAAGGTCGACCTGCAGAAAAGTTAGTTCATGCCAATGCATGTCGATCCTGCACTTCACGTTCAGCTTTGTAAGCAAGATGGAATAAACGAGTGATATTATTATACTCCTTATACTCTAGAATGGTCTGAATCTCTTTATTTGATCCACCCATAAAACGTGCAAGCATAGCTTCATTATCCTAAACAATACCACATCTAATCATTCCAGTTTGTAATTCCTGATAATATTCTTCTACATAATTTTTTCCTTGTCTTAAACGCTGCAATTTTTGAAGTAATTCACGTTGATAATATGGTGGAACCCAATGAGTACGGATAGCAGTTTTCAAAGCAGCCCAAGTAGTTGGAATATTATTCAGATATAATCTACGATGTTTAGTCCACCACACACAAGCAAAACTAGTGCAAGCACAAAGAGCAGCAGCAACATGTCTCTCCTCGGGGTATTGTAAACATGTAAAACGTTGTTCAGTTTCTAACTCCCAAGTAAGATTATATATCAGGAACATGTCTACCTTCAAATGGTGTAATATTCAATTTCAGTTTAGGAAGATGGTCATGATCTCGTACCTGAGCTGGTAGTGTAGCCCTACCATTGGGATTATTGTAGTGACCCGACCTCAAATGGTCAAGTCTCTATGCTTCAGTGTCATCCCTGGATCGGTAATGCTGACACACACACAATACTCGAAGGATTTATAACAGAGTAGCAATCACACACTTATTACATCGAATGTCTCAAGAGAGAACTTATTACAATAAATATGACTTAAGGCCATCTAAATAAGTTAATAGCGGAAGACTTGGAAGATAAGTGAGTCCATCAACTCCAACGGCATAGCTGAGATACACAACAATGACCTATCGCACCTTTACTCGTCGTCTGAAAAGTCTGCAACATAATACATTGCAGCCCGAAAACGGGTGAGCACATGGAATATGCTGGCAATATAACACAGTAGAGCAATGAACAGATAAATGCTATCACTACATGCATATATGGCTGGTGGAGGCTCTATGGTTATATGGTTTTTGCGAAAAGCCAATTTTCCCTACAACAAAGGAATATATTTTATTTAACTATCATGGTGGTTGCACAACATTGAGAAGGTACCTACAACTCAATCCCAAATAAAAGTAATTATCAACCCAACAAATTAAGTTAGAGTGATGAGATACATATGATAATCCAAGTACTAGATACTCAAGATGTCCATAACCGGGGACACGGCTAACCATGATTAGATTGTACACTCTACAGAGGTTTGCGCACTTTTCCCCACAAGACTCGATCTCCTCTGTTGGATTTCTCCCACTTCATGGTGTTTGAGAAACGGATGACCGAGACACAGTCTTTCAGAAGCATTAACTCTAACCACGGGTAGATAGTACCAACCTACATCCCTCTACATCTTCTAGCCTACCACTGGAAGAGGTCATGCAACTTACTCAACTATGCTAGAGCCCATAATAGCTTGTGGCTGCACACGGAAGTTTCTAGCATGAAATATCTCAGATCCCTTTGAGCCAGGGTGGCGGACCGTAGGATTATCACATGGGTACTCCGGGATATCCTAGGACAACACTGGATTCTCCAGGTGCCCAAACAAGCAATCCACCCAGATGTGTATTAAAGTTGCCACCTTATGTTGAACCATTAAATAATCATCTCACATCTATCATCTATTCACTCACCCAAACCACGTCTACGAGCATAGCATAGCAGTATAAGCATAACGTAGAAGTAACACCCAAGGGTTTGATAATAAACAGGGCAATAGGTTCTACCTCATCAACTACTTCCCAAATACCCACAAGTTAATCACATCCTAATCATGCAGTGTTGGAGGTTTGGAACTAATGCATAAAAACTGGGTATGAAAAGAGTATGATCAATGTGTTACTTGCCTTGCTGACGATCCGCAAAACCTAGTGACTCGTAGTAGCACGCTTCGCACTCCGGGAATTCTATCGCCAACAAACAATAGCATACATAATCAATCAAGCAAAGATGCATGAGTATAACTCAAATAAGGAGATCGAATCTGAAAACTTAACTGAAGAGATTCGATTTGCAAAAGAATCAAATCAAACGGAGCAACGAAACTCAAACTACTAAAGTCAAATTTTACCGTACCAAAATCTTGTTCAAGTTGGTTAAACAGAAAGAGAACTTCGAGACGAAGATCTAGGCGCTTGAATCGCCTGATTTCGATAAACGAGCGAAAAGATAAACTAAAAAGAAAATCGGGTCAGAAATCGCGATCGAAAATAATCACGAAAAACCCGGGAAAAGAAAAACTGACGAACAGGCTAACAAACGAACGTTCGATGTCTGCGGCTAACGGGTGAACGGCGTTCGTTAAACGAACGTACGGACAAACGTCCGCAAAATACCTAAACCGAAAAAACCGAATCGATCTATTAAGAAAATAGATCTAGGGTTTTGAAAATAAAAACCGATCGATTAAAAAAACCGGCGGCTACCTCGTGGAACGGGACGGCGGCGCGGGCATACTCCGGCGGCGTCTAGCGGCGGGGCGGTGCTAGGGTTCGGGCGGGGCTGGCGGGTGGCTAGGGCGGCTCGGGCCTTCGGCCTTTAAAGGGTCGGTCGGGTCAGTGTCCCAGGCGGACACGGCCTGGTAAGGCGGTAACTTTTTTTAATATTCCGACGTGCGGAAAAAACAAAGAAAATAAATACTAAACGGACTCCAAAAATCCTGAAATAAATTTCCCCCTCCTTTAAAAATCTACCGGACAAGGTGTACATTTATTTAGGACTCTAATGCAATTTTGAAAAACGCATATTTTTCCTAATTCAAATAAAATAGAAATAAAATACAAATAAAAATGTTTATTTGTTTTTACATATTTTTCCTCCAATATTTCATTATTTTGTGGAAGTCATATTATCCCTTCTCATATATTTCGATATGAAATATATTCGAAGAGAAAAATAATTAAAACAAATGACCCTTGTTTCAACATTTGATAAAATTTAAATATGAAAACGGTGAAATCCCCAACTCTCTCCGAGGGTCCTTGAGTTGCTTAGAATTTCGAGGATCACGAAACGAAATGCAATAAAATATGATATGCATGTATGACCTATGTATAACATTCCAAATTGAAAATTTGGGATGTTACAATTATATGCCTGTGGACGACCTAGTGCTGGTAGTTGCACGTAGTTCTGATTTTGATCAACCTCATCCTCGTAATGTAACATCCCAAATTTTCAATTTGGAATGTTATACATTAGGTCATCATGCATATCATATTTTCTCGCATTTTTTCCGATCCTAGAAATTCACGCAACTCAAGGACCCTCGGAGAGAGTTGGAAGTTTCATAATTTTCATATTTGGGAATTCTCAAATTTTGAAAAAATAGGATCATTGGATTATTTAAATTATCTTCATAAAGTTTTTCCTATAGAAATATTTCGAGAGGGAATAATATGACTTTCCCAAACAATTAGGAAAAATGAAGATATTATAAATAAACCAAAATTGGTTTTGGAAGATTTATTTTGCTTAGGCAAAAATGAGCATTTTAAAAATTTTACGCATGTTAGCTGTTTTTAAAGTTCATTTTGTTCGACTCATTTTTAGGAGTCGGGGAAAATTTGTTTTATTTAAATCCGAGTTCGTTGGTATTTTTTTATTTGTTTGGGTTTAATTTTTATTCAAAAAAAAATTTGCGCGCTTCAGGACCGAGGCCCAGCCCACCAGCCAGCCCAGCCCGGCCCACCCACCTCGCCTCCTCACATGTTGCCGCCTGAAGGCGGACTCCGCCACAGACGAGACCCCCGCCGCCTCGAGTCCTGCCCAGACCCCGCCCCTTGCCCCTTCCCAAGGCGCCTCTCCCCCCTCCCATAAATACCGCCGCCCCCTCTCTCTCTCACCGCCGCCTTCTAACCCGCCTCAAGCCGCCTTGCGGCCGCCATTATGACGCCGCCCGCCGCCGTTCCCCGCCGCCGACGCCGAACCTCGCCCCGCTCCCTCCCGGCCCGCGGACCTCCCGCCCATTGAGAGCCTCGCCAAGCGAGCCACCGAGGTAGCCCGCCCGATCCGGTTTTTTTTTCCAAAAGACCGATCCGTTTTTTTTAGATGTTCGGATTTTTTTTTAAACCCTAGATTGGTTTTATTTCTTTTTTTCGGTTTTCTTATTTAACGAACGTTCACCGAACCGTTCGTTTCAATGAACGCGTTCGTTGGATTCGTTCTGTTAACGAACGTTCGCTATTTAACCCGTTCGTCGTTTTTCTTTTTAATCGAATTTAATCCGTTATTCTCTGATTTGATTTCAGATCCGATTTTCAAAACTGTTTTATTTCTCGCTCGCTTATCGGAATCAGTGATTCAAGCGCTGGAGTTTCAGAACGAAACCGCCGTTCGACTACCCTACTTTCACAGAGTTTTGCTACTGTGAAATTTTGACCTAATTTCAGATTGATAAACCGAGTCGTTCTCTCTCGAGTTTCGACTTTCGGAGTTTGTCTTGATTCGATTCTTTTGCAACCAGGGTTCTTAAGTTGAACTTTCTGGTTAGATCTTTTATTCGAGATTTCCCCGTGCATTAGATGAGTACTTATTGTATGCTTGTTGTTTGTCTGCGTTAGATCACCCGGAGTGCGCCGCTTGTTATTTCGAATCTCTAGGACTCGCGGATCATCAGCAAGGCAAGTAACACTTGATCATACCCTTTTCTCATACCCAGTTTTTATGCATTAGATCAAACCCTCAAACACTTGCATGATTAGGATCTAATTAAATTGTGGGTATTGGGAAGTAGATTGAGGTAGTACCTATTACCTGTTTTACTTATGAAACCTTGGGAATTACTTCTACGTTTGCTTGTTCATGCTACGCTATGCTAGTAGACGTGGATTGGGTGAGTGTATATCCATGACAGATGTGAGATTGTTAATTAATGGTTTATCTAAGGTGGCAACCTAACACACATCCGGGTGGATTGAGGCACCTGGTTTCTATCAGACTTGCTCAGATTTCTTCTGACCGCCACCTGTGCTCTAAGGGATCATAAGATTATTCAAACTGAAACTTCCGTGTGCAGCCACAAGCCAATTATGGGCTCTGGCGTAGTTGACTAAGTTGTGCGAACTCTTACGGGTAGGCTAGCTGATGTAGGGGATGTAGGTTGGTACGGTCTACCCACATGTAAGGTGCTAGCGCTTCGAAGACTATGTCTCGGTCATCCGCTTCTCAAACACCATGCAGTGCGAGAACCAAGCGGAGGCGATCGAGTCTTGTGGGGAAAAGTGCGCAAACCTCTGCAGAGTGTAATAAACTAATCATGATTAGCCGTGTCCCCGGTTATGGACAATTTGAGTATCCGGTACTTGATTATCATGTGAATCTCAACATGTTACTTCTAAATAAAAGTTATTGGGTTTTGATGAGTACCTTTTTAATTGGGATTGAGGATGCTATCAACCATTCTCAATGTTTAACAACCACCATGATAGTTAAATAAAATTATTCCTTTGATGTAGGGAAAAATCAGCTTTATGCAAATGTAACCGTAGAGCCTTACCACCAGCCATATATGCATGTAGTATAGGCTTATTCATTCATTGCTCTTATGTGTTACATTGCCAAGATATTCCATGTGTCAACCTGTTGGCTGCAACTTTTCACGCTATGCAGACTTTTCGACGATTTAGTAAGGTGTTAGGTCGTGGTTCTATACTCGATGATGCCGTTGGAGTTGATGGACTCGCTTATCTTCCAAGCCTTCCATTGTTATTATTAGATGGCCTTAAGCCATATTATTGTATTCAGTTCCCTTGTGGACAACGATGTAATAAGTGTGTGATTGCTACTCGCTATAAATCCTTCAAGTTGTGTGGTGTCAAGATTCTCGATCCAGGATGACATCGAGCACGAGAGACTGGATCCATTTGGGTCCAGGTCGCTCTGAGAGAATGGTATCGAGCACACGCCGATGTAGGACACGACCACTAAAGCCATAGATCACTCTCTCTTCCCATTTTCTAACTCCTCATCTTTTCTACTCTCTTTAGGATGACGGACGCGAAGATCAAGTACACCCAACCGGATGAAGGCACACCTTTTGGATTTCACTTGAAGGAAGTTACTAAGTACCGAACATTGGATTACCAAGCTTCACCGGACTTTCAACGCCACTCGCTCAAGAGGAGCGCTGAAGATTCATGCTCACGCTCCAGAAGGACATTCGCCCCAATCACCAAGCCCATAGATAGTGTTTTCATGCACCCACTTGAGTCCGGAAAGAGCATGGCAGCTCACATCACCATGGGACGCATTGGAGAAGTTTATCAAGAAGACCTCAAGGACACCATCTACCAGATTTGTGGACGCCGAGATGACAACTGGGACGTCGTCAACACCAAGAAGGATAGATCCATTGCAGCTTTCATCCAGGAGTTAAACCAGCACATTCGACGCCAGGAGAATCAAATGTGCAATGACATGTTGGAGTTGCAGAAGACGAAGGAAAGGATCATCGAATTGGAGGAAGAACTAAAGACTACACGCAAAGACTACATGGACGAGATCGTAGCTCTGGCAAGACACAATAACGATCTTAAATACGAGATCAAGAACTCAAGAAGAAGTTGGCGCCAGAATGAAGACCAGATGTCGAACACCCAATCGACTACATCAACATCGACGACACAGATTCGGATCCAAGTGAACCCGACTTTGAAGACGGTCGGAGCAGACATCATGGAGTCTTCCACCGTTCAAATTAATAGAAGTCCCCACATATTAGTAGTATTCCTCCATGTAAACATTATAGTACACGCACTTTTGCGATAGTTAGATCGTTGTAGCCCTTGTTTGATTGAATGAAGTGATTTTGTGTGCATTTGCTCATGTGCATTTGGGTAGTGATTCCCCTTAGACCTCATTCTATTCTACATTTCTCTTCTCTTCTAAACCCTTCAGATGCCTCCGAGACGCGACCCCGGATTCGTTTTTCCACCAGAGATCACCCAATTGATCCAGCAGCAGAATACCCTGATTCAAACATTGGTGCAGAACAACAACAACAACAACAACAACAACCCACCGCCACCACCACCACCGGATCATTTGACTCGCTTCCTTAGATGAACCCGCCGGTGTATTCCAAAGAGCACCGAGCCAATTGTAGCAGATGACCTGCTCCGCAAGATAGGAAGGAGCCACCACTGCAGGATGCATGATGGTGAAAGAGTGAAGTTTGCAGACATCAGCTTGAAGGACCCGCAGCAGCATGGTGGGAGAATTTCACACCACTTATCCGTGAGAACCGCCACATGGGACCGATTTGACAAGCTTTTCGCACAGCCCATGTTTCAGCAGGAGCCATGGCCATGAAGAAGCATGAGTTTCGCAACTTACGCCAAGGAGGAAGGATCATGGCGATCGTGGATGACTTTAGCAAATTAGCACGTTATGCCCTGGATGACGTTGCTACAGATGCAGCTAAACATGAGAAGTTTCTAGAAGGATTGAATGATGAGTTCAAGATGCCGTTGATGGTAGCAAGTTTCAACAACTACCAGGAGTTAGTAGACCGAGATCTCATGATTGAAGGAAAGCAAGAAGAATTGAGAACTGCAAGCGGAAGTATGGACAAGGGAAGTATAACTCGATCCCAGCAAGCCACGTTATACCCCTAAATCAGGAATTCAGTTTCAGATACCCATGGAGGAGGTAATTCAGATAACCATAATGGCACCAAGAATGGGAACGGAATGGAGGAAGCAACGGACGAACCGCACCAACCCGTCTACACCATCCAAGGTAGACTGAGTCACATTACTTGCTTTAAGTGCCGCAAGACGGGCATTATGCAAATGATTGTCCGTAGGCGAATGGAAATGGCAATGGAAGCTCGAAAGAAGCCCAACCCTTTCAACAGGGGACAGGTGAATCACATTGATGTGGAGGAGGTTGAAGATCAGCCCGATGCGAGAATCGGTAAGTTTTTGGTTAAGTCTTTTATCGCAGCTTGTTCTTTTTGATACTGGTGCATCGCATTCATACATATCAAGGGATTTGTGGATAAGTACAAGTTACCAACCCAAGCCCTTAGGTCACCCATGCTAGTAACCTCACCCGAGCAGTACATGGCTAGTAAATGGTGTGATCGATCGCCACTAAGGATTGGACACTATGTTTTCCCCTCGCACCTAATAGTTCGGAATCCCAAGGATTGGATGTGATATTAGGTATGGATTGGTTATCAAAGTATGGAGGAAACATAGATTGTACCGCAAGGTCAATTTTGCTCACCACACCGTAAGGAAGAAGGATTATATATATCACGGCACGAGCCGAGGAGAGCACAAGTTAATTGCTTATCGAGTGGTACAGAAGAAGTACCATGGTGAAGGATTATCCCGATGTATTTCGGAAGAGTTGCCGAGAATGCCACCGGATAGAGACATCGAGTTTTTGATCGAGCTGTTGCGTGAACAGCCCGATATCAAAGCGACCGTCATGTGATGCCCGCAAAGGATTTGGCAGAAATTAAGAAACAGATTAAGGAACTATTGGATAAAGGTTTTATTCGCCCAAGTTCTTCACCTTGGGGATCACCCGCTTTGTTGGTGGAGAAGAAGGATGGATCGTTAAGAATGGTTGTTGATTATCGTGGATTGAATGAAGTAACAATCAAGAACAAGTACCCACTACCTATGATAAATGATCTGCTTGATCGCTTGCAAGGAGCCAAAGTATTTTCTAAGATCGACTTATGATCGTGGTACCATCGATTGAAGATTCGGGAGCAGGACATACCCAAGACAGCATTTACCACGAGATATGGATCAGATGAGTATACCGTTATGTCATTTGACCGACTAACGCACCAGCCTATTTTATGAACCCGATGAACAAAGTGTTTATGGAATTTTTGGACAAGTTCGTCGTGGTGTTCATCGATGACATTTTGATTTTCTCAAGAATGAAGAGGAACACAAGGAACATTTGCGATTGGTTTTGGAGAAACCGAGGAACACCAGCTTGTATGCCAAGT
The DNA here is from genome assembly GCA_021605205.1 of Aegilops longissima. Lineage (NCBI taxonomy): Eukaryota > Viridiplantae > Streptophyta > Magnoliopsida > Poales > Poaceae > Aegilops > Aegilops longissima. The sequence continues at coordinate 343,856,541 of CM038678.1, forward strand.
TCAAGAAATGTGAGTTTTGGCTAAAGGAAGTTGGATTTCTCGACATGTTATATCCGGAGAAGGAATAGCAATTGACCCCACAAAAGTTGAGACCGTAACAAATGGGAAGCACCAACGACAGTTGGAGAGATTCGAGTTTCCTTGGACTCGCAGGATACTACCAAGATTCATTGAGAATTTCTCAAGAATTGCAAAGCCTATGACTGAATTGTTGAAGAAGGAAAACAAATTCATATGGACCGAGGACTGTGAGGCAAGTTTTCAGAGTTGAAGAAAAGATTGGTTACCTCACCAGTTTTGATATTGCCGATCAAACTAAGGATTATGAGGTGTATTACGGCGCTCACGCCGAGGACTTGGAGCAAGTGCTTATGCAGGAAGGAAGAGTTGTTTCAGATGCTTCACGACAACTTAAGCCCCATGAGTTGAATTATGCCACTCATGATTTGGAGTTAGCAGCCGTTGTGCATGCCTTGAAGACGTGGAGACATTTTCTCATTGGAAATCATTGTGAAGTATATACGGATCACAAGAGTTTGAAGTACATCTTCACACGTATGAATTGAATCTCGAGCAGAGGAGATGGCTAGAGTTAATCAAGGATTATGATATGAGATTGCATTACCACCCCGGAAAGGCTAATGTCGAGGCAGACGCATTGAGCCGTAAGAGCCACGCCAATACCCTAATGATGGGAGGAATACCCAATGAGTTAGCCGAGGACCTTCGAGAGCTATGTTTGGAAATAGTTCCGAGAGGCTATGTAGCAGCATTGGAGATTCAATGACACAACGATGGACAAAATCGAGAAGCCCAAAAGGCGATAAGGAAGTTGCCTCTATAAAGGAGAAAATGAGCAAAGGAAAAGCTAAAGGATTTCGTGAGGATGAGCACGATACCCTATGGTTTGAAGACCGTGTTTATGTGCCCAATGACCCGTAGATCGTGAAGTTGATTTTGCAAGAAGCCCATGATTCACCCTATTCGATTCACCCAGAAATACCAAGATGTATTTGGATTTGAAAAATATTTTCGGTGGACCGGAATGAAGAAGGATATTGCGGAGTATGTAGCGATTTGCGGCGTATGTCGAAAGTAAAGGCGGAACATCGAAGCCAGCAGGATTGTTACAACCATTGCCGATACCGAATGGAAGTGGGATAAACTAGGCATGGATTTCATCACAGGTTTGCCAAAGACCCGCTTCAGATATGACTCGATTTGGGTCATAGTCGACCGTTTGACCAAGGTAGCTCATTTCATTCCAAATAAGACTACCTATAGCAGTGCTAAGTTGGCAAAGATATACATGACCAGAATTGTGTGCTTACACGGAGTTCCGAGGAGCATTGTATCGAATGAGGAACCCGCTTTACTTCAAATTTTGGAACCAGCTACACTAAACATTGGGAACCCGATTGAATTCAGCATGCTTTCCACCCACGCATCGATGGATGACCGAGAGAGTTAATCAGATTTTGGAAGACATGTCGAGAACTTGTGCACTAGATTATGGATCTAGTTGGGATGATAATTTGCCGTATGCAGAATTTTCCTACAATAACAGCTACCAAACCAGCTTAAAATGGCACCTTCGAGGCCTTGTATGGAAGAAGGTGTAGGACACCATTGTCATGGGACTAAACCGAGATCGCCGCTTGTTTGGACCAGATTTGATTAAGGAGTCGAATGAAAGTTAAGTTGATTCGAGACAGCTCAAGGTAGCCCACCTGCACGGAAGAGCTATGCCGATTCAAAGCGCAGCGATTGAGTATGAAGTTGGAGACCGAGTATATCTCGAGTATCCCGCTCGAGGAGTTAAGCGTTTTGGAGTTAAAGGAAAGTTAGCACCCGCTTGCTGGACCATATAAGATTTTGCAACGCATGGGAGAAGTTATGATAAGTTGGAATTGCTGAAGGACTGTCGGAGTTCATGATGTATTCCATGTTTCTCGATTGAAGAAATGTCACCCGAGATAGCAGAGGTACCGTTAAGAGACACAAGCCCACCGAGGCAATTCAGTTGAAGGATGACTTGACATATGAGGAAAAGCCGCTTAAGATTCTCGATTATGCCAGCAGAGTTACCCAAAGAAGGTTATCAAGTTTTGCAAAGTTCAAGGAGCCACCACACTGAGGACAAAGCCACTTGGGAAAGAGAGGAAGTTTTGCTTAAGGACCACCTCACCTATTTTCTAGTTAACCCGAATCTCGAGGGCGAGATTCATCTTATAGGTTTGTAACATCCCAAATTTTCAATTTGGAATGTTATACATTAGGTCATCATGCATATCATATTTTCTCGCATTTTTTCCGATCCTAGAAATTCACGCAACTCAAGGACCCTCGGAGAGAGTTGGAAGTTTCATAATTTTCATATTTGGGAATTCTCAAATTTTGAAAAAATAGGATCATTGGATTATTTAAATTATCTTCATAAAGTTTTTCCTATAGAAATATTTCGAGAGGGAATAATATGACTTTCCCAAACAATTAGGAAAATGAAGATATTATAAATAAACCAAAATTGGTTTTGGAAGATTTATTTTGCTTAGGCAAAATGAGCATTTAAAAATTTTACGCATGTTTGCTGTTTTAAAGTTCATTTTGTTCGACTCATTTTTAGGAGTCGGGAAAATTTGTTTTATTTAAATCTGAGTTCGCTTTGGTATTTTTTTTTTTATTTGTTTGGGTTTAATTTTTATTTAAAAAAAAATTCGCTTCTGACCGAGGCCCACCTGCCCAGCCAGCTGCCCAGCCCTGCCCACCTCCTCGCCTCCTCACATGCAGCCCGCCTGCTTGGCGGACTCCCCGCCACACACGACGAGACCCGCCGCCTCTTGAGTCTGCCGCCTGACCCCCCCCCCTTGCCCTTCCCCTCTCCCCCCCCCCTCCCATAAATACCGCCCGCCTCCCCCCCTCTCTCTCTGCCGCCTTTAACCTGGCCTCCCGGTAAGCGCCGCCGCCTTAAGGACGCCATTGGCCGTTCCTCCCCGCCGACGCCGAACCTCGCCGCCCTCGCCTCCCGACCCCATGGACCTCCCGCCCGCTGGCCCGCCGAGCCTCGCCGCGAGAGCCACCGAGGTAGCCCGCCCGATCCGGTTTTTTTCCAAAAGACCGATCCGCTTTTTTTAGATGTTCGGATTTTTTTAAACCCTAGATTGGTTTTATTTTTTTTTTTGTTTTCTTATTTAACGAACGTTCACCAACTGCTCGTTTCAATGAACGCGTTCGTTGATTTAGTTTCGATAAACTAACGCTCGCTATTTAACCCGTTCGCTCGTTTTTCTTTTTAATCGAATTTAATCCGTTATTCTCTGATTTGATTTGGATCCGATTTTCAAAACTGTTTTATTTCTCGCTCGTTTATCGAATCAGTGATTCAAGCGCTGGAGTTTCAGAACGAAACCGCCGTTCGACTACCCTACTTTCACAGAGTTTTGCTACTGTGAAATTTTGACCTAATTTCAGATTGCTAAACCGAGTCGTTCTCTCTCGAGTTTCGACTTTCGAGTTTGTTTTGATTCGATTCTTTTGCAACCTGGGTTCTTAAGTTGAACTTTCGGTTAGATCTTTTATTCGAGATTTCCCGTGCATTAGATGAGTACTTATTGTATGCTTGTTGTTTGTCTGCGTTAGATCACCCGGAGTGCGCCGCTTGTTATTTCAATCTCTAGGACTCATGGATCATCGGCAAGGCAAGTAACACTTGATCATACCCTTTTCTCATACCCAGCTTTTTATGCATTAGATCAAACCTCAAACACTTGCATGATTAGGATCTAATTAAATTGTGGGTATTGGGAAGTAGATTGAGGTAGTACCTATTACTGCTTTTACTTATGAAACCTTGGGAATTACTTCTCGTTTGCTTGTTCATGCTACGCTATGCTAGTAGACGTGGATTGGGTGAGTGTATATCCATGACAGATGTGAGATTG